>JAOQGH010000062.1:30158148-30222665 GCA_025769975.1 Gallinago jamesoni | reverse complement strand
TTTCTTCTCCCCCCCCCCCCCCCCCCGGTATATTCCCCATCAGCTGTCTCAAGGTTGTTTTCTGATTTAGCTGCTCAGTGTTGTAGTTCGTGCCCTCATCACCAGTACAGTGTCTCTCCTGCTGGAGAAAAGAGAGGAATCAGGTGCAGGGAACACAGAGGGGATTCTTTACTGGAACAGCAGATGCAGAGGCACCTGCCTTTACAACTTTTAGACAAAAAAGAAGGCTCATGTTGCACAGTGTTACCACCAGGATATACTTAGGCTTTGGCCTTATCAAACAGGTAGACTGACTGAATTTCAACCATCTTTCCTATTACTGATAAAAAGCTTCCAGTTACTGTTACTTGCATGGCTTGTTGCTATTCATATATGGTGCTCTTTCCTCCTAAATGCTGTAGGCACCCTATTCCCTTGATGTCTGAGGTGTTAATTGCTCCTATTTATTACGATTTTACACCATTTCTTCAGGTTTTGTTTTCACTTTTCTCTCTGTCTGTATTTTGTGGTCTTGCCCCTCTTTCATCTCAGGGAAACCAAACTAATGGGAACTTTGCCTGAAAATTTACCTCAAAAGCATCTTCTTTCTCTCACCAGGTCTTTCTCCAAGACCCTACAGTATTCTTGTCAGCTTTGTGCTTCTTTTGTTTGTCAATTCTTTTTATCTCAAACAAAAATCTTTAATGTTTTCTAAGATACCATTTTTGATGTTTTGCTCAGGAGTTTTAAAATTGCCATGTTTAATATTTATAGGTTCATGAATTAATTAGTTGGGAAATGCTATATAAGGATTAATGTTTTTATTAGGAAGAGGAGAAACACTAGATTCTGCCCTCCCAACGATGTGTTTTGTTTAAGCGTATACTTGCCACAGAGCACACTGGTTTGAATTTGCCACGAGGTATTGTGTGTTGCCTGGATTCTGTCTTCTCCTGCTTGAAATGAACTTAGATTTTGGTTTTATTCTTAGGCAGAATGAGAAACTTTTTCACTCTCAAAGTATGTAATCTTCACTGTATCACTAATGATAGCTCTTGTTGGAGGCTTTTAGCTTCAACTCCACTATTTACCAGACAGAAAAGCTGTGAGCTGTTTTTGAACATGACTTGAGTGTGAGGTTAGTGTACCCAATGGGATTTATGGCTTGGTTCCATATTAACTCAAGTTGTAAGCTGGGTTTCCATCTTGCTGTGAAATCCCCTTGTCATTGAATTTGCAGATTAGTAAATGCAACCAAATTTTAATCTAATACATTATTACTTCAGTCTCCCTTTACAATAAAGTAAAGGCATAATAGTCCTGCACCTGCTCTGTGCCCTTCTAAGATGTGGGAGTGGGAAGAGGGCTGGAGTATTGTAGCTATCGGAAGTTATGTTAAGCTCCAAATATCTGACATGAGCTGCAAATAAAATTAGACAAGCTACATTGCATGTGAATTGTTAAGAACCTGCAGTTCCACTTACTTGAAGTTCACGTTTTGGGTTTCTTTCTCTTGAATGTCAGTGCCACACAATTTTGCAGCTATAATGCAAAATGAATGTGTCTCCATCTGAGATCCGAGCACTCTGTGGATTCTTTTCCTACTTGGAACATTAACATCACTTTCCTCATCTGTAAAATGGGGCAGTAAGTTTGTATACTTAAAAAGCATGTTATGAGCATTAACGTTTTTATGCTATGCAAATGTAAACTCTTCAGTTTACTTCTGAATATAAATTTAACATACATACTCTTCTGGGCATGATTTGTCTTTGTGTCTTTTATGAGGTTGGGGACAGAGTCTTAATGAATCTTAAATGTTAGAAAATGCTCTTTCAAATGACCAAAAGTGTCTTTCTGCAGATACTTTATTTTGCCTATCCCATTTGACTTTGTCCTTCTAATTGGTTTTACTAGTTGCAATGACTATTAGATCAAAAGAGACTTTGATGACCATTTGTTAAATCTGCAGTGCAGTAGAAAAAAATCTGTGAGTTTTCTGTGCACCCACTCATTTGCAAATGCTGAGCATACTTATCTCTAACTGCAGGATCTTCTCAGCATTGTGCACTATCTAGGCTTAATTTTGGCCATTAGCTCAGGCTGAGAGCTGGCTGTGTACCATCTATTTTAGGAAGCTTCAATGCATTATCTGCTTTATTTTTTTCTTTAATGGTCTGATTTTCCATAACAATGATGAAATTTCAGTTCATTTTACAATTAGCTTTTTTTTCCCTCAAGTTATTACCCACAAGAAATGAACATCTCTAACTTTCCCACATAAATCGCCAAAGTAAGTCATACCTAATAACTTTTAGTCCCTCACTGACAAAGTTTCAAGCAAAAACAATAACTTGGCTTTGACCCTGCTCTCTTCAAAAAGGAAGTTACTTCTGAGGAGCAACATCAAAAAGAATAAATAATTGTTTTTCTTTTTGTTGTTATGATATGGATCATCTGAGCAGTTAGTGGTAAGCAAGCCGTCTTTGATTTGGTTCAGACGCCCTAGTGCTTCGTCCTCTATTTATGTCAGCATGTTCCTGTTCCCACACCAGGAAAGTAGAATCCCTTGATTAAATTCATATTTGTTTTAATCTTTCCCTGTGTCTGATCTCAAGCTCAAAGATTCTAATGAAAAAAGTAGTGTATCCTGCTGGGAAGAGTGCTGATGTCAGACTTTAGTCTGTTTGTTCTGTTCTAACCTGATAATGCTGGAAACGCTCAGAACCCAAATGCTCAACTCCAGCAGATTCTTAAGACAAAGATATTTTGATATTTCATGGAGAGTTATAAGCAAGGCTTTTTATTTGTAGAGCTAAATAAAAAAAAACACACCAAAACCCTTTAAACAAATATTTATGAAACAGCAACTGACCACAACAGTGAGTTTAATTAATCTGACCCCTTTTTTCTTTATGTAAGGCAGTATTTTCCGAGTTCAACAGTAAATCAATGAGAATAAGGAATACAAATAAGTGTTTGATTATGTTTGTCTTTTGTAAGCTATATTAAGAAAGATTTAGAATAATTTTCTCCCTTACTCTTTTCCACAACCATTTGAACTATTAAATGCTAAGATTCATTCTGTGATGTGCAATGGCTGAAAAATTGGGGTTTTTCTGCAAACCTAAAGGCACAGCCAGATGCTGTCTTCTAGCTGGAGAGGTTTGAGACGTTCCTGTCATTTTTCCCTCCCCCCTTTCATTCCCTGTGCTTTCCCTCCAGCTGCCTCTCTGCTGGAGGTTTCTGCCCTAGAATTCCTGCAGGTGGAACAGAATGTGTGTGGTCATCATCTGTTTTAGTGTAAAAAAGTCAGCCAGCTTAGCTAAATTCTCTTTCTTCTCAGTGCTTAAAACTAACTTGACTTACTAATGTAGATGAAGAGGACATGCATACCTCATCCTTCTGGCAGAGATGTCCTAAGAAGAAACTGGGATCAATAGTTTCTTAGACAGTAGTAACCATTTGCAAACTGAGGTAGCATTGCAGACAAACTGTCTACAGGGAAGGTGCTGTGTGTCCTTGGTTTACAAGCTGGCAGTGCTCAGCACTTTCAAAGAGGCATTAAATGCCTTAGAGAGGGACTAATTAGAGACCTCAGAGGTGAGACTTTCTAAATGATTTTACAAACAGATATGACATAGCAGCCCTTGGCAAATACGGTTTTACCTATAAGCTGCAATGATACTTCCTGTTATCAGCAACCCATATTGTGAGGTCTGTAGATCTTTACATTGGTAAGCACAGGAAGTGCTGACACGCACAAAGGCATGGTGCAGTCTAATTCCCTCATCCATAATGAGTTATTCAGAAATAGTTTGAAGGTATTTTCTGGACAATGAAGTGGCATTTGAGCTTTTACTTTATCCCAGAACCTCTGGCATATGTTGTTAGTTTGGTGAGGGGCTGGGGCAGAGGAAGGCAGAAGGGAGTAGTTTCTTTGTAATACAATAGTGGAGTCAATATGAAATTAAAAAAAAAAGACAGAAGCACTTTCATATGCTGACAGAAACATGCCCGAAGATAGGAACTACAAGAAACAACACTGCATGTTTTTCTTCTAATGGTCGAGTGTTTTATTGATGAAAATGGGAACATCTAGGTACTGAACTGTTTGAATTCCTTGTTACTTATTAGGGCGTCTCAACGTGGACTACAAAAACCCAATTATAAGCAATATATGGTTTATAATATAAAATATAGCAATATAGCAATATATAATATAGCAATATAGCAAAATATAGTTTATGAGCTATTCACCCATTTGTACTTGCCACCCTGTCCAGTTGATGGCTAATAATTGTACAGACTCTGGAGCAATCCTCATTTTTTGGATTGTGGTCCTTATTTGATTGGGCTAGCTATTTTTGGTTGTTTAGTTGAGTAATTTAAAGTCATTTTCCAAAGAGATTTAGTATAAATAAGCAGAAATATACACTGAGATGCAAATTGTACAAAAAACTCTGGTAACCATTACTGATACCCTTTACTGCTTGAGACTAATGATGATCCTGTACTCAACCTGAGTGTAGGAATACAGTTGCCATTGTCAAAAGCTTGAAAGGACTGCTCAGGTGCCAAATATTTACTAATGGGGTTTTGCAAAAATATTTTTTCCTGATAGCATTATGGAAATGGTTGCAAATAGGAAAACAAAAATTATACTTTTAAGGCAGTTTGGGATATTGAATAATAGTTTTGGAGATAAATATTAATAAAAGAGAATTTATTAGATTGTGGTTATGGGATTAATTCCTTTCTCTCTTTTATTTGAGCACAGTATAGAATATTATTTTTTTTTGCCGCAATCTACCCAGATGGTTTTCTGTCCTCACTTGTCCCTGTTTTATTTTGGCAACACTGTAAATACTATATCCTCTGTAGAGAAACACCAGTTTTGGCAATATTCCTTACAGTCTTTTATCTCTCCCTATCCATATGGCACTATATTTATTGCCTAAAGTGTATTGTTTACTTCTAAGGACTAAGCAATAAAGTGGACAAGTTGTAAAATATCTTCACATATTATTTGTCTGCTCAGTGCTTATATGCTGTTTTCCTATGAGTTTATAGGATGTATGGTGAGATGTACTTGATTTGAAAGAGACCAGTAATGAAGGTCTCTTCCAAATACGTGTATAATGTTCCAAATTTTGCCCTGACAAATACCCCAATTTGATTATTGTTTCTGGAACAGGCTTTTATTCGTTTGTGGAATGGATGAAATGTTAATTGATTTCTTAATAAAATTGTTTTGAGATTTTACTGTTTAACAAATTTCAGGAGAAAAACACAACAGTAGTGTTGGATGTTGTCTCTGTCTATTTATGGTTATAGCTTGGATTATTTGTTTGACTGGTAACTGTCTGCTCTTATGAGCTTTCAAATCTAAGGCCATAGCTATATTGGATTTTTAGCCTTTGTTCTTATAAACATTTTTTCTAATACTCCGCATGTCACGCACAGAGCTCCAAACCATGTAGTTGCTTGTGCTGTGATTCTGTACTGTCTTGAACAGTCTAGGTTATGGATTGAAATCTGAATTTTATGAGAACTGGACTGGAAGACAGCCATAAATACCCTTTGAGTGTTAATAGTTCTTCAGTTGTTCTTCCACAAATGAAGGAGACCTATTCTCCCCTAAATCGTGTAGCTGATTGGAAGAAATCCTGAGATGACCCAGCATAAAAAATCATGGGATACAGATTTTTGTCAGAAATTCCATTGTAGAAATGAGAAATCTCCCTTGATAAAAATTTTGTTAAACCAAAGATATTTTCACAACAGTAGAGTTTTGAAAAACCATCAGTTTGCAATGGTATAAAAATATTTCACTACAAATGTTTCAGCCAGCTCTAGCTTTGACGTGTTTTGAATATTCAGTTTGCACAGCTGTTTGTCTAAGCAAAGATGTGACAACTATTATTAAATAATACATCATTACATTCTATTTGTATTTTGGAACATTTATATACTGGTAGGATGATCTATGACTTTTTCAAGGGTGTCTCTTAAGGCAGCTGACTCTAGCTGTGGCAGCTAAAAATGCATTTGCCCGAAGAGGGGAAAAAGGAAAGGGCGAAGAGACCCAACAACTGAAACTTTACTTGTGCTGGATTCTCAACATAAAAACCTGAAATGAAATCACAATAGCTGGTAAGCTTCTACTTCTGCTAAGCATTATAACATGAGGAATGATTCCTGCCACAACTTTGCATTGCATTTCATTGAAAACAGAGAGCCTATTCCTGTAACGTCATAGCGTTTGAATTAATCCACTTATGTGGCTTTGCTAGGCTTGCTATTTTTGTTTCCCCAAGTTTTCAATCTATTTTTGTCCATCTCTTTATATGTGCATTATGTAGACAGAGAAGGAAGCTGCTCCCATTTTTAATTCCCAGTGCCTCCTTTTAATTGAAAAACTATCTGAGTGTAATGAAACATGATATGAAATTGCTTTTTTTGGTTGGTAAGCAGACATCATTCTACAGTAACTTTGGTATGAGTAAAAGAATTGAAAAATTATTCTTTCCTCCATCCCCAGCCCCCTTCTAAGTACACAGCCTTGGAAATTAGAGCATGGAATATAGAAGCTCTTGTATCTTGACAAGCAGGACTACTATACAGGCCTGAATACGATACTCTCAGTTTTTTTAAGAAAAAGAAAGGAACAGAAAATGAAAAACTACTTGACGTAATCGAAGAGATAGGAAATAATGTTTTACATCAGTCATGTCTACACCTACGGCAGAGGCGTTACACAAGTGGAGATTATAGGCTAAATTTCCAAAGGGGATCATGGAAGGTATGTGCAGAAACACTGTTAACAAGTAACAGGATTTATGCATGTACCTCCCACTCACTCCTTTGAAAATTTGGCCTCATAAGTAGAGAAATGCTAAACTATGTTAAATATGTTTGGTTGGTAGGAATATAAATGATCTCTGCAAGGGCCCACATCAGAGTTCAGGCATGATTTATTTTTCTGGTTTACCATCAAAATGCAGAAGATTTTGTACAGTTATGGCACCTTGTAAAGCTTGAACATTTTTCTCTCCCCAGTGTAACACGCACTCATAAACCAGAGAATCTGACTGAATGGATTCTTCTCTGAGCTGAAGCTTTATCTTTAGATAAACCCATATCTTCATTTCTACACATACAGGTTTGGCGATTATATCTTATACCTTAGATAGTGGGCCTATTTAGACTTAGTGAAGTCTTCAGCAAGTCATTGTCCTCCCTGTAACATAATTCTGATTTCAACTTACCTGGCTTTAACTTCCCACCCTTTCTTTTTTGCCATGTCTTTGGCTCCTCTGCTGAAGTTACCTACTATCAAACATTTGTTTCCTATTAGGTCATCACAGAATGTGATAAGCTGATATCTTCTGAGTTAGCCCAGGTAGTTTGAGTTCCACAATTATTTCCCCATGAGTCACCATTTTATTAATGGGTCTCTTCTCTGAACTGCCTGTAACCTTCCTGTGCTGTAGATGCTAGTATCAGACACAATATTTCAGCAGACTCTAACAACATTGATCACGAAGGTAACAAAATATGCTTGTTTCTGCTCCACCAGTATGAGAATCTCATTGTCTATGTTACTGTCAGATGACTATTCACTCTAATTGCCTCAAAGACTTTTCCAGAAAACCATCTTACTCTGTTCTGTAAAGAAGGTCGATTGTTTTCTCACTATACGATTTTATTTTCAATCTTACTGGAAGGAATATTATTGGTTCTTTTTGTATCTGTTGCACAGAAAAAGGAAGAAAAAGAGGTGTGTCCTCATGAAATGAATACAATAGTTTATGATGCTGTTTTGAATTTAAGTCAAAGAGTTTTACATAGATGATGTAGTTCTATATGTTGCACCTCTGTTTTAGCAGACCAGCATCACTGTCTGAAAACACTGACACTTTCTGTAGTATTTAAACAGTTTGTATGGTCTCACATGTGTAGTGTTTGACCATCAGTGTCAGTTCAAATATCTAGTGGTGTTTTGACTTCATCTCACTTTAAGTTGTAGTTTCACTTTCTCACTTGCAGTCATAATTTAAATTCACTTAGTCTGGGCAGAAATGCCTCAGGATTGCTCAGATGGCCTAAACCCTTATGTCTCAGTAGCAAATAATAGTGTTTTAAACTTTTCTAGTTTAATTGTTTTTAGTTGTTTGACTAATATACCATACCGTAATATATATGCATATAACTTCACAACTTTTATTTCTATCTCTTGGCAATCGGCTAGTTAGGTGACTTGAGCAAGTTGCTGACCTGCTCTGTACATCTATTTTTCTTTCTTGCCTCTGTCTTTCATATCAGTTTAGATAACAAACTCTGCGAGGCAGGACGATTTCACAACATGTATCTGTAAATGCCTAGTGGTACAGGATGTCTTAAAAACTGCTGTGATGGGAATAATAACTTTTAGGATATTCCTTTATGTCTTGGATATTTTGTGTATTTTCCCTCCTGGCGTTTGTCTGTTGCCACAGCTCTTCAGACATAGGCTTTGTCTAATCAAACTTTCCTCTTCCAGTTGAGTAGGCTCTCTTATGCTTTCAGGTTAGTGCAACATCCGCTGTTTTGGAGAATCAAAGGACCTCTATACTTGGGGGCAGTCATGCACACAAATGCATATACAAAGAAACGGAAATATTTCTCTATGTCTAGTCTAATTCACTTCCTAATTGCTCCAGCAAATTAGTTTCCCTAGCTGAATGCGGAGTTTGGCAAATTTTACCCTGGTACACTGAGTGGAGATAGCCATCATCATTGCTGGATCAGTCCTCTTTTAGAATGAGTAGGGTATTTATTATCATGCAGCTTTGGGGAAATATCTGCAGACAGGAGTCAGCAAAAGAGTTGCATCAATTCAGCTAATAGGAGACAGTGAAAAGGGGAGCTTCAGTTCATGTAATAACAGCAAAGTCTTGCCCATTTTGGTGAACTTCTGCTGCCTTACAATTTACCGGCTCTTTCTCCCTCTGTTAATCCTGCCAACAACATTCCACATTTTCCCTGAGAATGCTTTTGAACTCTATCTAGTCCAGAACTCACTTCCTTCAGCTTCCTTTTTCACTTAGGTTTCTTTTAGCTCCTCCTTCAATACACCTGCCCTCCTTCCCACCTCAAAAAAAGCCCTTACTTAAAAGGGCTGTATGCTTAATGCCATGTTTATGTTAAACCTCTCTCCCCATCCTTTCATTGTCCAGCCTTTTTCAGTTGTAAACTATTTGAGGCACCAGCTATTTTATTACAAGATTTTGGCACAGAACCTTGGAAGAACAGCACTTGTACTTGGCAGGTCTGGAGGCACTATCAGTGTACGCTTTTTTACTACAAATAAATTGGAGAGACTGTATGCCTCCTTCATCTGTTAAATGGCGAGAGTAACAGTTGCGTGCTTTTAAGAAGAGCTTTTTAGGTCTACAGATGAAAAGGCTTTAGAAATGCTAAATATTAATTATTAGTAGTCATTAGCATTCCTGTCCCCTCTTATCAGTGCTCTCATTTGCACCATATAACATTCTATAACGGCTCCTTTTCCTTTTTTATTCAATGGCCCTCCTAACAAAGAATATTTAGGAATGGTAAATGGTGTTTCTGCAATTGAAATGAGACATACCTGTTTTTTCAGTTTAGCTCAGACATTACATTTTTCCCCATCGTGTGTTTTCTGTGTCTGGGTTCTTGTATGGCAGACACTACAGTATCAGTGCACCTTCAAATAGGGGTTAATAATTGCTGAGTGCATTTGCAAGGGTCCTTGTCCTGTGTTACTACCTATTAAGCTTGATTCAGCCCACAAGACTGGGTGGGAAAAGGGAGGCAGGACTCAAGAATGAACTGACCAGTGCTATGCTGATAGTGCAACAAAGTATATCCTTCTAAAAAGAAAATTGAAATGCAGGCATTAAGTGCTTTCCTCCTTATACAAAAAGTATGAGACAAAACTTGGGACTGGACTCTAATTTTTCTGGTTTATGCTGGTGATGTAGCCACGACATTATTTTAATGATATCCACACTTTTCTCAAAATTTATCCAAATAATACATGTTTCTCCAAATAGAATTTAAAAAATAAGCTTTTTAAAGGTGTATCCTGTTACAAGGATGAAGATGATGCCTTTCTTCTTTGGGTATGTTACGTATGATTAGAACATTCAACACACACACAGACAAATAGTTTCTATTACTTCTTGGTTTAGTTCATTCTGTGCCTTTAATTCGTGTTTCTTTGAAAGTATATTTTTTTGTGATTGTAGAATTGCATCACTTCATTGCAAAGAAAATACAAAGACTAGCTGTGAAAGCCCTTTTTAATATACTCCCAACCAGACAAATTCTTGCAGAATTTGATTTGCACAAAATCCAAGAATTAGAAACAGCATTTCCCAGTTAATTTGTGCTCCCCAAGTGTGGCTGTTCATGAAAGCTCATCAAGCTTCACAGGTATTAACCTGACCAGAGTTCCCTCTTGCTTGTCTCATTCTAAGGGGTGGATACTGGTGCTCAAGGTTTCTCGTGCAAGGTCTGTGGTGTGCACTCTTCTACTGTGTGGAGACCCATAGGAATATTCCCAATTCTTTTGATGTGCCCTGTGACGGGGGATAGGAATTCCTAGCTCAGAGGAAATTTTCCAGTGCATCCTAGAAATTTCCAGATACAGAAGCAATCTAGGATTTTCTGAGTAATTTCTAGAAATCTGAGGGCTTTCTGGGAATTCCTGGATTGAGAGTCTTCATAGGCATTTTCCCATGCTTTGTAGGAATTCCTGGAAGTTAGTGCTTTCTACTGTGAGGTTTTTTTGTGAACTTTTGAATATTTGAAGTGTTTTCCAGGAATCTTTGTGTTTACTGTGACTGAGAAGCTTTCTAAGAATTTCCAAGCTGTTACAGAAATTATTTATTTTGGAGGCAGGTAACAAGAGGAAGTGTGTAGGCTCCAGCTATTTGTGGATGCTTTTCAGTAGGGAATATATACGTTGACTAAATCTGTTATTATCTCTTAATCTATATATTAGTAAACGTTTAGACAGTTGTGTCACGTATCGAATAAACTGATACCTAAACCCTTTCTCAATGAATCTATGAACATTAGTGTGGTGTCCTTTCAATAGCTACTTTGAAAATATATTCACATATTTATCTACATTTATGTAGAGAAGTAATCAGTCTTTCCATGCTTAAACAGCGTGGGTATGAAAGCTATAAGGTGAAATCAGTTGGTGTCAGGCCTTGGCTGCTCATTTAGTAAATCTCAGCTAATTCAAACTGTACATTTTTTTTTCCCAGTCGTTATCTACTTCTTTCCTTCTTGGCTTTTATATATTGTGGAGAGATTTTTGTCATTTAATAATCAAGCCACATACTACATGAATTTTATTAATCCTCTGTATGTCACAGTGTTTTGGTAATGCAGACATAGTGTAACTATCTGTGCCTAGTTCACCCAAGACTGTTTCCATGCTGCTCTCAAATACACTGGAAGCTACTGGAGAGGTCACGCCTTAAATGTTTTGGCTTCGGATGTAGAGGTTTAAAGACCTTAGCTGTGTGACTCACCATGTAAGTGTAGGCCCAGAAGATTTGTTTATGTAAATCAGCATAGTTTTACTGATGCCAGTGAAATTAGAAGAGGCTATGTCAATTGTCCCCCTTCTGTTTGGTACGTGGTTACTCCATATATGATATGTACAGGCTAAAACTCTATTTCCTCACATCACTGAGCTAAAAAAAAAGATGCTGTGGTAAATCAAAACTAGTGCTAATACTGTGACAGACAGTCTTGTTCAGGGCTGTTATGGGTACCAACAGTAATGGACTTGAAAGGCAACAACATTGCCCTTCTGGCTCCATTTATTAATACTATAGAATATTCAGAGCAACTAAAATTGAGACTTAACGTAGAAGAGCATCTCCCTTCTATGTTTTCACCTTTTGTTATTAAGTTTGAAGTTATTTCTTGAGATTAGTTGTGGGTGGTGGTGGACTGGAAATCTAGGAGTTGTACTGCTGCTTACACCGAGGATATAATGATTTGGTAAGGTTGAAAGTTGCACACAGTTTGGCAGTTTAGCTGGGTGGAAACAACTCATCTGAAAGATAAATGAAAATTTCTAGATTACTTCTTTCATTAAGTGCTTAGACATCGAGGCTTGTTACTAGTGCCAGTTCCTACTGCTGGCATCTTATTACTAATTCTGCTCTCTAAGACGGTACTGCCCAGTATCAATGGAAGTGTACTGGTAGCTACTGTGGTACAATTAATCCAAGAACCATCTTTCAGCAAGGATTTTGGTGCAGCGGACCAAGACAGAACTGGATTATTTGGTGAATAAATATGAGATAAATGTTTTCAGAAAAGGTTTATGCATGTAAGTTCTGAAGGCCCGCTGAAAGCTCAACCTACATTATTTTTAAATGGTGCTTAGGAACTTTAATCACAAGCAATTTGATAATGATATATCTTTCTCAGAGAAAATGCAGTGTTTTTTATTCTTTGTTCATTTCTGTATCAGTCTGGGTATATGGCTCTTAGTGTTAAATACCCCATGCATTATCAAACATCCTGTGTAGCTAAGCAAGAGACGTTAAGCAGGATTTAAGTTGCCCACGTCTGTCTTAAATTTGCACTGAAAAACATACCCAGAAAACATTAGACTGCTTGCTTGGTTTTATATGTTCATACTGCAGTGCACCTCCTTTTCCCTGAAGCATGTGAATGTTCTCTTTCTCTTATTTGACATCAACACAGAAGTTTTTAATCTTTTTCAAAGTGTAAACTATCTTTCAAAGTCTTGAAAGTTCATTTTATAAAACCAGATCAAATAGTTCTGACATTTGCTAGCTAGACATTTAAAGGCATACTACAGATGCAATGGCATCTTTCACTGGGTGATTTGCTGTAGATAAAGGGCTAACCTGCATCTATCATTATAAACACAAGGAGTCCAGCGTGTGTGAGCAATGTCCCGGGGAGAAACATTCCTTAAATGTTAATCCATTGCTTTAACTTTCGTGTGTTCTTATTCTTTCATGAAAGTAGGAGTTGACATCAACTGAATTCCAATGTTGCTTTTTAAAAAATTTGTCAAAACCTAAAATTGTTTATTTTATTTTTTGAGTTTAGCCCAAGAATTCCTCAGAATACTCTTCAAAGTGCTTATTCAATAGATATGCTGAAGTTAAATTGGGAAATTGGAAACCAGGATTGGGTCAAACTATAAACTAAAGTTCCATCTACCTATGTCTATAGACTGTTCAAATGGATACGTGTGCTGATTGAGAGAGACAAAACACATAGATGAATCGATGTTCATTCATGGTAAAGGCACACCTTCTGGTCATCCCTGTACAATTTCACTATATTCATTTTTATGCTGAAAATATTTAGTTGATTTAAGGCCTGATAATTGTAATCTAAAATCGTTAGTCTCATTTATTGGGTCAGTGGGTAAATTTAAATTCTCTTTTAAATATTTTTAACAGGATATCTCATGCAGTTATCACTGGAGAAAGTGTTTCTGTGACTGTTTTTTCTCGCACACCAGTGTGTAGGAAACTTGCCCTGGTCTGGTACATCCAGAGGAGGTGAACTCGGGTAGCACTGCCCTGAGCTACAGCTAGGCATACTACCTAGTCACACCTTTGAAACTCTTGCAGGAGACATCACTAATGAGGATGCTATTTTGAAAAAGCTTTGACTGAAATATAATGAATTTGGCTGTAAGGATTACATGACACTTTTCTTTTATGATTAGAGAATTGAATTATAAATCATAATTTTTGCATACTGTCAGAAAAGAGAAAGGTAATTGTTGCAGACTCTTGTCCAGTAGGCAACATGTATATGTATGGTAGAGCAGTTCTAGGTGTATTGTTAAGGACGACGTACCATCACTGTGGTGCTTTAATACCGCATGAGCTGTATAACTGAATGTTCACATCCAGTTTTTGCTGTGTACTGGGTCTTTGGATCCAAACCTAAGCTAAGAGCTGCCTGACTGGTTAGTATTTTATGGTATTACTTCATAAAGATCTGTTACCTTAATTATCACATTATGACCCAAGAGCTGAGAACAATCATACACTGCTGTCACACCCCTGGCTGGTTTGGTTGTGGCTCATAGTTACTCAGTGTTAAATAAGAATCTTTGGAACTTTCATGATCTGTGGCCTGAATATTTCAGTCCTTTAACTGACCTAGATCAGGGACGCACAAATGTAATTGCAGTTGTTTTTTTATGAAATAGCCTAGATCTGTTTTTTTACATACTGCCGTGTTCAAAATATTTTGCAAACTGCTTAATTTCTGCATCACATTCTGAAGTGCTAGAGGGAGATAAATATTATTGTCCCAGGTTTACTGACGGGAAAAGAACAGCAGCAGTCTTGCTGAAGGCTGCATCAGAGAGGGATCAAAGGGCACGTCTTGCTCTGCCGATTGCCCTGTGTGTGGAGATACCTGGGCTCGCTCTAAACGGGACAGTTCAGGCGCCACAACCTCTTGGAATGAGACAGCTCCTCTGCAGGTAATAGCATTGCGCTCTTAAGTGTCAGTACTGCTAATGGGTGGCTGGTGTCCCCCTGCTGCTGCAGATTCCTGTTCCATATAACCTCATAGCTGCACTGTTCTGTAGGAGTGTGTTGCACCTAAGAGGAATGAAATGATTCTTTTTATTGCTGGGATTAATTAGCTGGTGCAGGTACGACTGACAGCACTGTTTCCCCAAATAACATGTAATGTTCTGTGAAGGTAATTAAGTGGTTTTTTTAAATCGTTCTAAAGTGAATACTAGAAAGAAACATACCCGTTCAGGAATTATACAGGAAATAAGCTTGATGTCACACACATAGCCACAGTGTAAACCAGGTTTTAATAAAATAATGTTGTCCACTAAATGAGGCAGTGTTCTTGTGGAAAAACCATAAATGTGAGCATGTAATTAAATACAGCAGGAAAACAGATGTGCACAAAATAACTGAAACAATGGAGAAATTGGCATTGTTTGCATATCTGTCTATCTGACTTTATTATCATATAGTGTTCTTTGTAGATAATAACTATAATTAGATTAATCAATAAACAAATCTCACCACAGTATTTATTTGGCCTGTCCTTGGCAGCAAAATGAAAGGAAAGTTCAGAGGAATTGCAAATCCTTTCATTTAGTAAATAAAAGCTTGTGTGTATATCGTTCCTTTAGTACAGACACGCAACTCTTTAGCATCAGATTTACAGGTACATGTGATATAGCTAATGGACCCTCAGATTTGATTGTATAACATACATGAAAATAGCTTTGTGGTTGCAAAAACAACAGGAAACAAGTTACGTAGAATAACAGTTCGAGACTTTGAAAGTAAATAGGACTGTATAGACAAGATAGGTTAAGGAATGGAAATTAGATGTAGAGCTTTTCACTCCAAATTGTGAACTGAAACTAATGGAGACTGGCTGCATTAGTGAGAGCGTAGCACTTTAAGACAGGGGCTAAATCCCACAGGTTACACTGGATGATACTGGAGCAAATAGAACCTTCTCCTCTCAAAGATACTGCAGGAAAAGCTGGGCAGTGCTTTTGGTAATTTCTCCATAGGCAAACTTTTCTTCCAGGACATCAGGGCAAACAAATAACTCAGAGCCAGGTCTGGAATTCTCCTATTCCTTCTGTTCCTGTTCTTTTTCAAAGAAATGAAATTAATGCTTTTTTGGTTTTTTTTACTTGTGATTGGGTGAACTGAAGCCATTGACTTTGGATTCCATGCATGTTTAAACTCATGGACGTGTAAAATCTATGTGGATGTGTAAAATTGACTTCTGCTTATCTTGGAGCAAGACACTCAGAGTTCCACGACAGCCATAAACAGCATAGAGTTGTCTCATATTCTTTCAGAAATCTCTCATCAGTGAGACACTGAAAACATAATTTGAAACTTAGAGTTCATGGGCACATCATGATCTCATATAAAGAGATCATCTACTTGTTTGATATGAACACTTAATTTTAGATTAAAAATGCAAATGGGTTTAATTCAGTAACAGTAAAATCTGGCTTTGATTTAGAAATTTAAACTATAATTTAAAAAAGATTTAAATATTTTAGATTAAACAAAAAGTAATGCTCGGCTTTTTAATGAGCTGCAGCGGAGGTGGATTAACATTTCTTATTGTTGTTCCTGCTTCTCCCTACTTGCAGCGTTTCCAGCCATACTTGATTCCGCACCAGAGAGTCTGTTTTAGGTGTGATTTTTTTTTTTTTTTTTTTTCTTCCCCCATCCAGTATCTCTCAGCAGTCTTAGGAGAATATATACTTTACAATGGTTGAGACTGTCAAAGAACCTTAGAAAATTTGAAAATACCTTCAATAACTTCTACTTTAAATTATTATTTTTTTATCTTGTGGATTACCCTAGGATTCTTAATACTCTGTGATATTTATAAGAAGCAACAATAAGAAAATTTTGAACTGTTCAAAACTAACATGGTAAAGGCTTAGTTTAGACAGCAGCAAAAATGACTATGATATCACTTGGAGAAAAGATGAAAATAAGCTTACACAGTTCAGCTAAATGATCATTTTATTACATGTTGTGATCTGAGGAAAAAAGAATGGCTGTTCTTTCTTCTGATCCAAAAGTGACAGATGCTGGTACAAAAGTGACCATCTGTGTGGTCCAAGTGACAGATTATATATTGAAATGAAAAACAAGCAAGGGAAGATGCCCAAACAGTGCGGTCTATTAAGACGGTTAAATTCCTAATGGGCCAATATTTGATCTTTTTAAGATCAAATCCCAATGCCAGGCTTTGGGAAACACGTCTACAATACACCTGAAAAGTTCAATTGCTACCAATGATTTCTGTGAAAAGTAATAAAAGTGAATTTCTGCCAGTGTGATGGTATGGCTCGAGCTGTTTTCAGAGAGACTGTTTTCAGCCAGACTTCGGTTTGCAGGATACCAGCTAATTGCTTTGCGCTAACCATCACTTACCGTAGCACATGCGTGCACGTGTGTGATGTGTGAGTGAGTGTGTGTGCGCAGCAAATGAAGCACTCGTGTGCCATTAGCAGCCTGGGAAAGAAGAAAGCTGCTGAAGTGGTTTTTTGTTCTCCCCCCACTCCCCTGCTTTTATTGGCCTAGATGAATGTTACAAAGAGGAAACCAGATGTGAGACAGGGATGACTTGAAAGGACAGGTAATTAATATCATCTGCCTTAACTTTCTTATCTTGATGGGCTGATGTTTACAACACTGACCCTGGGGTGGGGGATAGCACGACCTCCGCAATATGAAATGAGAAAAGTCCAAAGGCTTTTGAGCTTCACAGAGAACTCTGCTCCTTCTGTGAAGTGCAAACAGTTTGATTTTGTGTGTGTGTGTGTGTGTGCATCTGAATGCTGTCTTGCAACAGGCTCTATTCTAACAGCACACGCTTTTAACTTTCTTTTCACAAAGAAAAAGCATTGATGGTATTTTCATATGGTATGTTACTTTCTCTGTTTTTTTATTTTATTTTAATTTATTTTGTAATAAATTGATGCCAAGTGACCAAGAATTTGGGGGTAAGGAAAGGAAAGGCCTACAGAAAAACAGCAGTATTTCCAGTAGTTGATATCTCTCTCAAAAAAAATCACCTTTTGCACTTAATTATTTCTGACATTTTGTCCATCATATTGTAATGAGCTTCTTCAGAGGAAATAAAAACAGCTTGTCTCTTTGAAAGCAGAGATGCAACTATTTTTTTGTGTGTTTGTTATCAAAACACAAGCTGTTTTTCCTTCCTCAAAGGACACCTCACTGTACAATGGAAGAAACATCAAGAATGAAATTAGACAGCATCAAGTTCACAAGAAAGAAAATACATTTCTTAAAACAGATTTTTTTTTTAATGGGAAAGAAGAGATGTAAGGGTTTAGTAATCTAACTCTTTCCAGTGTGTGCTACTTTCTCTGCATAGATGTGATAGTGAGGAACCAAATGGCAGATTTCATGATAACAGTCTAATTGTGAACAAGGGGCTTGAATTAACTTAAGTCATTTGGGAGGTCTTTGATAATTCCATATATTAGCAGGGTCTGGTACATTTTCTGGTTCCCTGCACATTTCAGAATGTGTATCTGACTTTGATCATTTTACTATGTTAAGCATAAATCACAGACTAATTTACTATTTGCTTTGAGTGGTTCTTTTATATAAGTCTTTGACAGGTTTTCAGAATCAGCAATAGAGTTTATTTTCTAATCCTGTCTACTGGAAAACAATACCATTTCCAGTTGCAGCAATTAAAGCAGGACCACTGGAAGCATGGGGTGGAGCCTCCGGATTGATGAGGGGTTTTGAAGATTTCAGAATATCAACTCATTGGCCATGGGCCATAGCTGGTTTTTTTGGTTTGGTTTGTTTTTTTTTTTTATGTGTGCACATATCCAGATGTGATGTTTGGGAATAACTTTATAACTAGGCTGTAACAGTCACTTTTGTTTTATAAGCAACGTGTTTGTGGGTGGTCTCCAAAATTTTCTAAGCCATAGATTTCAAAAAAACACCACCATATTTCGGTTTGTTTTCATTTTCTTCTCAGCCTAGATTCTAATATATTTTGATGTACAATAATTTAAGTTACAAACTAAAGAAGAAGAAAGGAGGGGAGGGAGGGGGATGGCAAGTTCAGAGTTATGGCTAGAAACTGTGGAAAAATTCATAATGATGTAAACACTTGATGAGCCCCCATAAAGAAATGTTTCACTTTCAGCATCTCTAACCACACTAATAATAATAATCATAATCATAATAATAATAATCATTTTCTTTTCAATTAACACTTTAAAAAGTGAATTTATATGCTCCCTTTTCAAAAGCTAGTTTGGGGATGATTTTCAGCCAGACTGAGACAAATTTGAAAATACGTAACTGTCACTGAATGGGTATTTTTCACAACATGAATATATGATATAGTAAAACTTCCCCTTTTATTTCCTACTTGCAGGTTTTTCCTTTGTAAATTTAGCTTGTTAAGTAGTTGCATAGACCTGCCAATTCATGCATATTGATTAACTTTGCTCTTTGTAAATCATACAGTCATAGATGTTCATGTTTCTATACTGCTTTTCAGTTCTTTAAAACTTTTATTATTCTCTAATGTAAATACCAGAAGAAATACTTTAGTGTACCTTCTGTATGAGAGATGTGCACCTTTATGATGATGTTTTTGGTTAAGAATCTGAAACCTTCAAAAATCCCATCAGTATTTATATCTATCTAGTTTAGACTTGCTTCCTTTAGTAATATGAGTTTGGTTAGAAGAAAGTTGTCAACTACTGTATAAAGAAGAGGATAGGAGAATATAAAATAAAAAAAAATTGAGTAGTGCTCCATGCTTCTTAATATACCCTGTTAGAGTGTGATATACAAATGGTGTTAGCCATGTATCCTTTTAAACTTTCTGTTATTAATAGCTAACGACTGCATAGATAGTTTAGGGCTAGAAAGCTGTATGGAATGCAAAGTAATTCTTGCACTCATTATAGATATTTTTTTTTTGGTTGGTTGGTTTTGGTTTTTTTTTTGCAAGAACCTCAAAGGATATGTGTGTTGAAGATATGCATCTTCAAATTAAACATTCTTTATCAAAATGTTTTTTCTGGAAGATAAAATCAATCGGTATTACATAAAGTTCTTCATCAGGATCTGTTTTCAGCAAAAACAACTTTTGACAGTCTTCAACTTTTTTCTTTCCTGAGCAAAGCATATTGATACCTTAAACTGGGCTTCTGATATTTCTCTTTGGAAATCACAGAGGTCTTAGAGTATTTGAGATCTTACCGCTATTGTTTTAGTATAGACCACGTTTATCAATGAGAATGGTTTTGAGACCTAATATCCAGAAGTAAGAATCGATGTTCCATTTTGGTATGTTTTGTGATGTTTTACTTAGCTGTAAGGCTGTTTTCCATTGATTAGGCAATATTACTCTCTGTCTTCTGCATATACACACAGAAATTTTCTACTTGAATCCTGGCTGAACATTACACTTTTTAACATAGATTGTCTCCAGAGTCCCAGAATTGCCTGAAAAAGCATCTTTAATGGCCAGCTGTTAAGCAAAAGCATCTTTGTTTTCTTCAAAAGCACCCCTGAGATCTGTAATATACTAACAGTAATGGAGGAGCTTTCTTTTTTGCTAGTAATAACACTATCAGCATCTTAATTGCATGAGCTAAGTTTTAAAAAATGTAAATAAATAGCACAAATAATGAATATTTTGAAACTTTGCTAACCTAGATCTGTAGCTGAACTTCAGAAGCAGAGAAAATCCTGGAAATGGCAGCAGTTAGATTCTTCCCTAACTGGTCATATTAAAATATGCATGCTATCTGAAGGGAATGCTTAATAGGTGGTGTGTTTTCACTGGCACTCTCAGGTGCATAGTTCTCATGTACTCATGATCAGGAATGCTCAGGAAATGCTCAGGAAAAAAAAGAGTTGTGAGCCTCAGCTTATGTGCCTCAGCACTGAATCCTGGTGTGAAGATTTTTTGAAGGCACTGTTAGAACCATATAATATCTCTTTCTTGAATAATTATTGCTTATTTCCTCTTGCATTCCATGTGGCTGTTCATCTCTGTGCGGAGATTTGCCTCAAGTCTTAAATACTTGGTTTTGGGATGTTCTTCAGAAAGTGTGGGGTTGTTTTTTTTTTTTGTCATTTCGATTTGCCTCTCCACCTTCTTAGTAGTTAGCAGACTGTAAAGCTGGCCTAAAAGTAAAGAACTGCCCTTTCCAAGTTGTGAGTCTATCCTGGGTCATTCCTCAGTTTATTTCACTGCTTTAGACATAGAGTGGCTTCAGTTGATTATCTATAGGTTTTATCAATTCAATTAAGAATAACATTCCTCTGCACTCCCTCTCCTAGTTGTTAAAGGTAATAAATCACGATAAAGTTCTGAAACTTAATGACGGAGTGGCTGAGGTAACTGTAGGTATAAAAGGCCCTTTGGTGGTGAAATACAAAATATTTACTGCTAAAGTGATTTAGTGATGAGCTGCTACTTTGGTTCTTCTCTCCTGTGTTACCTTGTAGCTATTCTCTATCTAGTATTTCTCTTCCTTGTGTATATTGATGTCACCTCTGTTGAATTTCAGGTTGTTGATTTGAGACTTCCACTTCATCAATTCAGAGTCTAACTCTTCTTTCCAAAGTATGCGATAAACTTCCTTTTCTTTAATTTTTCTATTTGTGCCTTTTTTTTTTCTATATTATATATAAAAAACAATCAGTAGGACTAAGTAAAAGCTAGACTTCTTGGTAACCTTTGGATTGATAAGGTATTGATAATAATTACTTTTTGGTCATGGTATTCCTACAGCAGCTCTGATCTACAGCTTTCATTTCGTGTTTGTTGGTTCAGCAGTGGGGCTGTAGCCCTCAAGATGTTTAGTCCTTGGTGTGGATAAAGATCACTGTGTTGAAAGGCTGCAGACTCAGTAGGAGGAACCTGACTGGTTATAGGCAAAGCTGTAATAGGTAGATTAGTAATAAACAGCCCAGTCCTTCAGCTGCAAACATTCTCCCTGCATCCTTTTGTTTGTCTGACACTTATTCTTTGAACATCATTGCTGCAATAATAGATTCTTCTGGCAATATTGCAGTATTGCAGTATTGGGTGTCCTTGTTCCTGTACAACTTATTACCTTGGTATTGTTCTTTGGAGGGTAGAGCACAGATCATTTTGACTCCTTTGTCAATGGGTAATTCAGGTGAATAATTAATTCAGAAAATAGTGTGCATTTAAAGAAAAGACTGCCCGAAGAGAGGGAGAGAAAATCCAGACCACTCTGGTACTGGGGCAGAGCGCTTCTCCAGTCCGCGGTGAGGGAACTGAACATCTTAAGCAAGAGTAGATGAAATCAGTGAGAGAAGACCTGGTGGGGACCTGGCAAAGACTGAATTCCACAGAGGAAGAGAACAAGCAGGCTCCACCTGCACAAGTGTCCTTTATGACATGGAATTTTGTGGGAACCCATTCAAATGACTTAATTCTCGAGATCCCCATAGTTTTGCAATCCTGTTACGCTACATTCTAGTAACAAGCAGTAAAGTGCTCTTGCTCAATTTTCCTTCCTCCTTGTTATTGCTTCCTGCCTTACTTTGTGTGTGAGTGAAACTATTCACAAGGGAATGATATTCACAGTCTTTCCTCGAGGCGTTCACAGAGGAGTGTTTATAAGAATCTTTAGCCAAGTAACACGTTTTTTTTGTAATTAAAACAAAATTTTTCAGATTGAAGTTCTTGAGCACAAAGATTTTTCTGCACATGAAGAATTTAAAAATAAAACCAGACTTTCTCTTTTAGTTACACTTCTCATGTGTAGGCTCTCCCTTCCTTTCGCTGATGACTTTCAGCTATAGTACTTATTAGTGATACAGTGGAGTTCTGTAACATATTTTGAGCACAAAAGCCTGTGTTCAGCAAATTGCTTTGAGTAATACCATATCCAGTTACCTGAACGTTGGAGGTATATTTTGTTGCATTGCCAAAGAAAGCAACTATTAATACTTCTAAGAACTTTAGCTGTAGGATATAAAATGTGTGGTGTGTGTCTGTTCTTGGCAATAACTTTAGAGAGAAAACCAGATATTAAGAAAATAGATATCATTTATTCTGTGTATGCGCCTGTTGTTTTTTCACCACAGGTTTGTGGTTTTTTCATTGAGGTAAAATTCTGTAAGTTCTGTTAATGAAGAAATTGGCAATTGCATAATCATTCAGAGTGCCAAAGTACAGCTGAAACTTCTTACAATGTTTTAAGTTGTTATATATTGATAATGCGTGCTTCCGGGTATGTTGATTGGTGTACTAACAACTGTGTACTAACAACCAAATAAGTTAGCACTACTGCAGAAAACATTTATGTAGTGTAACTGTGTAAGAGTCTGTGTCTGGGATGAACCTTATACACTGCACAATATGGCTTCATCTAGTATTTCAAATTAGCATTGCTTACACATGTCCAAAAGGGTGCCTTTGTGAACAGGGAGGTGTTTCTTCTTCAGT
This sequence comes from Gallinago jamesoni, assembly GCA_025769975.1. Taxonomy (NCBI): domain Eukaryota; kingdom Metazoa; phylum Chordata; class Aves; order Charadriiformes; family Scolopacidae; genus Gallinago; species Gallinago jamesoni. The sequence goes on along the minus strand of JAOQGH010000062.1, from coordinate 30,199,616 downwards.
CACACCTTTTGGTTGTCCATGGATTCATCACGTGGCTCCTTTTAATCAGTTTACTGGGCTGAAAAACAGCAGTGATAAAACTTACAACACATGACACGGGGATACATTAGTCCCACGGCTGAGATCTTAGTTTTATGGCAGGTTGAGAATTGAGTGGCAAAGGGAAGTGCACTTAGCGAAGAACCCAACTCAGTGTAAATGAAGAGTCCATCAGCAGAGGGGAAATGGAGATCACTTTGCAGAAACCATAATTTATAATTTGAACTTTTGGATTCTGAGGAAAACTAGTCCCAGCAGTTTTTAATGTACCTATGGAATTACACCGTAATTATAAACCAGCAAAATTTGCCCCTTAAAAAGTGCATGTATTTTCAATTTAAGACCCTACGCCACAAGTAATAATAGGACTTTACACCACATGGGACCCCAGTGTTTGGTTGTAACAATAAAACCTCCCAAAGATTTCTATCTGAGACTTCTAGTTAACAGTCTTACTCGGTGTTTAGAGACAAGGCGAAGCAGCAGGTGCTGTGATGGAGACAGAGCAGAGCCCTGATACTCCCTGGCAATGACACGGAGGTTCTCTGTTTGGTGCTCCTGGCCTCTGCTTGGGAAGGCTAAATGATAGAAATGACATGGTTAATGAGTTAGAGGCAACACCAGTTGAAAGACAGAGTAGTACAAGGGTCACATCATGACTTATCCTGTAATGCTATATGAAAATTCACCAAGAAAGGATAAATTTTACTGATGGGATTTTTTTTTTTATATCTAAACCAAACCAACACCAAGCAACAGTGGTGCCATACACCAGAGAGTGTGCAGAATATAGAGATGGATCATCCAAAAGCTTTTGTGCAGTGTCAGGTCTACCTTCCTGTATGTGATGGGTTTTTATGTACCCAAAGAACAATAGGTGTTCTTTGTTCTGATCAAAGTTTAAATTATTCAAAAGGATTGATATTTTTGAAGGAGATTACTAAAAATCTGTGACTGATTTTTGGTTTTGTTGCTTTTGTATTTAGACCAATATGAACTTTGTTTGACAGCTCACAGTACAAGCTGTCAGGTACTTATCTTTCTTACCCCTTTAGGTATTCTTTACATAAAATAAATATATGATATGGATTAGTTTGTATTTGGTGCCCTTTCTGGCAGGTGGCAGATTATAATTCGCTTTTGTTAGTAGTTCAACAAAAGAAATCTGAGGAGAAATGTTTCTCTCCCTAGGACTTCCCCCTCAGCCCATATCACTTCAGTAATGTGTATTACCTCTCCTCATTAACTTTGCCTCATTAGTATTTTTGAAAAGCAGAGCTACAGCAATGTTGCAACTACAGCATGGAATTACAGTAAGACAGATAAGGTATTGTGGAGTCGTAGGCCTACATTTCTTCAACTTCTTCAGCATTTGTTTCTTACAGAGTACTTGGTTTTTAACATGAATGAAATAATAAGTTGAATTTAAGAACTTGAAAAAGTTCCTGTGGTAGTAAATAAAAACTTCTTGAGTTTAGAGACTCCAGGAGATGATGCAGAAACTAACTGTACCTTAACCTTCTGTATTTCTTTTAAACCACTCTGAAAGTGCAATCTAGTCCTCTGTTGGCCTTTGATATATTTAGGTGTTACCAAATACTGTTGCTAAAATAAAATTATTCTATTTTCTCTCTTAGCTCGCAAATACCAAGTAATTTTTGAGACCAGTTACCCTGAAGATATTTTTGCAATACATTTGGTATGTCTTCTTGAGCCAAACAAATTTACAAGTGTTAACATTTACCTTTGTAATGCAATACACTAACATAATGTTTTATCCCCCCAGTGTCTATTTAATTTGTTTAGTGAAAGTGTACGTAGATCTTGCCGTAGCCAGAGAATATTGTATTGCTTGGCTGTCGTTTGTTATATTTCCAACAAAAACAAATTATATTCTTTCATTTGAATGAAATGACAAAATCTGTAGCCAACTCATATTGTTTATTTATTCTTTGTAATGTTAGACCTAAATGGATAAGGAATATACAATTTCTGAAGATACTTCTATGGCTAGGAAAAACATTCTTGGCTTTCTGGTACTCAAACTTACATATTAGATACCGCCTTTTTTGATGTATTGCTAAGCTTTATCCTTTTGTTTTTCTTCTCCCTTTTCTCCTTTTCTTTTACTTCTCCTTTTCCTTTGCCCTTCTTTTCTCCTGAGGTCCTGAGCAAATGGTACCAGCAAAAATGCAGTGCAAAATTATGATGCGTAAACGTTAAGTCTAGTATGTGCTGATCAAAATCCACCACAGGAAAAGTAACTCTGATATAGATGTTGTCATAGCCACAGATTTTGGATGTGCTAGCTCTGGCAAATTTGCATTGCAGAAGTTTTTAATTTTTCCCTTGATTTTGCGACTATTGAATTAAGCCGCAGGGAAATAAAGGGAGTGTGCCTAATTTGTATATATACAAAGGACTTCGATAAGTTTTCATTCCAATCTCAATGTCTGAGATATTGGCAGTTGCATCTGTCAACTCGGTGACGTTACACCATTCTGATTTCACTTGTCAGCCCCTGGCCCAGTTAGAACACAGTTGCCATTCTCTCCTCAGTCACTGATTTAGATGTTACTTGGGATAGACCTCAGTCTAAGTCAGCCCCTAACTCAGCTGTGATGAGAGCCTCCCATTAGTTATGAAGAGCTAACCAAAGAAGGGTAAGTCACAGGATTTCTGCTTTATCTGTTCTTGATACTTATTTCCCACCATGAAAAGAGCTTCATCTGCCTCCTTTCCCTTACGTGTTATCAAATGACTTTGGTAAATCTCTCTTTAAGAAACTTTATGGCATATATTCTTCCAGTGCTAGTTTTTAAATGGTTCTGGCTTGGTCACAATGTCTCTGAACAAAAGTATTATACAGTAGAAACACCCAAGAATCATAGCTGATGCTGAAGTCTTGAGGGATAAATAAGGCATTGGTATTTCATGTTTTTTAGCTGGTTTACTATTATTAACCCTCCACAATTTGCAATTGGAAAGTCTCATGAATTATTACATTAACCAAACATGCCAGGGAGATAGTTTATGCCATTTGCATTCAAGTATCCTATAGGTGACAGTTTATAGTAACGGAGCTATAACTTTGTGCTAAAGTTGCAGTCAAAACATGCATTTCCAGTGTGAGTAAGCATTACAGAAAAAGAATCACAGAATCGTAGAATTGCCTAGGTTGAAAGGGACCTTTAAGATCATCTAGTCCAACTGCGTTAGTCACCTAACACTGACAAAACCCATCACTAAACCATGTCACTAAGCTCTATGACAACGCATCTTTTAAATACCTCCAGTGATGGTGACTCAACGACTTCCCTGGGCAGCCTGTTCCAAGGCTTCATAACCCTTTCAATGTAAAAATTGTTCCTAATATCCAATCTGAACCTCCCATGGCACACCTTGAGGCCATTTCCTCTTGTCCTACCTGCCTGTTCCTTGGGAGAAGAGACAAAGCCCCACCTGGCTACAACCTTCTTTCAGGTATTTGTAGACAGCGATAAGGTCTCCCCTCAGCCTCCTTCTCTCTAGGCTAAAGAAGTCAGGCAAGTTACTTAATTCATCTTTATATGTGGTACTTTGTGACTGGGAATTGTGTGGTCTAATTGACATAGAAAAACAATTTTACATGTGGATGGGTTGATACTTCCTTTAATGAAATGATACATATCTTCTGGTAATTCATAGCTAAATGGGTTCACCTCGCTTTCAAAAGCACCTGTAATTTAATTTTAATTCACAATGAATATGTATTCTTTAAAAGGTGAAACTAAGTCATTTGGATCTTGACACAGAAACACAGCCATCTTCAGTCCTGTGCAAAATAACCGACCTGTTGCTGAATGGATAAAAGACCATCATCTTTGCCATCACAAAGTCACACTTTGGTATATTGCAGTGCTAATTTGAAATGCTGGAAAGAAAATGGGCAGCATCTTGCCCTGTCATCTATAGTGACCTATAGGCAGCTGCCTTACATCAGTGCTGCCTGGAGCCAAGTGTGCCTGAACCACCGACAGGAGACGTTTCCACCTCTGCATCCAGTGTTGTGCAGTGCCATAAGGTGGGGATTAGGTGTGGGCTAATTTTCAGGCTGATGGCAATATCAGAGAATGAAGCATCAGATATATTTTATACATGTAGTATATAAAATGCTCCCACATACCTCATAAAATCATGGAGTGAATTAAATTATATCAGTACGGTATCTTCTGTTTGCACTTGGGATTCCACTATTAGAGCATGTGCAGAATACAAAAAAAATTTTATGTGCAATGTTTAATCTTCTTTTACTTGTTATTTAATTTTGCATATGAATGTACAATGCAATGCAACAAATATTAAATGTATATACTAAAACACATTAATTCAAAACGCCATTTGTTTTATCAATTGCTTAAGCTCATTTGATCATAAGGGACAGAGAGACCAAACAGCTATAAAAGAGCTCCATTTTCTATCAACTGAACCAAATCCTCCTTTGATCTGTTAATCCCAAGTTTATAAGGTTAGGAGATAAGCAAGCGTAACTAAATTCCTTTTTCTTTTTGTCCACCTAATAGTCTATGAAGCAAAGCAAACATAATAAGCTTCTTTGCTGCTTTTCAGCCTCTTCTTGCTGAATAATTCAAAAAGTGCATTACAGGTTTTATGAGTACAACTGTACACACAAGCAATGTTCCGTGATTTTTTTGCATGCCTCAAATTTGCATATATTATATTTTTATTTTGCATTTCTGACACAGAAGCTGACTGCCTACTCGTTCTTGGCTTTTTATTAGGTCTTTGATGCTTGCTGGAGGAGAAGGCCTCTTTTGTCTCTGATAGCCTTAAGGCAGATCTAGGTTAGCAAGAAAGCCAGAGGTTTCAGGCTTGTTAAATGTCACAGTAATGGCTGTCTTTACGCATTGAAATACCAGCCTTCTTCTTTATAGGAAAATGAATCACATTACCACCAAGGGAAGGAAAGCCTTTGTTGGAGGAGACTGCTAGTCTGCTACTTAAGAAGGGGATTTAATTTTCCCCTCCAGGCTTTTTGGCCAGCCCACTACAGTTGCCCTTGTGGAACCCTGATATCATAGCATGCGAAGGATAGCAAACAAGAAAGAGCAATTAGCCATTAATCATACTCATTTTGCATTGGGTGGACAGACCATTAAAAATACTGTATATATTCATTACATGGGCAAGAATAGCCTGTGTGGACAACACACGAATGTGTATGATCTTATTCTTGCATTTTAGATAAGCATTTCTTGTTTAATTCTTATTCAACATCACTGAGCTGGTGTTATGCGTAATACTTTTTATTAAACCCTCTAACTATACCCTCTAAAGTTATAGTGCACGGAGAATTAAATTGAGGGTTTATATTGCTTACAATGTGCCCATTTCTCATTGCTTATAAAAGTGGGTGGATTACTTTAAATAAAAATGTAAGAACTGCAATATTAATTCTGCAAACAGAAAAACTTGGTTGAAATAATTTATTATAATGTTATTTTATACTTATGGTTTTTATCTATTTCATAAAACAAAGAATGGGTGATTAAGTTACTATGTTCTTACATATATAATTAAATGTTTATCTAGATAAATATATACTTAGACTTTGTATTTAATTACATTAGTATATAGGGAATTAAACTTTTAAAAACTAAATAAAACTGTGTATATATATTCATTATTCTGTCCAATACTATTTTGGTAGAAAGCAGAATTAAAAGTGTTTTTATTCATTAAATAACAGCATTAGCATGTGTGCTGGGCATGTGTTATAAAAAGTAAGTTTGTCAAGACCTTTGCCTTCAAGACCAATTTAATAAAAAAGAAAATACTATCGGTAGGCTGTGAAGTGACTTGTTTACTTCCAGTTCCCAGGTCCTTTAAGTTCCTTGCAGTAGTAGATCTCATTCTTCCATTCGAAACCGGTATTTTTATATTAAATGAAGGAAGTTCGTTATTCTCTTTTTTCACTCGTGTACCTTTGGATAAACTTGACATTGTAGTAGAAGTACCTCCTTCGTCTTCATGAAAAGAAAAATCACTAAGGCATCTGGTATTTAATCTAGCAAAACAGCTTCATTTAAATGTAGACCCAAGTACTTGGATCCAAACAATATTTCTGAGCTTTCTGAGCAACTGCTTTTTGCTTTTTTCACTTAATTTATGACCTTTCCTGTGCTTCACCTGGTAGAGCTGAAAGAAAAGCTTATAAGAAACAAAAAGTGTCAGTGCTTCCATGTCCTACATCCTGATCAGCGTGTGTGTGCTTCTGCTTTCCAGTGTCCCTGGGCTTCAGTTACTGAGAATGATGTGGTCGCCTCATGTTTGAACCTGTATCTAGAAAGATGCCCCCACATGACTTTTTTGTATCCATTTTCCTGTTGAGAAAACCAAGACATCACAATATTATTTTCAATTACTAATGACATTGTTTCTTGACCTTTGTTAATCACTGTAAGAGGCATGCAATATCAGTCTTAATTATGATAGAATTGACAGTCACGTGGTTAAGATTTTTGAGATCCAGTGAATTAGTTCCTAGCTCTTCTGCAGTGCTTCCGAGTGATCATTGGCAAGTCACTTGCATTAATGTACTGGTTCCCTAACTTTAAAAGAAAAAAAGATTAATGATTTCTTAATCTCCATGGAATGACGTTTTCTGGATATACCATGAAAGAAGTATATTTAAGGAGAAAAAGTGAATTTAAGGGGGATGACCTTGTTTTCCACCTGAAAAGTTTTGTGCCCTTAAACCACACTTTCCAAACACATAGGCCAGAAATTCGGTAGAAAAGAAAGCAGAAGCTCAGTCCTTATAAGATGACTCCAAAACGTAAGATTTTAAGGAAAATATCTACAGGCATGATACTCTCAAAGACACATTTAGTGTTATTGTAATTACTTGTGTTCAAATTTCTTGTCTAAGAAAGCAAAATGAGTGCTGAGTTGTCTCCTTTCAATACTTCAGTCCAGTGAGCCGTGCAAAAGCGAATGCTAGTTCATTTTTATGTACTGCAGTAATTCAGCATTGTCTCAACTGTCCTGAGTGAACAGAGTTCAACGTGTGTCTCCTGAGGTTTGGCACAGTGTACTGTACGCATTTTGCGTTCACAGGTACAGCTGCACTTCCTGTGGCAGTGCAGACACCCAAACCAAATCCAAACTCAGCCAGCCTTGATCGTGTCCACAAAGCAAGGACATGACAAGTGCCTTCCTTCTCAGCTCTTTTGTAGTTGTCCATCTCTGGTTCGTAAGTACTCGCATCTTTTTATAACAAGAACTTGCTCTTGGATGACCCTACCATTTTAGACATTTTAGCATTGCTACTGGCAATGCCACTGTTAGAAATAGCAAACCAACAGGTTATGTACGATGTTGGAGAATGGGGAAGTGCCATGTTGGCAGAATTGCTCTTCAGTTAAGTCATTGTAGCCCACTGTATCAGATGTGTTACCCATTTGGTGAATACATAGAATCATAGAATTGTCTAGGTTGGAAGGGACCTTTAAGATCATCTAGTCCAACCATCAACCTAGCTCTGATTAAAAATAATAAAAAAAAAGACCAAACAAAAAAACCCCCAAAAAACAACAAAAAATCCAGCCAAGCAAAACCCACACACACCCATCACTAAACCACGTCTATAAGCACTGTGTCAACCCGTCTTTTAAATATCTCCAGGGATGGTGCCTCAACCAATGCTTGATAACCCTTTCCGTGTAAAAATAACCAATCTGAACCTCCCCTGCTGCAACTTGAGGCCATTTCTTCTTGTCCTACCACTAACATAAATGGACTTTTTTTTTTTCATAGCTCCTCTCTGTCTTGTAAAAGACTAAAATAAAGATAAGATATTAAAATAATTTTGTAGAGCACCTATATGTGAGTTTTCTGATCCTTGAATTACAGAATTTAGACCTTACTTGAGGAATGGTGGCACAGGATTTTCATCAATAGGTGTGAATTTGACGGCCTAATAGATCATAATACAATAATCTTTTTTCTTTTAGTCATATTGGCCTGTATTATTGAATTTTTTTTAAAATGTGCAACTTTGATGTGTGTAGCTTTGAATGTTTCCTGATGGAACAGAAACATCTGGTGTCCAGTTCTCCCTTGTGCAATGACCCATTCTGTATGCGTGGGTATTTTCTTTTTTAGATGGCCTATTTCCAGTATATTGAGGTGGGAGGAAATTCTTAAAATGTACATTTAATTAGCATATTTACTTGCTAAAGTCCTTGTAGCAGAGTAAATTATACCTGTCATATTGTAACACACTAAGACTAGTGTTCTTTAAAAATTGTATGCTATTATTTATTTTCATTTTCTTTTATTTCAAACTATTTATTTTTCTTTAAAGTTTTTTTTACTTATTCACCACATAATTATATTTTTCTACCTGTCTGTAATATTATTCAAAATGAACAAGTATACATCTTTCTCCCTTTGCTTAGCAATTTTTAAAAACTTTAAAAAAAAATTCTATGCAAGGATAGATTACTTGACTTTCCTTCAATATACTACTAGTGCTTATTATAAATAAAGTCAGCAAAGGCTTTAATTATTGTGTTCTGCAGAATTTACTAAATACTTCCTGCTGTTATTTTGATTTGACCTGAACAAAGTGGTATAAACTATGATGCAAATTATTGGAAAACACCTTACAAGTAGTTTTCCAAAAAAAGTGTGTTAGACAAATATCTGTCACTATTTTAATATATAAATTTTATTTGTATGTTATTCTGGCCAATGCAGGATTATGCAGGTTCTGTAGCAATTTACAGCCCTTTTGCAAAAATAGTTCTCTCTCTAAAGATACAGTCCAGCAAATGGAGTTAGAGGGAAAAGTCAGAGTAGATAGCTTGTTTAAAAACAGTAATAAAAAAGTCATGAGAAGACTATTGCTCTTGTCAACTAGGCACACTTACTAACTCAGTGCTAGAAACTACACAGATAAAACATTATTGGAAAAGTATAGCCTGAGCAAAAAACCCCCTAAATAAAGACTTTTTTTTCCCTGAAGTAATAAATAACTTGAGTTAAAAATGAACAGATTTTTCCAAACATTTAAGTTCACAGGTTTGCCCTTATGGGAAGGAAGTTAATTGAAGTTACTTGTCAATTTTAGTTCAGGGGGTTGATTTCTTTCTCCATCGTATGTTTTTTTAAAAAAAGATGAAGACTTGGTATTGACTTTGAAATAGGAATGCACTTCTAAAATTGTATTTTAAAATGGCATTTTAAGATGGTGTTGAATTGATTCTTTGAGTCAGTGGGGTTTTTTTAAAGTATTGGAAAGTGAAAGGTGTTGGCCCAGATTTGTAAATAATTTTGAAGAAGTCTCCAGCCTACCCAAAACTAACGTGAGCTCTTTTCACAATTTGCACTTCCTAACTCCTGATCGGTTACAAAATACTATTTTTGTTTAAGCTTTGGAGGGTGAAATGGGAGGCAGATTATTTGAGGAACTGTTTTCCTGTAAATGAAATGCTCAGTACTAAAAGTGATTGTACTTGTGGGGGAAAAAAAACACTAGCTAATTAGGAATTATTACCTGTATTAGAATCCAGTCGTGGAGCTACAAAAGGTGTGATATCAGCTCACAAATACTCAGGCAATTCTTTTCAGAACGGTGAGCTACTTACAGTAGTGTTAAAAAAAATAAATCTGTTGAAGTCAACAAAGAAACTTCCAGAGATCTCAAAGTCTTCTGGATCAGGATCATCAACCATGAAGCGTAAGTGAAACACAGTCAAATAACCTACCCTTGCATAGAATACCTTTAAAAAAATAATAAAAAAAAGCTAAGTGAAAGGAACAACCATCGTAATTGTACATTTTTAATAATGTCGCAGACAGGTAGAAAAATAGGACTAGGGTAAAAAGAAAAATAAAAATTCAAGACAGGGAACTGAGATAATAAAACCTGATATTTATGTTAAAGGATCTTGTGAAATATTTTTTCCATAAGAAAGGAAACTCCTCACTGAATGTTAGCTGCCTGTATGACAGCGTACAGCCCCTCTCCTCCTACTCTGAAAAATTGCTCATCCATAGTAATTGCATGTAATTACACAACACGGGTGCTGAGTAGCTGTCACGTTATTTAGTTTGAATAGGGGAAAGATAACATCCAACATGTTTAATTTTTTGAAGTAGAGAATAAACTATGCATACTTGCTGTGAAATGCTATACGTGGTCTTGCTAGTTTTGACCATGTATTTTGACCATGTAATCATGTGTCCCCATATTTTCATATTGAAGAACAGGTGATGTTTAAAGCAGCTTATAATAGAAAACAATAGCTGGTTAAAATCAGCTTCAAATCTTGTATGGATCAAAAAGGCAGAAAATCTGATATCTGCAGTATGGCCCACTTACAGAGGAAGACACATACAAGTCTCTCTAAATATCAGATGACCTAATTTTGGCATGCTTTAGTTCCACAGTTTAGATAACAGTCTTGGGATGCTCTTATGCGGTTGCACCGTTGTGCTACAACCTAAGATTGGCAACAAAGCTCTATTAAAAGGAAAAGGATTTGCAAATCCTATGCAAATTTATAGTATTTTCATATTTCATATTTCTGGTGGTTTTAACATTAATGCCTAGAAAAACTGAATTTTGAGCCTTCATCACAATGAAATTGTGGGTTTTTTTCATTAGGCAAAACCTGCTTGTAGTGTCGCTCCACCTTCTTCAGCTTCTACATAACTTGACTAATAAATGTGGATGGACCTTGACTCCAGTGAATCTGCCATCCCTTCTCTTCCTAGAAAGCTCCCAGTCCCTCACTTTTATATTTACCATCTTTAGAGCTATATGAGATATGGTGAGTTGTCTTTCGTAGAGAGAGTGAAGGCAGAGTGAAACCTCAGTGCCAAAACCTCATGCCTTGCCTGATGTAGGCATGGGAGTGTCTTCTTTTTCCTTTGCAAGAGGATTTTCACTCCTCCTCCAACAAGCAGTGGAGAACCAAATGGACATTCTAGTATATTCTCCTATATGGTGTCAACTTCAAGCTCAGCTTTGCCTTGTGCAGAAACTAGAAAAGAACCTTCTTTGTTCTGTGGTCTTACAGGAGTTTCCTGCAGTGCTGGAAGCATTGGGAGTTCACGTGCTAGGGCCAGTGTTGGCTACTAATGTTGAGATGAAGAGGGGAGCAGGGAAGGGTACTCTCACTCTTCTTGCTGCCAAAATGCTACAGGTAAAAGTCAGGGAAGAAAGGATCTCTGTCCTAACAAAGGCAACCAGACGAAGATCTTTGATGAAATGAGAGCCAGGACTGTGAAGTACAAATACACAGCCAAGCCCTTTCAGCGTTACTTCCCCTTGCATATGATCTGTTCAGATATGAGAGGGGCGTACTGAAAAGAGAGTTGTCCTTCAGCAGAATTGAAAGATGTCTTCCAACAGGAACATAACCTCTTCGTGTTCCTCCCTCCCCCTCTGTCTTCTCTTGCAGTATGCAAATCTTTTTTTTTTTTTCCCCCTCTTTTCTTGCACAGCTTGATACGTGATTGGTTCTCTCTTTCAACACAAATGACTGTAGATAGATTTTTCTATTTATATTCGATATCTACGCCTTGGTTCTCAAACATAGAGGGAAAACAATATAGTTCTGCCTGTAGGAGGTTGAATTTGTAAATATATATTAGTTTGGAAATACAATGAGAGATAATAAAATATTCAAAAAGCAGCCTACTCTTGTGGGATATTATTCTGCACAGCCAGGGAGCAGATTAATGACACTACACAGGAAAAAATAAGATATGCACCATAAAATATGGATTGGAGTAGCAATGTGGAAACTAAAATTCTAGTCCTGGCAGCCTGTGAAATGTGTGGTTTTATGAAGTTTATCAGCTTAAATATTGGCACTCAAAAGCAGTCATTATTTAATTGGGAGACATTTGAATCTTCTATCCTAGGCAGCTAACCACCAGGAGCAAGAATTGTGCCTTATTGTGTTATTGTCCTCCTGAATAAGATTTAGGGTTATTAAGTCTATCTTGGGTAAATTTTGAAGCTGTATTTTTATTTGTGGTTTGTTTTTTTTTTTTCAGGAAAATGTTACGTGAAACATACCATCTAGAGGATGTGTGTGAGCAGGTAGTGAAAATGTTATGTTTGTCTTAATTTTCATTTACTTTTATATTTCAAAATCTAAGCTGCAATCTTTAAGTGCCCTCAGATATGAAAAGGTACAAGAAACTTGTCAGAAGCGTAGTTAGTTTTGCTGGTCCCCAACCTTGTGCCAAGGACACTGCACTACTCCGTGGTGAACCTGGGGCTTGTCTGCTTTTTCTGCTTGCCAGCTGGCTACCGACCTCTCCCCCTGCCACCTTCTGTCTTAAATTCATACAGGACAATTTCCAGTATATGATAAATATGGAAAGTCTAGTGTTCATTTGGAACGTTTGAACGAAATCAGAAAAAGAAAGAATTAGGACTTATCAAGGTCATATCTTAACTATGTTTTCAATTTGGATAAAATTTGGCATAGAGCTCCCCTTCCAAATTCTTCAGCCCAGTTTTCACTTCAACACTACAGGCAGTAAGATGTATCATTTGCAACAGTATTTTGCAGATGCCTGTGTCCTTTAGGCCCTGCTAATAGCACTACTTGTAATGAAACTGCTTGAAATTTCCAATTAGAAAATACTTCTTAACTCTTGCTGACAACTTTCCCAAAATTCTACAGCTGGGCTTGAAAACTTCCTTTCAAGACATCTACTTTTACCTGACCTTTCCCCCCTTAAATTTGCACTAAAATTGCTGCACTATTTGGAGAATAAGGTAGAGAGGAAGGTCTTTGCCCATAAGAAAAAACCCCATGATTCTGACACTGAAAAATTGGCTCCAAGGTGGTGATCCAGGATGCAGAATTCAGTGGGGAGAACAGTGTTGGTGTTTTGTGTCAGTGTCGTGCGATTTATTATCGCTGTGGACAGTCACTAGATCCGGGGAGTGTAGATACATTTGTGAAACCTGCTCGTTTACGAAGCCAGGCAGAGGCTTCCATTTAATATTCTCTGGATCTGCACTTCCTTTGTAACTGCAGTTCTGGACTGCTGAGGGCCAGGCAGTGTCTGTGGCTGAACGCCTGAACCCAGACAGCAGGAGGAAGGGAGGATATTTTTCTTGTGCTCTAAATAATACATCTGTGAGACCCAGGCCAGGTAGGGGGAGGAAGCAGCACGGTGCAAGAGTAATAGACTGGGACACAGATGGGAGAGTTAGAAAAGGACAGGAAAAACATGTACCTATTCAGGAGCTGTTTGAGTAATGGTTGTACTCACAGACCTGTGCTTGATAGGCCCCTTTTTAAGAATGCTTAGTCTTTTCAACCTTTTAATGTAAGGCTTTTTAATGCTCTCTCTCTTTATAGGTATTTACAATTGTGTGTGTGTGCATGGGTATACACAGAAATATACAAAACTACACAAACATAATTAATTTGATTTAATAAGAGAAAAGGAGTTAGAACTAGGTAATAAGTTTTAATAAACTTTCTTCTTTTCCTGATGAATTTTTGTAAGTGAGCAGCTGTCTTAAACATTATAATCATGAAGCACTTCAGTTTAGTTGATGTATTTTTCAAGGCATATGTAGCTTTTGAAACTATGTATTGTTACTTTTTAGCAATTTTTAAAATGCTTTATTTGGGGAAAACTTTTTAATTATGAATGATTTTAGTCTCATGTTATCATAGTCTTCTAAGTCTCCCAAAATCATAACATATTTCAAAGCACAAACCCAAGCTTTTTTTACAATCCCTTTGAAATTGTTTCTTCTGTTCTCATAGTGACTTGCCTTCCTCTTCCTTCTTCTGAATACATTTCCTCTGTGCCGCTGTATCAAAGAATTGTTTTTCTTTTTGCTGATTGTTTATATATTTGAAGATATTTAAAGAGGAAGTAAGAACTCTGTACATGTAATTAAAGGCCTATCTATGGACTTCTGCTTTTGAACCTCTGTTCTGCTCATGGGTAGATGTAAGCTGTTTCCTCATGCCTAATAACAATGATAACATCAAAATGAGATTGACTTGAATACTGATAGGTATGCGTGTTTTTAAAACTTGAATTGTCTAATGCATGGTTTCTGGATAATCTCTGGGAGTTGAGAATATATATGCTTTCTTTGAACCGTGGTACAGATATAATCCTTTACTTAAGACAATACTGCAAACAACAGTTAAATCAGACAGTGCTAAATCTTCTAGAGCTGCTCAAAAGAGCTCTATAGCATCAGTATGGGGTTCTTATAAGTGCCAATAGGTATTACATACCTAACTCCCACTGAATGGATGTCTTTCGAGGTGTCTGATGATGGAATGACCCAAATCATTGGTGACTTTCACAGATCTTGAGTGGAGAATAATTCTATGAACACAAGAACAATTTACTAAGGGGAGTTGAAATGGAAATGAAACAGATGTTGGCAGAGCAATAAAACATCTCATGAGCTGTGTATCTTTCCGAGGAAGATCTATAGCTGATATAATTTATTTTAACTTCATTGTAGACTGTTTTAAATGAATGGAGCTAAATATATATATTATATATATACAGGTCTATATATACAGGTCTTATATTACCTGAGGAGCTGAACCAGTCTTTTATTTTCAGTTTATTTTTTGTCAGTGTCATGCTTGTTGTGACGTTTTGTGTGGATTTGGAAAAGATAGTGAGAGATATTTGTAGAAAGCAAACTAGGAAATTATATATAATGATTAATTTAATAACTTTTATTATATTTCTACAGTGTAATAATAAAAGAGAAGTGCTGGTAGAATGTAATGGTAAATTCTGATAAGCTATTTTTATAAAATACTGGCAATTGCTTCTATCTGTAAGATAGCTAGAAGTATCTGGAAACACCTAAATAAAATGATTTATCTTGCTTGTGAACTAAATATTGATGTCCTCCTGTGGACATCTTCCACTAACATTAGCTGATGTATCCCATTTTACCTCACCTGATGATATGAAGCAGCATGTTATAAAATGCCTTTCTGTTGATATTGATAATCTTCCTTGACATCTGCAGGGGTTTAATAGTATCTCCTCATCATTTGCTTTCACGTACACCTATATAAACTCATTGTCTTCATCTTGTGCTTACAGAAGCAGTTGTGAAAACTCATTGTATTTAATACTATTACAAGGCAAAAAAAATAGTAGCAATTCTATTTGCTTGAGGCATAAAAATAGTCCTATTTTCATTGTGTTAGCTCTATGGTCCTGCAGGCTAAAATGCAGCAAAAATAATTCTTGGAGTTAAAGTAACTGGAGTTCCTTGCAATCTCTGTGGCAGGATAGCTTTTTTTGTGTGTGTGAAAGTTGCTGTCATTTTTATACATCTATACCATTATTTCAGACCAGAACTAACTCCTCTTTTAGCAAACTGAAGTCATATTTAATTCTACTGAAACTATTTCTGCTTTGTTGATGACAACAACAACTAAACCCAGAGTTTATAACAGCAAATATATTTCTGTATTGAAAACAAATTCCTGCTTTACTGGGGAAAGTTACTAGTTGTTTCAGGAGTAATTTCATAGATAAATTGTCAAATTGTCACAAAAACCTGCTGCTAATCCTGCAACAATTATGGTAGAATAAGAAGAGGGGAAAAAAATGAGGATTTCAAGGGAAAGAATTTTCTTAGCTTCTGGATCTGCATGTTTAGAGCAGAATTCCTAACAGCCTAGCAGCGTTCAGTCTGCAAATACTGATGCAAGAAACAGAAGAATTTAAACGGAGGAAAAGTGGGTAATTTGGTTTCAGTATGAAAGAAGATGCTTACTTCTACAACTCTATGAAAAATAACAAACTGCCACCGATAAATTGAATTAGCATCTCTTAGAAGGTGGTGGGAACTACTTCTGGAAAAGATTGACTAATTATATATTAGTTCTGTGAACCGCCTGCACCCCTGTTTGCAGAACTGAAGAGAAGGTCAGTGCTGCAACTAGTGTCCTGTCTTTTTGTGTTTGCACTGGCTCAAGGAACTAATGTTTTTAGGATTCAAGCAACAGCAAATACATGTCACATGAAAGCTGATCAGCTGAGCAAAATTATTCCATGGAGCGATCTGTTTAGAAAAAAGTATAAACTTGGCATCTAATGAAAAATAAGCCTCTGTACAGTGGTGCTGTAATGGAGATAATAATAGTAATAATTTAGAATATCAGCAAGGCTCCTGAATTTTATGAAGACCATCTTGTATAGTTTTTAACTATATATAGGCAAGGCTATTTCTATAAAGTATTTATAGATAGGTATTTATAAAGTATCCTGCATAATATTCAAGGATTAACTGACCTAAATTTTTGCTGTTAGCAAACCTATAAATAAATATTTTTCTCTGCTTTTAAAAATAGTTCAGATTTATCCAGGTAACTTTGCCAATCTGTTGTACAGGTACTGATACACAGGCATTTGCGTTTGTGGGCTGGCGTTTGAGATGCTTCTCAATTCTTTCTTTCCACCTGTTTCTTGATTTTGGACTATCAGTTTCTCCGCCTTTTGTTCCTATACCAACGGTGAGCTATGCTTAGAGAGAACTACGGCTTAGATGAAATAAATAGAACAGTTCAACTACTTTCAGATTGAAAGATGAGAAAATCTCAGTTCTATTGCATATAAGATGGGTCAAAATGGAAACCCTGCTGGGCAACATATGCATTTTTATGGCTTATTGTTGACCTCCTTTCTTCTATACACAAATGGATAGAAGAAGACGACAGGATTAAAAGATTAGTTATGTCAGTTCCTTTTGGTTCCACTATTTTACTGCTGTTTTATTAAAGCAAGCTACTGACCAAATGCCTTGTTTCCGCTTCCTGTGAAGGGTGTTTCTTCATGCCTACAATTGATTTTCACACTTTAATCAAAGACTATTCAAATCTTTCAATGAAAAACTCAGGTATGTTTCACGGGCTTAAAAAAAAAAAAAAAGAATAAAAAGAAAACCCCTTACATTCTCGTCATGCGACACAGCTGACTTGTTTTTTTTAATATACATGTCTCTATATTAGAAAAGCCTTTTTCCCCGCTGGTGTTTTGAGAGAAGGCTGCCAGAAGTGAGCTCTCCCTGCTTCGCGTACCTGTGTGTCTGGATTGCTGCCTGTCTCTCGCCACTTAGCTGTTCTGGCACGTTTGGCACTAAAATGATAGAATATCCTGAGAGGAAAGTGTCATTGAGTCCAACTCATAATGAATTAAATAATTAAGTAATCCTATCCTGCAGCATGATACGGCAAAACAAATGACAAAGCATGAAATAATTCATGTTAAGCAGGAGCAGTGTATTGGCTGATCTTACTCATCTTTGATAACGGAAGCACCCAGTGTCAGCTATTGTGGTATGTCCTGCAAGTGCATCCTGAAGTACATTTGGCAATGGGTGTAAGAACTCCTTCATTTACAATGGGATGAATAATAATAATCCCTGAAACATATGTTTTACCATCAGGTTTTAGCCGTAGTAATACTGACATAATAACATAATGCAATGGAAGACCTGAAACATCTCTATGCATGAGTGTGGGGGGTTCATGGATGCAGATGGTACTCAGCTTACTTTTGAGATTATGAGGTCGCTAAAAATGTGTCCCATTTCAATTTTAATATTTTAGAAGTTTACGAACCCGCATCATCTATTGTAAGGCTTTGATCTTGTAAGCACTGGCACTGTGCACAGCAGGAGCATTTGATTTAGGGTAAGTGCATACGGTGACTGCCACAAAACTCAAGTGAAATTAAACAAGCAGCTGAGGGCTCTGTGTTATTAGAAATCTTGAGCTTCTTGTATACCTCTTGTTCTCAGCAATGTTAGGTAGGAAATTAATATGGAGTATGAACAGGGAAAAGGCTATATAAATCTGTCAGCCTTCAGCTGACAAAGGAGATGCTGGCTTACGTGCTTCTGTTTGCAATGTAGCCACCCCACAGTTCTTTCCTGAACATTGCTGTTCATTTCTTACCTTATCTGCTTTTCTCAACACCTTTTAACTTAACTGTACATCCCACTGTCTATTCCCACATGGTATAAGAGTGAATTCTAGCTAGTAATTTCTGACTGCCTCCCTCCTCCCTTTCTGAACAATTATTTGGCTTTCTTGGTTATACCACTTACTGTGCCCCAGCATTCACAAAGGCAAAGCAATTAATTCAAAGACCCAAGCACATGCTGTACACTAGAAAAGCTGCTATTATTTGCAATCACTTCATTTGCTGAAACTAGAAATTCAAATCTCTACAAAGCTCTACTGCAAATAGTATTCACAGACCTTTATGCTTTAGCTTATTCTGTCGTTTTAAATGGTATATCTGCATTCAGTGGACAAACTACCTTTTTGTGAATTCAGCAGCAGTACTTTGTTATCCTGAAGAAAATTACTCAAAGGACTACATTATGATAGTCATTTATCAGTAGTGCTACTGTATGGGATTGCGGATTCTCTTATATCTTCCTACCACAGAAGTGTCTGCTTTGCTTTCTCATTATTTTATCCCTTTGCTTATAGGCATGGTAGGAAATTAGGATATTTTACTTACAGCTAGTGATGATTGTTATTTTTATTCAAAAAAGGCAAGGACTGGGAAGTTATTAAACTTATTCTCTTGAGTGAAAAAGATAATCATCACTTCATCATTTTTCGTGACTAAGATTCTCCATTTGCTTCACAGAATTACTGTAGTCAAAGGAGGACTGTGTTTTGGGGCTTAAATTAGCATGACCATTAAGGAGATTCAGATCAACGGCTGCTGATATAGATATGATGTGTTTAGTACTATTTTATTCTCATGGAAATGAGTTATTTTCCTGTACAGTGCCCACATATAAGATAAACGTAATTCCATACTGACATATGAATAGCTGTTCATTACTATAACATTCTAAGGAAAAGTACTTTGTCTCTTTACAGTGGCATATGGCTGGAGGTTTAGGATACAAAACTACAGTTCTTGAATAGCTTGTACTAAATGAGCTTTTTCAGCTATTATTTCCAGCATTGTGAATAATCTTGTAGCCTGAATAGAAATACCCCTCTGCCATAGTTATCATTAGCTAATGCTTTTCATATATAACATTTACATGACAAAATTACATCAACATCTTTGGCTTAGCCACTCCATTAACTAACTTGATTCTAGTTGTCGTTCTGTGTAGTTTGCCTTTCATTCAATCCTGTTTGCAGAAATGAAGGGCTGTTTGAACATCAATCTGATTTAACGTGTCCTATGAAGTACCTACTAAAATATCACTACCCCTGGAATTTAAATCGTGAGTAACCTTGTACATCAAATCCTTCCAGTGGGCACGGTGCACTTTACCATACATTGTTTGAATTATTTAAAATCTCTTAGTCATTTATTTTCTCAAAATTGGTAACTGCCAGCAAAACACACACAGCAAAAAGTAACTCCTCACAGCCCTTACCTATTCACAAATTCTTCTCAAGTTATACAATATCATTCTATTTTTGTTTTTCTCTCATTTAAATTTCTTGTCACTTACTAATTTTTTTTAGTTTTAAAGTACTGTATGTTGCTTCTTTTCCTCCTTTGTTTACTCCACACACTGTTGAACTCTCAAGTGTATCATCTGATGTGAGCAAGTTCTTGTTTTCATTTGCTTGACATCTTTTTGCTGGTTTAAGGCTTTCTTTTACTCTGGCACAAGAAAAAAAGAAAAAAGAGGAAAAAATAATACTATTGTGGAAATGAAATGAATATTCAGAGAATAAGTCAAGTTATGGCACCTTACTGAAAACTTAAGAGATCGAGATACAGATATTTACAAATTTAGGGTCCAGTTAACCAGAGTCATTCAAATAAACCAGGGGGATTACTCCCATGATTAAATCCTTATCAACATGGATGAAGGATCAAAATGAATAAGGCATAACTGGACCACACATTTGTTATGGTTGAAGTGTTTTATGGAATGCACCCGCAACTGATGTTAAAATGAAAAATGAGTTGCCACAGTGACCACTCTCTTAAAAAAGGAAAGTAGGTGGGTTTTTTTGATGCGTCGTTCAAGGTTCGATTATGTTTTTGCTTTGGAGTCCTGTAAAAATAGAATGGCATAGAAATAATAAAGCTGCCGCATGGAAATAACAATGAAGACAAGGTGCCCCCAGACCATATGATTTTAGAGGAAAATGACTTGAAATTGAAATTATACTGGTTAAGAGTGTTTACAAATTGAGGAAATGATGGCAATTCACTTTTGCTCAGGGATGAGGGGGAAATATCCCTGATTTCTCTGCTGCCACAAAATTTTTGTCTCAGTATGATTTTGACATGAGCCATTGCTGTAGTATCTGTTGTTTGGATGATGTATTTCAGATGAATGCTTTGAATTTCTAATGATATTTTGCTTGTGTCAAGCTTTTGCAAATTAAGAGCTTAATTTCTTTTGTGCCGGAAAAAACCCAAACCAATAAATCTTTACCTAACAGTGATCGGCTCAGAGACCACATCATTCCTTTGTCACATGAACTAGCAGCTATTCAAAGAGTTCTGGTGTTTCAGTGATCCATGACCATGTTTGAGTAGTATTTACACTTTCTAAGATAAAAGTTATTGGGTGAAGGATCCAAGCAAAGGTTTTACCTCAGTCTAAACAAGCGATCCTCAAATGGTCTCTGTTTTACTTGGAATCTTTGTTGACCAAATCTATAAATGTTACCCAGATTATCTCAGCGTATTCCATTTAAGCAGAATGTTGTAAGTATCAGACATGTCATGAGGTTGAGTTTCTTCAAGAATTCCTAGAGGCTTATTCAGCAACTTTGGTGGGTTCTTTTTTTTTTTTTTCTTTCAATGTTGAAAACGCAAAAAAAAATAATAATTATTAGAACTTAATTTCTGAGGTTCTTGCTTATTTGGCAAAGGATCAGTACTGTTGAGATCCAGAGATTTACTCTTTTTTTTTTTCTTTTTTTCTTATGCTGCTCTGATATTTAAGGATGCTGAATGCCTTTACTCTGTACATGCAAGCATTTGTCTAAATAGGGATGTTCCATCAGATACGTTTGCTTATGTTTTGTACAGCAGCATGTGATAGAAAGCCTGTTGACATTGCTTTCTAAGTTTGCTCACGTGCTTTTTAAGTAGGGTTTTTAGGTAGCACTGCAATTGTTTAAATTAGCTATGAAATGTTCCAGATAAACGTTCTCTAGCATGGTGTCCTCCACTATAGATACTGGAGTTTTTACCATTATGTATTGTGGGATGTCAGTACTACCTGAAGAAAACCATGGTCCAGCTTAACAAACCCTTATGATTCCCTGTAACATCCCGTAATTCTCTGTGTTTTGGAGCATTCTTTAGCGTGTGGAACCCACTCTAGAGCATGAACAAGATGGTGCACTTGCAGGTGGAGTGAAAGAGTGGAACTGGTTCAGCTTGGCAGCTTTGTTTGTCTTTGCAGAGATGCATCTACAAATACAGAGAGGATTTGAAGATGGGATTTAGCAGATTTTGTTCCAGGTTTTGGAGCAACATTTTGGGGCTTGATTTACTTGGCAGAATGGTAATGTGGAGCTGGGGGACCAACAATGGTGTCAGAACACCAGGATGAAAAAGACTGCTTTTTGATGATTGCTGTCAGGCCCAAAGATGCTTTCCCACTATGCTAAGGACATTGTTGGGAGAGAAAAAAAAAAAAAAAAAGAAAGGCTTTTTGACTGTTGCAAGACACTTTTGATCAAGCTGGAAGATTAGTCCTTGTGTAGTCCTGAAGGAGCAGAATGCCACATTCTGTAGGAACTCCCATGTTGTCAGGAATAAGGAAGAAGATTTTGTTCTTCTGTTATTGCACCTTGTCATTCTCATAGTCAGCTTACCCTCTTGCTGTTTGAAGTCTTTCAATGGATGTTTGGACAAGAGACAAGAGCTGTTTAACTATACCATAAGTGGTTGCAGAAGGAAGGCAGAATGTTTATTTAGAAGACTGAAGGGTACATGGTAGTGCTTTGTGACAAGTCTGAGTGTTTCTCAACAAATGGAGTTCCTCTTCTTCCAGGAAGAGTTATGGTGCTACACGGGATATCCTTCACTTTAAGAGAACAACGAATGTGGAAAGAGCATTGCGTGGTGGGAAAAAAAAAAAAAAAAAAAGGCTATTCTAACATAGTATCTCTAATTACAAAATACTTGAGATTTCACTCTAACACCAAAATTTAACTCGGTACTGTGAAGACTTACAGGCATTACAGTAACAACAACTTTACTTAATATGTACTAATGGAAACTTGAGTTTTCTGTATTTTTTTCACTGTTTTTCCTTGCTGCACTCATACCATCCCATTTTTTCTTTTAAACACTGTTAGAAATGATGATCCACAGATATTTTTCATAGCGTGTAAATTTCTCTATTGTTTTGTTTTGGTTTGTTCTTCCTCACATACAAATTACAGAAATCTCATTCCAATAGTACTTTTAAACTGAGGCTATTTGTTAGTCTAGTGAAGAAAGTCTAGTGGGCACAGCTTTCTTGGAACCAGCATGTTATGTTTCGTGTTGATTTATAATACTGTGT
Organism: Gallinago jamesoni; assembly: GCA_025769975.1. Lineage (NCBI taxonomy): Eukaryota > Metazoa > Chordata > Aves > Charadriiformes > Scolopacidae > Gallinago > Gallinago jamesoni. The sequence continues at coordinate 30,177,001 of JAOQGH010000062.1, read as the reverse complement.
GGTTTGTAAAAAGGCAAAATAATAATTTCATGCAAACAGGACACCAGTGCATAACTCTGCCCACTCTAAGGCTGAATTCACTTATGCTTTTCTGCCCAGTTCATTTTGTCTTAGTCACAAAATAGTATAAACAGTTCTAGCCAGGGCTATAAACTGTAGAGTTTAACTGTTGTGCACAGTAAAGTTTTAAGTTCCGAGCCTTAAACGGTAAAGCAGATTTCAATTCCTAAGGGCCTTACCATATTTTTAGCTAGGACTGAAATATAACAGTTACCTGAGGAAGAAGTTTTAGTTAGAAAATATTTGAGGTAGGCAAAAGCGGTATTTAAATGTTACTAGAAAAAGAGAATTTAGCACCAGTTCTCAGAAAATATAACATGCTAAGCCACAGGAAATCTGTTTAAACACTGTTACTAGGTGGGCCACTGAAAGTATTTACTAGAGCTTGTGATACCTGCCAGGCAGAGCATACGGGCTGGAAATTCTTCTGGCACACAGTACAGCAGGGTGAATTTTTGCTTCTGCTCATCTGGGACTCCAAGAGAAAATGTAAATTAAAAAATTTTGTAGCCGGTTCTAAGGAAGCTACTTGTTAGTGTCTTTCTGAGAGTGTCAGCTGTACAACTGTTGTGATCGAAACCCCTGTCCACTGGGACAGCCTGCTAGTTCAGTGAGCTTTGAAGAGGATGTCAGATACAGGATATAAATCTTTCCAGGCTTCCATCAAGCCTGATGAACGTTGGTTAACGGAAGGGGGAATCTCTGCATTTAGTAGACCTTTGCTGCTTCTAATTAGTGTCATCTTTCCCTTGTCTAAACCATACTTGCTTGTGCTGGGAAGAAAGCCTAAAGGAAAATGCTGTCTATTGAGAGAGATATTGCAACTTTGCAGATAAAGGTTGGTGATCTTTTGAGGTCCCTTCCAGCCTGAGCTGTTCCATGATTCTATAAATGGGGAGCAGGTAAACAACAAGGTGTATGAATTGCTATTGAGAGACAGGGAAGTGGAGTTGCTTGGTGTCCTGCAGAAAAAGGGCTGTTACACTGAGTGGTGTGCTTATTCTACTGAATCAGGAGGCGCCATTCAGTTAATCAGATTCTTTGCTTAAGATGATGTTGCTTCTTTATAGATTGAAGGGGTTTTTATACTACCTGCAGCCCAATTATATTTTAAGAAGTTCTCAGGTTTTAATTTTTCTGTGACTATTGTGAAGGATGGACAAAGAACATTTTATAATGGACGAATAACTGCCAGCTTCAGGAAGCAGGGAAAATAGGAGCCAAATGTAAGAATGAGTAACAGCATTTATACATGATTGTGATTCAAGGGATAGAGTCACAGAACAACTTCAAAGATTCCTGCTAGTCGACAGGACATTTGGAACAGACTGAGATGAGAAAAAAGCATTCCCTCCGCATTACAAAACTCTGGCATTCTCTTTTAAACTGCTAATTAGGAAGAATAGGTAGCACCCACAGATGAAAGCACTGTATGCGTCAGTCTTAGAAATAAAGACATGATTATGGAATTCCTGGTACTAAGCATCTAGATGTTGGTCCCCCCTAATCTTGTTTGTGTATCTGAGAAACAGAATTTATAAATGTAAAAGACTAACTTCTCTAGATCATAGCAGAGTACATTTTTTTCAGATTCGAATTGCTTTGTATTTAAAAGATTCATTTCCCTGAGCGTTTTTGTGGATGTTTCTACCTTAATACTCACAAATGTAAACTTACTTTTACAGTCAAATGATTTGCAATTCACTGTTTCATAATATGTTTGCTAATTACAAACATTCTTTGTGAAATTGAAACCGAGAGAGGGGCATCTGTTTGGTATGTACACTTTCACAGTCCTAAAACAAAGCTTGACCAAAAAATCAGTGCAGAACAATGATGCTTATTTTGATGATATTATATTTTTTTTTCCCTCTATTTCATGTGTTGCAAATAAGGTACAATCCAGGCAGGATAAGAGAGCTTCGGAAATATATGCTAAATTATGAGTTTGATTCTCTGTATTTGTGTGAAATACTGCTTAACAGTATAGTCTTCCAAGTGGCTGTTTCTAGCAGCAAGTTTTTCTAAGCCTTGGCCATCAACACTGAATAGTTCTAGCCCAATGAGGCACAGCACGGGGATGGAGCATGGAAAATCCCCAATGATCAACTTGAAGCAGAAAAGTTAATGGAGGTTGTTTTTCAAAAACAGCCTGATCTTGTGGAGAAGTAGAAGTGAGAGAGTTTTTCACTTCTATCAAGTGGCACTGACAAAATTCTTAAGATTCCTAAGGCTGGCAAGGGATTTGGGGACAACTGCATCGAAGGACACATTGCTTTGTAGTTCACTTTTTCTAAGAGTGGTAAAATGAGGGTGGTTCAGAATTTTCTTTGCATAGCCTGAACTAATTCTTTGAAATGTTACACCGCTACTCTGACTGCAGCTGCAGGCCTCTAGGATAATCTTTGCAGTAAGACGGCAAGAGATGTGAGGAGACTGTGTCCTAAATCTGAGACTTAGTGTAGCTGTAGTGTGGAGCCTGTCTCTTCCCAGAAATGGTAACAAATAAGAGATTTGACCCTTCGTTACTTATATGGATGGCACATCTGAATGAGCCTTGCTGCTGCGGTTATATTTGCTTTGCCATAGTTTCCCTTCAAAACCAAACTGAAGTCAATCATATCAAGACCCTTATTATGCCAAAAAATCATCCTATGTTTCATCCCTATTGAGATCAAATGCTGATCTACATTGTAGTCACCTGTATATTTTTTAGTAAAGTTTTCAAAGGTGTATAAACTATTCAGGTAAACATGAAAATGCTACACTGAGATTTTTATGTTGCTTTATCTAATGGGAAAGTGTCTTTTATTCTTCTACGGATTAAATATGCTTAGATAATATCTTTAGGCACAGGAGTTGTGAAGGAGGCTGATAATCCAGGAAGAGAGGGTCAGAAGAGCCTCCTGAATAGATGAAGTTTCCTGAACTTTCATATTTGTGCGAAAATGTAAGAAAGATGTTTAAATCTGAAGGTGTCTCCCCACCTTTCAGAGTCCCCTGAATAGTTCTGCGGGTATAACAGGTAACATCCTTCCCTACGCTGGTGTTCTTTCCTGTGAATGAGTGTAGAGCAAGTCCCTGACTGTGGAGGTAGGTAAGCACCTGTGACTCCTCAGCCAGATACAGAGAGAGAGAAAAGCTTTCTTTGAGTTAAGCATGTTTTTCTTTCTTTTATTCCCTTTAGTGCATCTTTCTAGTTTTTTTAGCAGTGATGTGACTGAGTTGTAAATGGTTGTGATGTTTGTAAGTAAATAATTGCATCATTTATAATATGTAAGAGGCATTGTATTCCTGCAAGGGTAGTAATCCGTAAAATTTGGGCCCTATTGGATTGCCAAGAGATTTCTCTATGGCATGTAAAGGATAGCTGACCGTACCAGGTCTCTTTGGACTGTTTGATTTAGGAAAGAATAACACAGCTACGTGTGTGGAAAAATTGCCCTCTTATAATAGCTATAATAGCTACAAGAATTTGTTGGCATGTGGAAATAGGAACACCTGGATCTCAAGGACGCGGGAGAAAGTTTGTGGCACAGGAGCCAATCCCAGAAGCTTAATGTACTGAGAGAATGACTAGTGACAATTGTGTTAATTATGCATGTTGGCAGCATATTAAAAATATGCCTGTTGCATTGCTTCTTTTTATGATAGTTCCAGAAAAAATGCACTAGATTCAAAGTAACCAGCGAGAGTCATGGCCAGAATTAATTCCAACCTTGGAAATTTCTAGTATCTAATTATGTACAGTTCATAAATTCAGTTTGAGCTGAACATTGCTTTGTGTGTAGCTGAAAACTCTAGTTTGATAGTAAGGCTGAGCTTCTGTGCTTGTATCTTCATCTTGGACTAAAATGTTTGGTGTGGGACTAAGGCCTTCTGGAAAAGTATGACAGAAAAGAAGGAAAAAAAGCAAAGCTGCAGTTTACCAAGAGCCAGAGAAATTCTTGAGTGTACAATCCAGAGCTAATAGGATTTAATTCAGATGTTATTGCCTGACCAGGTGACAAGAGTGCTCTTAAAGATGTGTGGAGTCAGCTTGAAAGTATTAGGGCCAGATTAAGCAAATGAAAAAGGAATGCTTGTCTGCTAGGAGGTTCTGGAATACCAGTATGGGAAGGGGAATGCAGTGTGGGAAGAGATCATGCAATCGAGAAGGCAGGAGGCCACTGTTTTTTTGCACCATTTATATTCCATGGGGGCTTAAACCTGAACAGCAATAACTTTGTTGGAAAACTTGTCATGCAGCTGGGGGATTGCTGAACATAGAATCATAAAGTCATAGAATGGTTTGGGTTGGAAGGGACCTTAAAGATCTTCTAGTTCCAATTCCCCTGCCACAGGCAGGGACACCTCCCACCAGAGCAGGTTGCTCAAAGCCCCATCCAGCCTGGCCTTGAACACCTCCAGAGATGGGGCAGCCACCACTTCCCTGAGCAACCTGTTCCAGTGCCTCACCACCCTCACTGTAAAGAATTTCTTTCTGGTGTCTAATCTAAATCTCCCCTCTTCCAATTTAAAACCATTACCCCTTGTTCTGACACTACACTTCCTGACAAAGGGTCCCTCTCTGGCTCTCCTATAGGCTCCCTTCAGGTATTGAAAGGCCATTATAAGGTCACCCTGGAGCCTTCTCTTCTCCAGGCTGAACAACCCCAGGTCTCTCAGCCTGTCCTCATAGGAGACGTGCTCCATCCCTCTGATCATCTTCATGGCCCTCTGCTGGACCCGTTCCAACAGATCCATGTCTTTCCTGTGTTGAGGACTCCAAAGCTGGACGCAGTACTCCAGGTGCAGTCTCATGAGTGCAGAGTAGAGGGGCAGAATCAACTCCTGTGACCTGCTGGCCACACTTCTTGTTGCAGCCCAGGTGGTTGGCTTTCTTGGCTGCCAGTGCACATTACCAGCTCATGTTGAGCTTTTCATCCACCAACACCCCCAAGTCCTTCTCCTCAGGGCTGCTTTCCAGCCATTCTCCACCCAGCCTGTATTTGTGCCTGGGATTGCCACATCCCAGGTGCAGGACCCTGCACTTGGCTTGGTTGAAGCTCATGCAATTTGCATGAGCCCACCTCTCCACCCTGTCTAGGTCCCTCTGGATTGCATCCCTCCCCTCCAGGGAAACAAAGTTTGGTGTCATCAGTAAACTTGCTGAAGGTGCACTCTACCTCACTGTCCATGTCTCCAACAGAGATGTTGAACAGCACTGGTCCCAGTACGGACCCCTGAGAAACACCACTCATCACTGGCCGCCAATTGGACATTGAGCCATTGACCACAACTCTTTGAGTGCAGCCATCCAGCCAGCTCCTTATCCACCGACTGGTGCATCCATCGAATCCATGACTTTCCAATTTTGAGACCAGGATGTTGTGCGGGACAGTGTCGAATGCTTTGCACAAGTCCAGGTAGACTGTGCTCTGCCCTTGTCCACCAAGTGTGTGGCAGTATCATAAAAAGCCACCACATTTGTCAGGTACAGTTTGCCCTTGGTGAAGCCATGTTGGCTGTGTCCAATCACCTCCTTATTTTCCATGTGCCTTAGCAGAGATTCCAGGAGGATCTGCTACATAATCTTGCCAAGCACAGAGGTGAGACTGACTGGCCTATAGTTCATTGCACTGCATTTGGTTGCCTTTTCCAGGGTCACTCCCCCGTCCTCTCAGCATCTTGCCCATCAGTCAGCCACTTTAATTTATATCAGAATAATATATGATTATTTATATCAGCAAAAGTTGTTTCTGCATCTGCATGGTGAGTGAATATCATAACATGATGTATTCTAAAGTGCTTCCTTGTAATTTTATCGCTATGCATGAAATCTCAGGAATAAGAAAGTGACTTTTTAATAAAAATTGCTATTACAAAATTTATTGGGCCCATCAAAGCTACCATCCAAAGCGAATTTTTATGGAGATGATCTCTTTTAATTCTCTGCTCAGCAAAGTCTCAGGTGAACTACGAGTATAGGAAACTAGCTGCTTAGAAGATGTTTTGCTCCAGACATTTTGTGTTACAGGCAGATGAATGGAAGACTGCATCAAAGCGCTGCATTTTTTCTCATGGTTCAGTGTTCAGGTGGAATATGAGTGCAACCAAAGCAAATGCTGTCAGCCTTACATTCATCTCAGGAGCCATTCCTCCTTTCCCTTGAGAGAAAGTGAGCTAAGGAAAAGGAATCTATAGAGTTGCATCTAAAATTCCCTAATTATATCAAGTGATATTTCTGGGGGGAATTGAAAAGCGTAAGGCTAAAATAAGGCAGATTTTTTTTTAGGGGTTCTTTTTATATTGCTTATATATGACTGTACCTCTTCTAAAGTGTCTGCAAGACAATATGAACACATCTTTTTGTAGTGAAGAATTAATCTTTTTTTAAGCTACAATAACACTCTCAGTGGTCAATTAGCAGCTAAGTTAGGTGGAGACTTAGTTGATCACTGGCCTCATGCCTGATCAACTTTCTGCACAGACATTGCTCTTTCTGATTTTACTGGTAGGAAATTGCATGAGCTTAAGTCCATCTAGCACTCACTATAATAAACTAACTTACTAATGTGTCTACATTTGTGAATAGCGAGATGCTTAGCCCTCTCAAAAAACCTGCCCAAACTCAGATTTCACACTGAGAAGTATATAATGAGGTTATGACTGTGTAGCTGTAGAAAGTACAGGTGCTAATTGGAGAGATTTTGCAGGTGATTGGCATGTGCAAGCGGCCTATACTTTTGAGACGCTTCAGAAAAAGAAAATGTATGAAGATGGTGCTCTCCATGAGTTGTTTTTCTTAAATTACATTTTCCTGGAGTTACATCGCTAAATATTCTGCCAAGTGTTGTTGATCTAAATTTCTTACCAGCATTCGTGTAAATTTAGGATGCTAATAAACTGTTTTGCCAAAGCAGCCTGCTTAGAGAAAGTTGTGATCCTTATGAGAAGGATGGCTTGCAGCCCGATCTTTTACAACTGCTGTTGCTATGATGTGGTTCTTTTGAGGCTGTACTTCTTGATCTGCCATAAAAATGATGATAGCACAAACTGCAAATTTTGAGGCAACATAGCTGAAAATGTACCTGTTAACGTTGTATATCATTTAATGGAAGTAGCAAGTAGGAATTGGCCCCCTTGTATAGGACCAGACACCTGGACAGATTTTCACTGTAAAGACGGTCTGCGCCATGGCTGTGTCTTTCACTAGAAGATAGATTTTGGTGAACCCCATAGAGTGCCAGTCCTGTTCTTCCTTGCCTGGCCTTCCTTTGCTCTATCCTAGTCTGCTTTCAGGCCATGTGTATTTATACTCTGGGAAACAATACATTTACTGGAAAGAATATAAATTATGAGATAAAAGTATAACCTAGGATTTCTGATTCCTGCTCTAACATTAGCCACCCAGAATATTTTACAGTTAAAAAGTTGTCTATAGACTTTGGTGTCTACTGGACAAGTTTTCATGATCAGGTTTTGGTCATAGGTGTTCATGTTTGTTGTCTGTCCCAAATCAGATACCTGCTGGTTTGGCTGTTTTGGTTTGTTTGGGTTTTGTTTGTGGTTGTTTTGTGTTTTCTTTTTTTTTTAAATTTTATTTATTTTTTAATCTGGCCTACAATCCATTCTTAATCTAAAATTCTTGAATAATTCTGCCTGGAAAGAGATTGTAGAATTGGGCTGATGGTCAATTTTATTTTACTGTTGGGTAAATACAAGCTTCTGCAGTTGAATGGACTTTCTGCTCGATGATGTTTTCCCAACGAACCTTGAAGAGAAAGTTGTAAGTGGATGTAACGTTCCCTTGGATGGGGAAGGACCAGAGGGCTAACTCACAGCTTAAGGCTTACAAGTCAAAATATTTTTTCATGATAACCACATCCCCATTGTCTTTCAGTTATTTTGAAATAAAGACCTTGTGGTGGAGGAGTGGGACATTTTTATGTAAGTGGAGTAAGTTACCAGTTGAGACTGTTTCTGTTTTACAGCGTACATTAATATACCCCTTTAGAATGCTTGTTGCTCAATCAGAAAGGTCCATCTGTCCGAACCATTTTATATGGGAATTACATTTATGATTTCTAGTATTGATGTTGTTATTTTTTTAGGAAAATAATTCTCCCTTACTGATGTCCTCAAATAAAGAACTCATTTTAAATGAGTTGTTGCCAGCCTAGGGTCTGGCCCTTATCCTCATTCCTTAACATTAGCCTGAAGGTTTAATTCAAGTTGTATTTAGTGGAATACTTTTGTAGTCCTTCATTTACATGTATGCCAACAAGCTTAAATGCACTGCAACCTTGGAAGACTTTCAAAGGAAGTAATAATTCCTCTGAAATAGGTCTTTTGAAAGCTTTATCTTGTTCTTTCTCTTTTTGTTAATCTTGGAGCCCCTTAGCATGTCAAAGCAATTTTTCTAATGTCACATCTTCTAGACATTAGCATGAAAGAGCTTTAAAAGATGATTTGAGAAAGAATAAATGTTGAATGAGCATTTATTATAGAGCCGTTTATGCTACATTTGCATTTTGACTATATTTTTGACGTGAAATGTTTGAAAAGCAGGCTAATTTGAAAGTCAATAGTCTCTAAACAATGTATACTACAAGTCTGTTTACACTGAACTGTTTCCTTTGTGCGTTAATTTACAAAAATAAGATTTCATTAGGCTTAAGCTAATTTGTTTATAGGGATGAGATTAAACTAGTCTCATTAGTCTTAACATTGAAATGGTATTCCCTTTAGAAATTTGGTAGTGATCAAATGTTCCTCTGTAAGTTACGTTCGAGAGAATAGGGACAAACTCATCAGTCAAGTGATAGTGATCTTTTATGAGTTCTGTTTTCTTCTAATTCAGCTATTATGGAAATTAATTATTGAAGAATACCCAGGTCTGGAATGAGAAGAGAAATATGTATTTATTGCAGTACTACAATGAATTTTAAGCTTCTTTTTTGTTATTTTTTTATTTTGAAAACATCACAGAATAAAATTCTTTGTGTTTGTAGCAGCTAATTGACTGAAGTTGTGCATAATTTGAATGATTTTGTCTATCTTTGTGCAAGGAGACTGGCCAGATAGCATTTAGAACATTGATAGAAGTAGTTGCATGCTACCAGGGTAACACATTGTGTATTATCCATGTGGGTGTGCAGAGTACACAGAGTGGTCCTCTGGGTACAAAGATGACTTGAGGCCTGGAGAATCTCTCTTAGGAGGAAAGGCTGAGGGACTTGAGTCTTTTTAGTCTGGAGAAGACTGAAGGGGCATCTGATCAATGCCTATAAATACTTACAGGGTGGGTGTCAAGAGGATGGGGCCAGTCTGTGGTGCCCAGTGACAGGACAAGAGGAAATGGTCACAAACATGTTTAGTTTTACCTAAACATGAGGAGGAACTTTTTTACTTTGAGGGTGGCAGAGCCCTGGAAGACGCTGCCCAGGGAGGTGGGGGAGTCTCTGTCTCTGGAGGCATTCTAACCTGCCTGGACACATTCCTGTGCAACCTGCTCTGGGTGGACCTGCTTTGGCAGGGGCGTTGGACTAGATGATCTCCAGAGGTCCCTTCCATCTCCATATCATTCTGGGATTCGGTGTTATCTAAGATATTCAGGAGAAAGTACCAAAAAGAATTTCGGTTTTCAGGCATCACAATATTCTATCTATCTATCTATCTATCTATCTATCTATCTATCTATCTATCTATCTATCTATGTCATCTTAAAAGTCCATGATATTGTGGGATTTTGGGAAATACAGCTTTGCAGACAGCTTGCTAATTACCAAAATTTAACAGAAAGTAAGTAAAAGAAGACTAGAGACCTAAACCTCTGGAGAGGCAGAGTACGTGGCAGGCAGGACTCCTGCCATAGCCCCCAGGTCTGTGATACGACTGGAACACAGCGAGTTGTTGGTCCACTAACTCCAGAAGAGGAATTCCCTCCTCTCTCTAGAGGACCAGTATTCATCTTAGTTGTCACAAATATTGTCTTTTAAAAATTGTTGTGCATATTCATACATGTTAACATTAGTTAATATTATTTTTGAGAATTACTGGTTTGGAAGTTGTTTTGTTTTGTTGTTTTGGTTTGGTTTTGGTTTGGTTTTTTAAATATAGCAGGTTTTATCATAATGACAGGATTATTATTATTTTCTTGGACGACGTTTGCATTGTAGTTTCTGACATGTTCCTGTCACTGTGTCCTCAGTACGGGAAAGTTTCAGAGTCTGTACTGGTGCAATAACAAAAGAAGGTGTAGAGCAGAGATGGAGTGAGCATTTAACCATTTCATAAATCCCATAAGGAGTAGTCTTCGATTGAAGTGGTGCAGTAGTGAACCCACCTTGTCCTCATCTTCACTATAGATTCAACTGTTGTTGCCATCCAGGGAGGAACTGCAATTTTCCCAGCCTAGAAACCTTAAAATACTGCTAATAACCCATCATTCTGATGTCAAAAAAGCCATAATCATTCTAAGTATGGCTAATGTGCAATTACACAGAGGATGCCCTCCTCAAACAATCCTTTTTAACCTCTCACAACACAGAGAGGGCAAATCTCGTGGCACCAAGTTGTAGCGATCAAAGAGCCCTGGTGTAGTAGCAAGGATTCTAAAGTGCCAATAATATCAGAAAAAGAGGAATCCACAAAAATGAGCAACTTCTCCATGGGTGTTCTTGGAAGGTATATTTTTCATTCCTCTTGAGATATCTGGGTTACTTTTTAAAAAGCTCAGTTGAAGTATGCGTTCTCAAAACTGTGACTCACCGAAGAAGATTCGGGATACAACTAAATAAAATATGGCCCAGTTGTAGGTACGTATACATCTTCACTTATAGAAAAAATGTCTGGCCTATTTGATTAGGTGCTTATATGTATTTCTGTAGAGAGATGTATACACACACAGGTGTGTATGTGCACACACAAGTGTGTGTGCTTGTGTTGTATTTTTAAACATTCATATATAGTTGTCAGCGCTGTCTGAGTATCTTATAACAATTATTCTAATACTCGGAACTGACAATCTAATTCAGAGGGGATGGCAGGCAGGGGTGTAAATCTGAAGAGCTCAAATGCCACCCCCCCCCCCCCCCCCCGACTCTTCAGATGGTATTTGCTGTAAGCAAGTACATAAAGAACAAGGGAAAGATTTATACTCTTACTCTCCTTCTCAGACACACATACATATATACAGGGGAAGAAAAAGAAACTCTTTATTTGTGAACTTTCTGAATAAGGTAAGAGTGTTCTCATAAAAGCAGGATTTTCCAAAGGGAATTGTTGAAAATGGCCTAAGAATAAAACTTTTGAACACTCTCTCCTTTTTCTCCTTGGTATGAATAAAAGCTCTAAAAGCTCTAGCCTTTAACCTTTTCAGGTCTTTCTGTTCATTTTCTGAAGAGATTTACATGAGAGATCTTCTTTTTTGTTTGAGTTGTTTGATATAGGTGATGATCATGTAAGTGCAAGGGCCTATCTTTCTCAGGTTCTTGGACCTCAGCACTGAGCTAAAAGCTTGCTCTCAGCAGTGGATAACAGATGAAAATACCTCTGTCCTCCTTCAAATGTTTTTTCCCTGGAAGTTTTAGCATTTCAGGGCTAATGTTTTACTACTTGGGTGCCTCCAAACCCTCGCCTTCAGATAAAACTGTAAGAGGTTGTATAGTACCCTGGGCAATCCTAAGAGGACATCTACTAGTATGAAGTAGTTGCTTGGGGGCTGAGCTTCATCGGTCATGATACCTGTAGTAGTCTGTGTCCCTTCTCTCTTTCTATGTATGCAAGTGGGTTTTGATGAGAGAGAAACATTCATTAAATGGGAGACTTCTAGGGAAAGACAAATTCTGAAGTGAGCAGTCCTATTGCCTGAGTAAATTCTTGCCCTGTGTATGTCTCTTGGAAACTCACTCAATACTAAACCATAGCAATTTAAGGAGCAGAATGCTTGTAGTTGGAATTTAACATACAGTCCCAATCTCTTCCATGTATTAGAGATTTTGTGAATTCTTCAGTATATATAACAGTATAACAGTAAATAACAGTAGACCAGGCTAATGCTGGCCTTCCTGAAGTCAATTTAAAAAAAAATAAACCCCATTCCATTTACTAGGTCCTAGGTCTAGGATTTAATTCATTGGCCCTAATGGATTTTTATTTTTTCAAATTCCAGCTAAATTAGCTTTTCTGCTTGTTGCATACTTATCTTCCAGCTTGACCATTTCTTTCTTTGTTGTCGCTCCAGGCTTGCTTTCCAAAATTTATTCTATGTTATTTCTTCTTCAGTAGGAGGAATTATTTAACTGTTCGGAGGAGGAGTTCAGTAATTTCACCATGTTTCAGTGTGTGTTGCACAACAACTGCCTTACATTATATTCTCATCTTTCCCCCTCAGCTCTCACCTGCTGTATCAGTGGTTGCCAAAGGGCTTTTTTGTTCTACTGTCTGGGTAGTAGCAGCAGTGACCGCTGATCTGGCAGCATCTACTACTGTATTTTGTCAAGCTTGCTTTGAATACTGCGATAAGAACAAATAATTTCTGAACCTACCTGTGACATGTGAATAAAAAAGGACTTTTTTTTTTTTCTTTCCCCGCAGTTATCGTCTGCTCTAATAAAAACCTTTTCTAAATAAATCTTGCTTTACTAGAAAGATAGAGACACAGGGAATAGAAGGCACACAGAACTCAATTTTCAGAAAGACAGGAATTGCAACTGCAGCAGCCACCTCCTCTGACAACTGCCTTGTGCTCCCTCTTGAGCAAACCCCAACCGTACAAACAGGGTCAAAGCTCAGTGTTTAGCAGAACCTTAGATTTTATTTACGTATGTAGATATGAGCCATAATATCCTATTCTATAAAATAATGCCTGCAATTTCTGCACATTTGGATCACTTCCGTCCTTCTTAAATTATCACTTTTTACTTTTCTATTCTGAATGAGCCTTGGTGCTTCAGGTTAATTTAATCCAGTTTATCTAGCCAATAGCTTTATTCTTTGGTAATGTACTCTTTTGATCTTTTTTGACCTTCTCCCCATTTTTGTTTTCCTGACATCATCCTGCTTTCCTGTCTTAAATTTTATCAGTTCATTCACTTTCTTCAGAAAGATACCTTTCAATACAAATACGTTTTCAATAGTCAAATATATGGTCCCATTCTAGAAATAATTTACTTTCTTTCACGCTACTTGTTAGAGTTGTTGTGTTGTATTACTTCTGATATATTTATGCAAAGCTTAATACACATAATATGAATAAACAGCAATAAACAGTGACATCTAATTTCTTTCTCATGAGTGTAAAAAAAACGTAGAATAAAACAGAAATTCTGCTCCTCTGAGTTAGATAGTTCAGTCTTATGAATATATCCTTGGAAAATTGTAATAAGGACCATAGTGAGGTGAAAATATAAATTCTGCATTTAATATTCTGTAATTTAAAAATTGTCGCTCTTACAGCTTTCTTGCTGAAAAGAAATTCAGTTTTTGGATAATACAACAACTCTGTGTAGGATAAGTATTGTTGTATTACTGTACCCCCTACTACTTAAATTGATAAGACTTAGAACAGTGCAAATAGTCTGCAAGTTTATCAGGTGATTATTTTACAAGGACTCACAGATTTGCTGAGCCTTACCAGTGTGCCAGCTTCTAGAAGTTACCACTGCTTTAGTGGTTAGTTCTTCCGCAGGCACAAGTTTCCAGTAAAACTTCTGCCCAGTTGTGTTTTTGGAAGGTGATGGAATGGTAAGTATAATGTAGGAAAAGCTGAAACCTGGTAACAGTGCTCTTACTTAAACGCGTTAAAAAGGTCACCAATGGTTGCTTTGTCCACTTCCCTGAAAATGGAAAGAAGGAATGAAAAAGAGAGGTGCCCAGGGGATTGTTGAAAGTGAGGTACAGGTTAAGCAGCTCATGGAAAAGGCAGAATCAGAATCAGCGAATCCCCTTTGAAGTCCAGCAGCTCCCTGGTTTCTCAGACTGGTTTCTTGTTGCTTCTGTCTCCCTTTAGGAGCGCAGTAACCTTAGCACCAGAGCTGATCTACTTCTCTTGTTCCTGATTCTATGTTCTTGAACATGCTAAGCTATTCAGATGGAGAGCCATGTCTGAGGTTGCATTGTTCATCAGTGATTGAACAGAATATATAACTTGACTGGGCGTTAATTAATTAAAATGTTCATTTACAATACAGTTTTAGAGTGACATCAAATGAGAGGTGCTACATGAAATTATATTCCAGTAATTCTCCCTGCTGACTGCAGTCTTTTACTAACATCTCATCTTTTTTCATGTCTCTGGGTCCTGGTTAGTCAACTGTTACTTTGATACTTTTGCTGGTGTAAACAAAACTTTCATGTTGACTAGCGGTTTGTGTGCTTTCATGGAGAGAATATACACAATACTGATGTATATCCAATCCCCACGGCTCCGACATCACCTCATAAATAGGCATTAAGCCCTATTTATGCCTATTCATCCCTGTTCATTGACATGGAATATAAGAATGTGCTGGTCCTGCTATTTTTCCATGTTATAATTACACTGAACAACTCCAAGTTTCAACACAGTGTGATGTGGTCTGTGTGGGAAATATGGCTCCACAGATGCGGTTTTATTGACCGTGTGGCATTGACGGAACACTGAGGTGGGATACAGACGGATTTCTGTGGAATAAGGCTGGTTTACCCCAGCTTGGTATCTATCTGTTGTTTTTCTTCAGGTCCAATTCAGCATTCAGTGATTGAGCAAAGCTCCAATTGGCTTCAGCTAAGAGGTTAGCTGAAGAGGTTAGTATGCTGTAGGGTAGTAAGTCTTTTTAAGGTGTTAACATCATAAGTTTCATTTGCATGTGGAGGTAAAAACTGTTTTCATATAGGACCCAACAAACCCATGGGCTGTTCCCAGGCTACTCGGGTCAAAGGTCCTCCATAACTCCCTGTCACCCAGTTTGAGTCCTGGAGGAGGAGAATTCTGCCAGTACCAATAACTGGGACTTGTCTGTCCAATTAATAATCAGAAAAAAAAATGCAAATATAAATGGAAACTGGTAGTGATCCTACTATTAAAGCATGAAATATTTTGTAGCATAAGAGCACTAAGTCAGACTTTACTACAGCATTTGAAATTAGGACCTCTTTAAAAAAATACAGCAGTTGGAGAGAAAAAAAAAAAGCTTCAAAGCTGCTTTTTCTCCCCCTTGGAAACCTGCTGGTGTTAGGATAAAATGAATAGAGAAAAGAGAAAGGTTTGCCTTCTAATAAAGCATCTGTTGCCCACTTTGAACATTTCTTACTTCTTTGTGAGTGTGTCTCTTCAGTTATGGCGACTACTGACAATGAAGAACAGAGGTATAGAAAAAGACAATACCTGTTATATAGCCAATATTTCTGATTTCATGTTACTTTGAACAGAATCTTCATTTGACCACATGCTGTGTCCAAAAGGAATTTCTTTGTTGGCTGATCCAAAGATGCCGTAAGATGCTCAAAAAAGTAAACTGCAGGAATCTGTTCAATAAGAAAGATAAAAACAAATCTTACAATTCATTCAGTGCACTGCTATCACTTTTAACTTCAGCCTATTTTGGCATGCTGCATAAAACCTGAATTCAAATGACTTGTGCTTTTTTTCCCTTTCTTTTAATGTTGTTAATTCTGATCATGAGCTATAGATTTCCTTCCTCTTGGAAATAAAAGGTAATAAAATAAACAACTCCACATAGATTCCAAATGTGAGAAGGAATTAGAGGTGCATGTACATGGCTGGATTGTTTAGAAACCTGCGGACGGTTATTATGACCACTGAATTTTAGCTGCTGTAACCGAGTTTTGTGAGGGCTACCCTTCACAAAAGATTTGCAGCCTTTCACAGCAGGAGGTTCTCAGATTTGGCTGAGGTGCTCATCTGGGTGATTCAGCAACATTTTGGCCAGGCCTCAGATGCTTTTTTTTTGATGTCTTCTGTGAAGGCTTATGATTCAAGGCCAAAAAGGGAGGGGATTGTATTCTAAGGGCTACCTTCATCTCTTTCCAGTCAGCTTTCGTCCCGCTTGCAATGGATAAAGTCAGCTCATGACTGGCCATTGAAGCTTTTAGTAAAGGCAAAGTAATGATATTTAAAGTTTGACCTAATTCAACTAACTTTAATGAAAAAAAAATCTGCCTTCAATTTAAATGGATATGGGAAAATACAAAGTTTAGAACAGACAAACATCCGGATTTTTGAATTATTTAGAGTAGATAAGGTTGCAAAGATGACTTCCTTTGCAACCCTTTTTTTGGTGCCCTTAAGCTCTCAAGACTCTTACCTCAGCCTCAAGTCTATTTTAGAATTCGAAGAAAAGCACTTGTAGTTTGGGTGTGTGTGTTCTTAAAAATATGCCTGCTTTTTTTTGTGAATCACACTACTCGGGAACAGAAGGACGGAACCTGTGGGTCTGGGCATAACTCAAGAGTTGCAAGACACCCTGTTCAACAAGGATTTGTGCTGACAGACCATATTACTGGCCAGGTTTGAGCTCGAGTCCCTTCCTTTCACTATTTTGTTACATTTCAGATGAGGGCACAACAGATATTCCTATTTTATCATTAGCGAATTGCCTCTAGGGTGGCCACCCTCTGCCTCATTTGAATTCCTTGGTCCACAGCCAGTGCCAGCTTTCCTGGGGGGTTCACTCTTTGAATTATGCATTCTTTCTCTCACGTCATCAATAATGTTACTCAGAGCAGATGTATGTTCTGTAATTGATCAGTTATCTCTTCATGGCAAATAGTAGAGTTTGTGATTGAGTAGCAGGTTCAGAGATTCTCTTGATCAAAGCATCAGAATCTGATTATGCCTCCATCCTTTGAAGTGGATCAGCACTCAAGTAATTCAATTATCTTCTTTCTGTAAAATTCATCTTGAAAGGAGGTCATTCGCTCAGGTACAAAGCGGTGGAAGATACTGTTTCCATTATGACCCATCAGGTCACTCTGCAGCCTCAGAAAAAATGGAGTATGTGAAGATTATTTACTGTATCTGAGAGGTGAAGATGCAATCTTTTTCTTATTATTCTGTAGATTAAATAGATAGGATAATTTCTCTGACTGTATTATATCATTCTGTATTATATTTATCTGCATCTGACCCTTACTACACTTCTAGAAAAAAAGGAACAGTTCTCAAGTTTAAACTTAAACTGTAGTAGGACTTTTCAGAATGCTATACAAACTCAACTTTTTATCAGCCAATTTATTAGCTCTTATTCTCATAATTCTGGATTCAAGTCCATTTTTCAAGCCAGGCATCATTCTTCTTTTTTCTCTCTTGAAAGTTTCCAAGGGATATACATACTAATACCTATTAATTTTCCACACTTATTCTTTCCCAGGAGCGTCTGAACACTCCTTACTTCATTATTAAAATAGATCAATGGTTCTCATTAGGTACCAAAAGAACTTTAATACAAAGAAATGAGTACTACCAAATACTACTTTAAAGCTGAGAAGTCCTGAGAAAAGTAATGGAAAAAAGTGAAAGGCATTTTTAATTTGAGCACTTTTAAAGGTTAGAATTATGTTATTAATTTCCTTCTTAAACATGAACTTCTTAGTGTCATTTATACTGTAGATACATCTGAAGTTTGCAGCACAGCTCCCCAGTGCAATGGACAGGCGCTTCACACCAGGTCTACAGAAGATCCTGTTAGTAGCGAAATCTTTCTTCAGTGACAGGAGAATGAAGTAGTGCATAATTGCTCTCTAGCATGATAGATTTCATCCTGAGAGCGTCAGGAAGACTCCAAATGGATGGAAAAGATTTTTCCGCAGATGTGGAGATAGTATAAAATATGCTAAACCAAAATAATTAATTTGTCTTTTTTTTTTTCTTCTACTCTGCAACAGCCATGCTATAATCTTTCCTTTCTTCTTCTCAGTGGGTAGATCAAATGCTAGAAGGACATTTTTTCTCTTTAGCTCAAGTCTGATGGCTGTAGGATGTGACAAACATTACAAGGTTAGAAGCTAACATGAAGGCTGAATGAGTGTAAAGAAGTCAGATTAAGAAAATGGAAAAGTCAGCCTTTTCAAACAACTATAAAAGTATCAGTCTCTCCCTGAGGCATGTGGAATATTTGAATGGAGGGCTGGGGGTGGGAATTAGATAATCCTTTATTCTTTCTTTTTTTCTTTCCTTTTTTGGATTTGCTTGGATGAATTCCATGGCCAGAATAATGCCCCAGTTCCTATCTCCATAACAAACAAAGGGCAACACAACCTGACAGGATCCGGCAGGGAGTTTCCAGTTAGGAGTCTCCACCTCACTGTGGTGAGTAGGACCTGAGAGGTGATCGTCCCCCTGTACTTGGCACTGGTGAGACCTCACCTTGAGTACTGTGTCCAGTTTTGGGCCCCTTACCACAAAAAAGACATTGAGGTGCTGGAGCAGGTCCAGAGAAGAGCAACAGAGCTGGTGAGGGGTCTGGAGAGTAAGTCTTATGAGGAGAGGCTGAGGGAGCTGGGGCTGTTTAGTCTGAGGAAGAGGAGACTGAGGGGAGACCTTATCATGCTTTATAACTACCTGAGGAGGGGGTGTAGAGTGGTGGGGTCGGTCTCTTCTCCCAAGTCACAGGAGACAGGACAAGGGGCAATGGCCTCAAGTTGCGCCAGGGGAGGTTTAGACTGGATATTAGGAAACATTTCTTCACGGAGAGGGTTATTGGGCATTGGAATGGGCTGCCCAGGGAAGCGGTTGAGGCACCATCCCTGGAGGTGTTCAAAAGACGGGTTGACGTAGTCCTTAGGAATATGGTTTAGTGATTTTTGT
>JAOQGH010000062.1:30039099-30158048 GCA_025769975.1 Gallinago jamesoni | reverse complement strand
TTAGGAATATGGTTTAGTGATTTTTGTCAGGGTTAGGTTGATGGTTGGACTAGATGATCTTTAAGGTCCCTTCCAACGTAGACAATTTTATGATTCTATGATTCTATGTTTTCTTTCTTTCTTTACCCTTCAGGATCACATCTCACTAAGACAGAAAAGGGAAAGATGTGAAGGTATCATAACATTTATAAATAAATTCTCTTAAACGTTCTTTGTTGTCACTGAACATTAGGGAACACGTGATGACAACAATTCCTGAAGTGGTGTTGTGCATGGTGTATCTTTGGAGTTAGCTTGAATTATGTGAGGTATCACTGTAGATACCATCCTCTGCCGGTGGATGTTCAGTCTCCATTGGCAAATCTGTCTGTAGTAGAGGACAAGATGGTCCCCACATACAGTGTTTGTAAGAACTGACAAATCTTGCCAAGTACATGTTTCTAGCCAGAAGGCAGAATGATAAAGATGGAGATAGCGGAAGGAAAATGAATAATAGCCAGCCTTTGAGAGTTTTGAAGGGAGCAGTGTCCTTAGGACCATGCAGAATTTCAGAAAGAATTCTTTAGGCATCTCGCTGTGAAGAAATGCCTTCTTTTTGTGAAAAAGAAGGCAGGTCCACAAACATACATTGAGGATGTAACATTCTCTTCTTTCTTCTCTCTTCAGCTGGTGCCACTTGTGTCTCCTCCTTGCTCTTTAGGCTCCTCCATGTTTGCCTGCCTGTAGCCCCTTTGAGATACTTCCTGGGATAAGAAATGTTTCTCTTTACGTTTCTGATGGAATTTTTCAAGTAGAGACAAAGGCTTCAGGCTCCTTGCTCTGGCTGGGTTTTGTACATTAATTTTGTCTCTTCCTGGTGACCTGAGAGACTTGCCCAAGCTAGTTATGACTTCCACAACCTTTCATAATTTCATAATCTTCCATGCATGTGTATACACACTCTTTTTGTCTTAAAAATGTTTCTGAAATTGTGAAATCAGGAAATTCATGTGTGAAACTTAATTTGATTCTTCTGTATATCCCCTGGCTCTGCTCTGTACCCACCTCTCCTGTTCTACATTTCTCATCTCCTGGGGCCATATTTTGAAGTATCTCAAAGTATGGTATGTAAACTGCTTTATCTGAATGGCATAGGGGTTCATTTTCCTAGTGAAGTATGGTTACAACACTCTGTTTCTACAGAGTAAGATTTAGGTATATTTTCAGGTGGAAAGGAAATAATTACTTTTTGCTCTCCAGACAATGATCTACTTTTATAATTAAGGCTTCATCTTGTTTGCTAGTTCCATAGTCTATATTTTAAAATTCATAATAGTCACTAAGAAACAATTGTTCTTGATTCTGGTTTTATGTGTCCTTTTATCTTGTCTACAACTAGATATGTAACAACAACAATTCAACTGTAATGTTTTGTATGTTGTTCCTTTAAAGAAGTGCAGTGTCTTTCCTTATTCTGAATCTTACTGACCAAAGCTATACTTTGTGTGAAACATAAGGAGTGGTCTGAACGCAGACTTTCTTCCCAATACGGATAATCCCAGTGGCCAGAGAGGTACTTTATCCCAAAAGAAGAGTTCATGCATCTTTTAACAAAACAAACACAATTTCAAACAGCTTCTCCTCCTCCTACTGCAAGGAGTGCTGAAAACTAGCAGCAAAGGAAGTAAATTTTGTGTTTAAGTACTCTAAAATCTGGGAGCAAGAAATTCATGCCGTCATTAAAATCCTTGAAGTGACTTCTTGGGCTTGAGGGCTGAAGTTCCATTTATTCCCAAGACTGGTCATAAGTATTTACAGAAAATTTTTGGCCCTGTTCCATTGTGGTGGTCCCTTAGTCTGAGCTGTGTGTCTCAACTGCATTGATCTGTGCTGGAGGGTCTCGTTTAATTTGCTGATGTCAGTCTATTCTGTAAAACAAGTAATAAGACAAGGCAGGACTGCCTGTTCCAAGATGTTTCTAAAGGACCTACTGCAATTGGATCCTAGTCTTGGCTGAGTTTTCTAGATGCTAACATACCATTATTAAGGATAATAATGAATATAAGATATTAATTAGTAGTCTGCATTTTACCATCACAGTTGAATAGAATGCTCTTCTCTAGGAAGCAGATCATGTGGGAACTGCAGAATGAGACTTCATTTTTTGGCTGTATGCAGCACAGGTCAATCTGTTAGGACTGTTAAGCCTGTTGAGTCAATACCTCATCTTCCATTACAAACACCTCCTATGAATTAATAATATGTTGCTTTGGCACAGTTGACCTAATTTGATTATGACTTTTCTACTCAGCTGAATCTCATGATAGTATTTTTCTCAAAATGCCCATACTGTGAGAGTTCCAGATTTACTGCTAAAGCAAATGTCCGTTAACTTGCTTATTTTATTTTTAAGTCCATGGCTATATGTTATATGAACCCATGTAAAGTGTTTTGAAAGAGAAAACTACAAACAGAAAGAAATAAAAAAAAAGAAATTAATTGTTTCTTTTACTGCTGCTGAAGGTGTAA
This sequence comes from Gallinago jamesoni, assembly GCA_025769975.1. Classification (NCBI taxonomy): domain Eukaryota; kingdom Metazoa; phylum Chordata; class Aves; order Charadriiformes; family Scolopacidae; genus Gallinago; species Gallinago jamesoni. Next base: position 30,155,540 of record JAOQGH010000062.1, on the reverse strand, counting down.
AGTCCATTTAGTATAATGAAGCTGGTAGTTGCATTGCAGTATGTGTGCAGCCATGGAGTTGAATTCCACTGGGAGCCATGGGACACTGATAAAATGTAGACGTGTGAATGCTGGAGCAGTAGCCAAGCAATGAGGAAGTTAAGTGGATGAGACTGTTGGAATGGAAAATGAAATCATTAAATGTAGGTGTCAGGATTTTGACATGTGACTGTGACTTTAGGGAGTTTTGCAACTGATACTGAAAAGAGGGGGAAAAAAGAAACATCGCATTAGAAGAAAAAAAGTTTCCAAACTTTGCAGACCAAAAATACAAGCCATTCAAACAAATCACTGAAACCACTGCTACAGTTTCCATATGGTGTACTTTTAGAATAGATGGGGTTTGAAGTGGGTTAGCAACAGGGTGGCTCTGACTGACCCATTGGAGATGCCTGAGCAGCTGGAGTAATGCTGCACCTGCCGTGTCAGTGGGGCTTGGGAGCCCTGTCTGATGCGTGAATGAAATGGATGCTTAATTCTCTTCTCATCTCTCTCTCTCACACACACACACGCGCACGCACGCACACACACACTTTGAGTCATTAGCGGACTGCCTGCTGTAGAGATCTCTGGGCTCAACACAATCTGGCAGTCTCTCTGTCACCAGAAAGGAGATCTAAATCAAATCACAGCAGAGAAGAAAAAATTCTCTTATGAGAGCTGTCACCATGCTTTTTAAGATGGCTAGGATTTGAAGGGGAAAAAAAGTATTCAGAAAGAATGTATTTCCATAATCCAGCAAACTTTTTCTAGTTGAAATATTTTATCACTGTACAGGGAGTTTTCTTTTGTCTCCTTGGTCTCTGTATGTGACTTTGCACACCGTGATGCGAGGGACCACAGTAATCTCAATCCATCCCGTCCATGGGAGAGAGTAGCCCCTGACTGTGGTGATGACTCCTGTGAGTAACTTATGGAATTAAATAATGTTATGTTGATATCAATTATAAATGTTATAAATATACTTCACTTTTCAGCTAAGTATTGTCTTGGGCTTTCCGGAAATAACGGAGCTTTGGATCCCATAGGAGCTTTGGTATGTCTCTGTTCTGTATTCCATTTAAAAATAAATATAATAAAGAACTCCTAATTATCTTGAACTCAGCACTGCAGCTGGACTCTAGTAAAGATTTGAATTGTATCTCTGTTGTGGTGAAATGTAAGTTCCACGTAAGACATTTTGCCAATATCATGTCTACACCTGTTTGTTGTGAACGTACAAGTCTTCCTGTGACTTTATCACACTGAAATGGCTGAAATTTCTTTTTCTTTGTCTAACCTCATGTGAAAACAAAAAGAAAAAAGCAAAGGAACCCACCGGGCACTGGTGCCAGGTTGTGCTGCTGGAAGCCCCTCTGGCAGCAGGTGGAGTGAGCATCGAACTTAGGTTCTTGCACTTTTGGCAAATCAGATCTCTATTACCTGCAGTATGTTTTTCTTGATATGAAAGTGCTTTTAGCAGCTTGGTTAGGAGTTTGTCTTTCACAGGACTTGTGTTCTGTGTCTGTCACTGTCAAGTGACATTTGTGGTAAGTCCGTGATCTCTTCTTCCTCTTGTGAATATTCTGTATGGAATACGTGCTTCGACTTCTACAAACTTCAGTTGCTTTCTAGAATTACAGCCTACAGGAAATTTCCAATCCAAAATGCTTCATTTCAAAATTAAGTTGTCTACTAATTGATAAAGCATCCCTTGTGTCCTTTTGAAAAAGTCAGGCTCTAAAAGATGGAGGAAATGAAAACTCCAGTATGACAGCAATTCCACCCAAGCTCTATGATTAACGTGCTGGGATGGATTCTCAGCTGTGCTGAGTTTGGCCTTGGTGAAGCTGAGCAGAGCCAGAGAGAGCGGTGGCACGGAGCCACCTTTCCAGTCCTTTGATCCTGGGCCAGCCGGGGGCAGAGCGGGCTGTCTGCGGACTTGAAAGCAGCCTGAGAGGTGTTTTAAACCCTGCAGTTATAATGAGGAGGTAGGGGCTGCTCTCCCAGATCGCTACCCCGGCCCCGCTCCACTGCTGTCCTGGGCATTGCTCTCCCCTGTTCCCCAGCCCATCTTGTGACCCTATCACTTGTCACCAGGAATCCGAACTGCATCTTTACAGTTACTGCTTTTAGAAGAAAAAAGGCAGCCAGAGACAAAAATATTGCCTGTTACGCGCACAAATATAAGGAAATACCTCTTTCACCAGTCCATTAATCTTACTTTGGAACAAACCCATTTTTAATTATTCATCTTGATTTCAATGTCGAAATCCCTTCTAGTAAGTCTTACTATTCGTCTTGAATATTTTATTTTAAAAAAATTTTATTTACTATTAAGTATTTATTATTATAAGTATTTGAGCAAATTGCATTTGCATTTTTGGAAACATTTCCACATTGGAAAAACAGATGTTTCCTGGATTACAGCAAAACACTTATATTTTGGAGTAAAAATGTTTCATTTGTTTCTTAAATCTGTAAAATGTTACTCCCCTGCATCCCCACCATGATTTTATTTTGTGGTCATTTTGCAGTAATCTTAATTCTGAGAAAATATTATTTATTTCTTAATTGTGTTCATAGATTGTGAACTGTTTGAGATGAATGTGTTTATGACAAAAATATCCTTTAGACTCTTCTACTGCTGTGATGCAATTTTCTGGATTTGAAATTTTCAATCTGTTCCATTAAAATTTTTCTTTTCAAAGGTAAGAGCTATTTAAAACTGAAGGCTTGCTACTTGCTGCTACTGGCGTGCTCTTTGAACTAGGTTGTCTAGATTTTTCCCTTTGGATGAGACCTTCATGGAAGGAGGGACAGATGATCCTGTGTGTCTGCCCAGTGTGTGGTTTCTGAAACATCTGGTGCTGGCTCTGTTGGAGACAGAGGAGAGAGGGGTTGGGGAAGGCAGGGGGAGAAAGCATTCTTTTGGAGAAACTACTTTTTCTCTTTTGTTTTTTTTAAAATATTATTCTGAACATCTTCAGATTACTCGAATTCTGAAATTCCTGGCTTTCTCTCCACTTGATATTAGTGAGTTATTCTGTCCTCCTAATGTGCAAGTGTAAAAATCGTACAAACCAAATGAGAGCTCTATGGTACACTGTCCCTGAAATAATACTGTTCAGTGATCAAACTAGCAAACTCTGCAGCTTGGTACAAACTTACTTTCACGCTTGTAAATTATGACTGCATTACCTTGCAGCGTTAATGTTCCATTATCCTATTCATTTTTTAGAGCTCACTGAAGGAAAAAAATACCTCAACTTTGAGAGTCAAAGCAATAATATTTTTTAATATAGCCATTTAAATGAAATTTTTATCCTAAATATTTGTTCAGCTGTAATATTTTGCTAATTATTTTCAAGGTTTTGTTTTTAAAAAGCAAGTTCATTTTGCAAAATGCCTTTATTTCACCGGATACCACCCGAACACCTTCAGAAGGCTGTGCAAAGTGCCTACTGTCTCCGCTGCAAGACCCGTTCCGTTCAGTCCACGCTTTGTGCAGTGTGACTGCCTGATGCCCGCTCCCTCCGTGCGGATGCACTGCACAATATACGGCCACCCTGCCGGCGGAGGAAGTGCTGCTCCCCCCCAGCCCAGGCTGTATGAGATGCCAGAGCTAGTGCTTTGTTGCTTTGGAGCAGGGACATCAAATTTGGCAGGAACAAAGGTGCCTTCAGATAAACCACCTTCTGTTCCCAGGAAAAAAATTACAAGTTATTAACTGCTGAAAATTTTTTTATAAACTAAATTTTCATCTCTTTCTTCCTAAATGGTCTGGAGTTTTGAAACCAGATTTGGAGGTTTGGAAAGGCAAGGCAGCACGGCTATAGGGACACACAGATAAAAGCAAGAAGCTGACTGGGACAGAGAACTTCAGAGAAGACTGAGACCCAGAGAGCAGCATTTTGGAGGGAGGAGATGGAGTTCAAAGGGAGAGCGTAGGCTGGGGATGGGCAAGGAGGGACTTCAGCTCCTCTACCCAGTGATGCAGAAGCTCTGCGGTAGTCCTGACCAGAAGTCCTGACCCAGCTTTAGCCTCAGCCCTGTCCTGTCCTCTCCCTCAGAGAAAATACCTTTTGTTCATTGTCAGCAAAAACTGTCAGAGTGTGTTCACAAGGGAGCACCATCCATTGTATGACTGGAAGCCCTTTCATGCCTTTTCTTCTCTATTTCCATCACTGTTTTATGAATATCTTTTCCTTCATGACTCTTTAAAGTTCCAATTGATGGTAGTGGACCAAAATTTGTTCCTCTGTTTTTTTTTTGTTTTGGGTGGTTGGTTGTTTTTTTATCAGCTTCCAGTGGGAAACCATAAAGGGCCTAATTCTGATATCAGGATTTAAGGATACTTGGTACCTAAAAGAGTTAAGACCTTAGAAAAATTACTTCTCATAGTAGTGGTAAAGCTGACCTAGAATATTTCTGAAAGTCTTTTCTATGAGATATTAAGCTAACAAGATGTGTTAACCTCATGTATCACGCTTTGAAAGCTTGAGAGTTTAGAAGTGGGAAGCTCTCTAAATTCACAAGAAAGATGAAAAAGGAGAGAAACAGAGGAACAAGAGGGGAAGGAGAATGTAAGGCAGTTTTTCCTAACCCTCTGTGACCAAGGCAGGCTCAGAAAGTTACAGCCTCTTCGATTCATAGGAACAGTTGGCAGATATTTTACTCAAGTGAGTAAGATTTTTTTTTTTTAAAATGGGAAAAATAATGAAGAGCTGCACATTAAATGTTTTTGAAGCTTTCCAAGAGCTCTTCTTCTACCAGTTACCTTCCTGTACATAAGCCAAAATGGCCTATAGCCTCTTGAAAGTTTTCTTTCACACATCTTTCTAGAAATCTTTAACCCCAAAGTGTAAATCTGTAAGTATTTTTACAATGTAAAATTGATTAATGAATAAAACTTTTCATGTCTTGTAAAAAAAGTAATTAATTTATCTTTGAGCAAATTCGAAACCCATGTAAATCTGGAACTGCAGACTGAATGTTTCTGTATTACAAGAGGTAGATTGGATGCTTCTATTCTCTCTCATCTTTTGGGTGAGTGCCTCTGAGAATAGGAGCAGTAGGTATACCCCAGTGGGAAATAACTGTGTGGAGACAGTGGAGAAATACAGGCTTTCCGAATCACGCTTGCTCGTGTGCAGTGTGGCTCTGCTCTTCCCAGCAGTGTCCTTGCTCCAAACATCCTCCCCAGCCCAGGAAAATCTTCCTCCCATTGTCCTCTCTGCCCATTGCGTGAGTCAATGCATCAGGGTTGCACTGAGATGAGAGGATCAGCCATATGATATCATCATCCCTAAGCGCCAAAAATGAATGATATTTTAAATAAATAATAAAATTACAACTTTATTTTCTGGTTTGCGGGCTTGTAAGGTATATTTGAGTGACTTTTCTCAGAAACCGCAAAGGCTAGATACTTTCCTTCTTTTGTGATTCTTGTGTTATTAACTGGCTCCAGATGTTGTAACTGTAAGAAAATAAGTACTGGGAGAATTGTAACCGTATCGTTCATGTAGCAAGGTTGGGAAGAGCAATAGGAAGAGGCTTATAGTCAGTTATGCTCCGAGAGGTGACATTGGAGGCAATTAGGTGTAGCTGAGAGGAGCAAAATGTGGCCATTGAGGATAATGAAAGATAGTTTGAGGTTTTTGTGAGACCACTAACTACAGAAGGATCATCAGATTAAACAGGGGTAAAAGGAAAGTAGGTGTCTCACTTATTTCTGCTTCAACACCTCATACAAAGGTGCTTTAAGGGAGCTTTTACGGAATGCATCTTTGAGACGCCAAAGTTTACTGTGAAAAGTAGAAAATTGTCTCTAGGATAATTTGCACAGAAATAAAATAGATTCAAACTTTGCATACTTTTTTTTTTTTTTTGCAAGATCTGAGGCGTTTTATCTGTATGAAACTGTGTATTGCTGGTCTTGCACTGATGAATATGGGCTCCACTAATGCATGTGAATAGACATGCTTGTAGCATAATGTTTAAAGCATAGAGGTTGAAAAAGGAGTCATTAGAGTGATGGATTCTCCAGAAAACATTCCCTTTGAGAAAATGTGTCATAGAATATATTCCCTTCTATAAATTGAACTGGTTTGTGGTTTCGAAAAACTGCAGGGAAATCGGATATTAGGCTGGGTTTGCTTCCTCAACTGTGAGAAATCCTGACTTAATAGCAAAATTCAAGACAGTATGTGAAAAGTATGAGGAAATCAATGTATCAGGTCACAGCAGACACACTGCATTTACGCATTTAATGCTTCCTTTTGGACTATCTTATTAATGTGGGTGGGTTTTATCTGATTACCACACCAATGTTAGAGAACATGCATGAACTCACATACATCAAACTCTTCTTTTGTTAAAGCATTTTGAAAAATAGCAGGATAACAATTAATTCCATGCAAACTGCTGAAGTAAATGGTACTTCAAATGCAAATCCCTCCCGATGCTGAGGACCAACAGTTATATTCTCTAACACTACAAGGTGTAGCTGTACTTCAAGAGATTATGATACAAAACCCAACAGAATTGTTGTGAATTAAAGCAGTGTTATCAGATTGGGCTGAGGCTTAGATTATTATTATTATTAATAATAATTATTTTATTTATCTGCGGAGAGCAAATCTACATTTATTTTCAGAAATTGCTCTAAGAAGCCTGGCTCAGATTCCCAAGCACTGTAACCTTCTCTGTATGCAGAGTGTGCAGAAGAGTGGAGGCGGCACCGCAGGAGCTGTGTGGGAAGCACTGGGAAAACCCCTGGGTGGAAGAGCCACACAAGTACCTGGTTTCTCACCGCCAGCCCCTGCTCGACACCCAGGCTGCCGGCTGCGCTGCCCCGTGAATTATGCACTGTTTATACGCCAGGAAAATCAATTTCCAGTTAAGACTGCGCTGACACCACCTAACTCATACTTCCAGAATCTGGGGCACATTATAAACAGGTCTCTGAGATGAAAGGCCAGCCGTGAACTAGCCATTCGCCCATCAAATCCTTTCAGTCAGTCAATCTCTAATGAGAAACACTAAGGAACATGTTTCCAGATCTTCTCTGGGTTTGGCCAACTTCTAAAACGGAGCTAATTGTCTACATGTGTGTTGTTCAGTTGAAACTCTGTCAAGAAAACAGTCTATCTGGCTCGGTTTTAAAGTTAGCTCTGATCCTATAAACCATGTAACTGTAGTTTAAGCTGGAGGTTAAATTCCATTGATATTTTAGGTGCATATTCTACTACAATGCACAAAGGAAAACTAAGCCATTTCATTCAGCCCGAGACCCCACTGGGTTAATTAAATATTCTTAAAATAAAGAGATGATGTATTTGCTAGCAGAGTAATTAACATAATAATATTGTTTTGAGAATATAGCCTGCAATTGTCAGAGTTGACAATTAGTACTTCTGTAGGTAAAATGATATTTGTCTATTTGTATAATTAAACCCCCCCAACTCTTTAATGCATTTGAAAGAGAAAAGGTGTGGGTTTTTTAACAGCAATTTTTAAGCCCTTTTTCTAATGGTGGGAAAGGTTTATTTTTAGTATGCATTATGTCATATTACAATTCAGTTTTCTTTTAGCAAGAAGAAGGAAGTTCTGAAAATGAATACAGGTTCACCTTATTCATCACCACAAATTAAAATTGTGATTTGTTCTGCCTTATTTAGCATCTGGTTATTAATGTATTTCTAACAATAAACTTTAACTTAAAAATAAATTCTGGAGCTTTTTGCTTTTGATTAATTACTTTGGATTGTCTAAAGTGGATAAATGTGATAGAAATGCATTTAACTACAATTCAAACTGGGTGCTAACCAATCTGAGTTTGGTAGTTTGATAGCTTAAGTGACATATTTTGTGCTTTCTTGTTGCCCATACTTTTCACATGCACTAAGGATTATTGCCTACTGGGACTGAAGTTTTGGAGAGGAATAAAACAGTCTTTTCCTCACTATTTACTTTAAAGAAGAAAGCTACATGGATGCTCTGATATTTTTGGTAGGCACATGTGGAAAAAACATGTGTAATTGTAGGACTGATCCAGCAGATTGTTTAGCTGTATATCATGGTATGCCATTAGGGGAACAATCTGAAGTATGAAACAAACTCCAGTATGTGTGAAAGTTCTGTGAAGCAAAAAGAGCTTTATGTATGAAAATGCCCTACTTAACATACCCCGTTTGTAGTTATGCAGACGATTGCGTGCATCTCTAAAATGTGCGCATTTTCTATTTAATCTAGTCCAATCTGCTGTATCCATGAGAACATGGATACAGACAAAAAATATATTGGTCATTTGCCAGATGTCTTGAGATGAGGAAGTGGCTAATATACTCCAAGTGGATGGAACATCCCTGAAGCATCTCTCGTATGAGGAACTCGGGTCTTTTTAGTCTGGAGAAGAGAAGACTGAGGGGGAATCTGATCAATGCCTATAAATACTTACAGGGTGGGTGTCAGGAGGATGGGGCCAGTCTTTTTTCAGTGGTGCCCAGGGACAGGACAAGAGGAAATGGGCACAAACTTGAGCATAAGAAGTTCCATCTAAACGTGAGGCAGAACTTCTTTTCTTGGAGCGTGGCAGAGCCCTGGAACAGGCTGCCCAGAGAGGTGGTCGAATCTCCGTCTCTGGAAATATTCAAAACCCACCTGGACATGTTCTTGTGCAACCTGCTCTGGGTGGACCTGCTTTCGCAGGGGGTTGGACGAGATGATCTCCAGAGGTCCCTTCCAACCCCATATCATTCTGTGACACTGTGATGACAACTAGGTTCCATAGGGCTGTAGTGATGTGATGTATCGTGTGACTAGTGGCCTTCAATTATTCTCACTTTTATTATAAGATGGAAATTCTTGGTATAAGTTAAAAAGCCGAAAGGTGTTTGGCATACATACAGCATTTATTTTATTTTTACTTCTTTTATTTTTGAATGTGACTTCATCAAACAGTCCCACAAGGGAAAAGTATTTGTTGAAGATGCTGCAAGAATGTGCCTTGTACTTGCGTAACCAGTTCTGTTCGGGTTTTCTTGCAGATGGTGCATCAGTAATTCAGGCAGCTTCTTCGTGCCCCAAAGTACCTCAAACATCAGTGTACCTTAATGCACCTTGAGAGCATGGTGACACACAGCATCCTGGGTCACCTGGAAACAGAAGCATTACAAAGCAGCAGCGATCATCTGTTGTTTCTGACATCAGTGAACTGCAACAAGAAAAGGTAAGAGGAAACTTAAGCTGCGGGGCAGAGAGCTTAAGAAGCAAATTCCTGCACTTGTTTCTGTACTATGCAAATAGAGAGAAAGCGTAACAGATGCACTGCGTATCTGCTATGATATGTTAACATAAATATGAAGGAGACATTAATGCATTAATGCCCCATCCCTGGAGGGGTTCAAGGCCAGGCTGGATGGGGCTTTGAGGAACCTGTTCTAGTGGGAGGTGTCCCTGCCCAGGGCAGGGGGGTTGGAACTTGATGATCTTTAAAGTCCCTTCCAACTCTAACCATTCTGTGATTCTATGATTCTATTAATTAGTGTTGGTAAGTTGATGCATACTGTGTCACATCACTCAAAGAATTGCATTAACTTCTATGGAGGTTAGATAACTAAATATTATTGCTATATAGATGGATGATAAACAATGTCTGCCTTCTGTAGAGCGCCTCCTTAGCAGCTTTTTTAAGGAGTGATTTGTTTGCTGGTGTCATGTGCTGGGAGTTCCTCATTACATGCAAGGTCTCTGTTGACTCTCCGTTCTCCAAAAACATTCCATAATAGTTCTGGGCGTTACTGTGATGTCCATTAACACTGGAAAATCTGTGATCGACAGCACTGGGCAATACTTCTGTTTTACAAAGGGGGCGCATGAAGCACAGGCCAAATCTTGCCTAAGTCATTTGGTGGCAATGCTAGGAAGAAGGATGATGAGTCTTGGCTGTGTTTATTTCAACAGATTGCAAAAGTTGCTACTGTACATCCCTTTGCAATGACTGTAATGTAAGTGTTGCTATAAAGATTTGCCTAATCTGTGGAGATCTGCAAGAACAATTTGAGACTCTGATTAGGGAGTTAAAAAATATCTTCCTAGAGTGATTGAAGGAGACATAATATAGTTGAAAACAGTTACACTTTGAGGACTACTTATATAGTTCTTAATATTATCTAATATAAAAGAGAACAAGAAGCAGACATGTGTTTATAGAATGTAATGTATATAAATTTGCATTTCATGTAATTCACATGTTATCCATTACAAAAAAACCAAAAGAATCTGGAAAAAAATACTCACAATAATTCAACAAACTAATGCTTATTTGCTTAAGCCTTGAGAGCCTGGTTCTGCAAAGCCAGGTTCTCCTCAAAGGTACCAGAGAATTTCAGCTTTTGTGGCTCTTAAAGAAGTTGAATTTGCTCAGCGACACATCTCTGGATTGGAATTTAGGCCACCAAAAATCATTTGATAGATTACAAGATCTAGCAAATGGAAAGGAAAGAGCAGATGCAGAGAAAGCATGTGGACTGTTTGGGGAAATCCTATTGGAGCTTTTAATCTGATGATATATTCAGTTTGGCTATCGTTCCATTCTGATCATATTGTGATGAAATGTTTAAACTAACATAGCTGTTTTACTCCCTGGATAATGATTTAAAGAAGTATTCTGATTTAACAGAAAAACCCCAGAAAAACACTCCACACATATCAACCATTTGTGTGCTCAGATCAGGTGGGTAAAATATTCATAAAAGCAAATTCTGATGGGTATGACTGAATTCACACGTATCGTACCTGTACAGGACTGACAGAAATCTTGAAGGTAGGTCTTGTCTGGGATACTTGGCATGTCCACCAATGTCCTAATTGTTTGTTCCTTCCATTAGGCCAGAGTGTGGGCCCCAGGGCTGTGAAATAATTAAGCAATAAGTATTTGAGCACTTAGATGTTGCTTTAAGAACAAAAAGATGGGTCAGTATCAGTGGAAAGTGTTCTCCTCCTTTTCCATAGAAAAACAGCTAAAAGCCTGTTTTTCTATGGAAAACACTACTTTTGAAGAGATAACAGCTTAACTGAACTAAAACCATCTCCCAAAGGAATGAAGGAAACATTTGCAACTAAGTGTCCATTTACAAAATGTTGTGAAGTCTCCCCTTTAAAAATGATTTCTAAGAAGTCCCCCCTTTTTGGAGCAAGTGTATATTGCTGTCATTAGCAGTGCTGTTAATGGGGAAGAGTGGGAAGAACCATGAATCCCAGTTTGTTTGCGTTACTCCATGTAAAGCCACCTGCTTTTTGCTGTAATGTGAGAGACGTACGACGATAGCAAACGAGAGACCCCACCATCACTACCCTAACAAAGGTCTCTGATTTCCAAAGGGTATTGATTTCTTTTTGATGCTTCAAAGAGACCAACCAACTTTCTTCAACCAACTTTAGGCTCGAGACTTCTGAGCTTTTCTTTTAAGGCCGAGTTATGAACTGCTGAAACGTAGGGGTTTATCACCGAAACCCCAGTGCAAGCTGAGCTCTGGCCGTAGTACAATTTAAATTATTTATGCACAGCGCTGTGTTCAAACCATGTGCACATTTGTCCTTGTCAGTCAACAAGTGTTCTATTAATCAAACAGGAACCCTGGCGCATTCATTACAAAAGTAAGAACATTGAATTTGGGATGGTATTTTTAGTGCTTTTGACAGACAGAGATTATTAAGCTGTCACTCCCTCTTTTCTGCCAACTCCCCTATCTTCCTCCCTTTCTTCTGCGGTGCATTGTCATTTTATTATTAAGAGCACACTAATAGTTAAATGACAGGAACCCTAAACCTCTGACTAGTTCACTGACATGACAGGTTATTTTTTCCCTCTATTCCCTGTCCAAGAACCCCTGCTGATCTTCCCAGCATGCAGTGCTGTGTGACCCTTAACATCTGGCAGTGATTAATTGTCTTAGTGTCATAGCGATCGCCTTCCTCCCTCTGATCCTCACTTACTTTGTTCTCCCTTTTAAAGCCAGTGTGCTGGAACCTTTTCTTCCCACTTTTAAATCTGTCCAGTATCCAGGATACTGTGTGTGTCTACTGCGATACAACTTGAAAGAAACCGAAACAGTCAGTTATCTGGCCCTGAAAGTCTGGTCATGGATTCAGAGGGCTTTCTGTTCACTGAAGGGGTGTGCTTGAAAAACAGCACTAACTAGAATGACACAGATCTTGTTGAACTTGATCTGGATCTCAGGTCCCTTCTAAGCAAACAATGCAGTTAAGGGAAACACCGTTTTGGGCAGCCACGGGCGGTATTGTGCAGAAGGCTGTTGGCTGGAGCTTACACAACGTTACATAGATTAAGGGCCTGACGCCTTCTGACAGGGGTTGCCCCTTTGTGCTGGGCTTGCCCCGCTGCCCCACGCTGCTGCAGAGGGCTGAGCCCTGCCTGGGCCTGAGCTCTTCTCGCTCAACTCCCACCCGGTCAGGCAGGGCTCCTGTGCCTGTACCGGGGATGGTGCGTAGGCTTCAGCGCCGAGATCGCCTGGGCTCAGAGGGGAGCAGAGATGGTGTTTGCAAGTGAGTTTTATTGGCTGAGTGATACCCGGGGAGAACTCCTACCCGCTGTAGATGCTTGTATAGTAGCAATACTGGTGGATGAGAAGACTGTACCACTAAGACAGGAGGAAATGGGCACAAACTTGAATATAAGAAGTTTCAACCTAAACATGTGGAGCTTCTTTACTTTGAGAGTGGCAGAGCCCTGGAATAGGCTGCCCAGGGAGGTGGGGGAGTCTCCTTCTCTGGAGACATTCCAACCCTGCCTGGACACGTTCCTGTGCAACCTGCTCTGGGTGGACCTGCTTTGGCAGAGGGTTAGACTAGATGATCTCCAGAGGTCCCTTCGAAGCCCATCTGATTCTGTGATTCTGTGAAGTATCAGATATCCTTGTTCTGCTCTCAAACCTCGGTAGACTTCTCATGTGATTGTCAAGAATTATTTTATTCCCTGCCTCACTTTCTCCTTATTGGAAAATAAAGACAGTAAGTGCTTTGAGGTATCAGAGACTTAATTAGAATTTTCAGAGACCTTTATTTTTCCTGCATGAAGTATTGCTAGGCAATTATTTATATCTGCGTATTAAAGACCAGCCGCCAGGCACTGGGGGAGCTGTGTAAGAGGGAGGAAGGAGGCCATGTTGTGCAAAAGTTTTTTTTTAGTTTGCTTAGATTCAGGATGCCTGTGATCTATTCACAGTTTGGCGACTTGCATGGGTAAATTACCAACTGCTCTAAACTTCCATTTCCTTGCATGCAAACAGAGGATGAGTTAATAGTCTTCTTTGCAAAAAAAAAACCTAACCCTCTGAACATTTGAAGATGAAAGGTAAAAATAAACAATTGTTTTAAATCCTGGTTGAATAGCAGAATACATGCACTGAACTTAAACTACTGGTACATTCACATTTTAAGGCAAAATATCTGAAAGGCAGTTTCTCCTTCACTTACCTATTGAATGTTGAGTTCAGAGTCTCTCCGTCTCCCATGACACGCACTCTTCACAAATAGATTTCTCCAGAGCAGTATTATGTTCTAGCTCTCCATGTATTTCAAATAACTATAAGGCCATTTCTTTTCTATTTCAAACCAAAATAGTAAAATGGAGTGCATGGCCTTTTCTAGTTGCTAAGCAACACTTTGTAATGTGCATCCTGCATTTTGCTGTGCCATTTGGCAATTCACACAAGATCTTGTTTGTTCATTTCCAGTCTAGTAACATTGGTTGCTATATTTCAAGTGCCAGTATAGATCAAAGTATTTCCTAGAAGGATAAACATGTTAACTGGCAGAGAGTGAATGATTAACATCAAGCACAAGCCTTTTAGTATAAAGGACTTGGCATGTCATCCATTGGCAAAGCTATTCAAATGAATGCCATCTATACCTAACAGATGTGCCACTAAGGAGTTATCCGCTTCTTTCCAAAGTACTGCGTGCTGTGCTGGTGTGACTGAAGAGGGATGAGAGCCGCTGCGGAGCTTTGTAAGCAACCCAGCCAAGTGCTGTTGTCAGCCATGGCAGCATATCTGGAGATCTCTCCTGACTTTGCCCGAGCTACTTCGGTTCTGCATCCATGTAACTAATGGTAGAATTATATTAAACTGCTATTTTCTTATCCTCTGCCCTTTATGAACACTTACAAACAAACCAGAGTCTAATGTCTGACTATTTAATATTCTTGTCTCTGATAAACTCCAAGTGTATGCCTTATGAAAGTTGTCTTTAAGCAGGGAACACTCATTCCTCGTGACAAGCCAGGACATAGCTGGGTTTTGCTACGCTCTCTGCATTTCCAGACTTCTGATTAAAAACTGCAGATGATCAGAATCCCTTTGTTAGCATGCAATTTGGAAAGGAGGGTTGAAAGAAGGTTGTTTGGGCAATGCTTTTAAAAATATGTAAGAAAGATAAATTTTAAAAGCTGCATGTAGTGCCTATTTTTTTTCCCTTGTGCCTGCTTTGTCATCACTAGCTGCTGGCGCATTTGTGTGGCAGCTTTAATTTGCAACGTGTCTCAAATTCTCAGTGATACTGTAGACACTGGACCAAATGGCAGATACTGACAAATGTGTTCATTAAAAGTACTACTAAATGAGGAATGAGGTGGTGCACTGATAGGTTTATCATGGGTGGCAACAATTTTGACTCCGTTACAATATTTCAAACCCTCTGGAAAAGCTGAGGGGAATTTTTAAAAAGCTGTACTCCTGTTATAGAATGCTAAAGATTAGTTCCAAGAAGTGAGCATTTCCCATTACAGCCTCTAAAATTAGCTGCTTATCTGAGTAATTCGTATAAAACCTTATTGACTTAGTCAGTTGTGTGTTATTGTGAGTGTATTGTATAGAGTTTCTCTGGACGAAAATTTACCTGCCAGCAGTACTGGGGGAATGGTAAGTGCTAGAAGTGATTTGTTAATTGAAGAAGCAGAGTGCTAGAAGTGATTTGTTAATTGAAGAAGCAGGTATGGTACTCGCTTGTTCATGCAGTCATATTATCTAAATCTGATAGTATGGCCAAGGTCAGCCAGGGGATAAATCTGTTCGTACCGTTTTTTCTCTTGATCATATACCCTGTCTCAGACGTGGTTAGGAAGAAGAGGATAAAGAGAGAGGCAAGAAGCAGATTTGCCTCCTGTGATCATGGAGCAAAGGCAAGAAGCAGATTCTTTACGCTGCCAGAAGTGTGTACAGCTGGGGAGAATCAGCACGTTCATTTCATGGCAAATAATCAGTTTCATATTTTCTGTGGCAACCATTAAAATACTACAGCTTTAGGTCTAGGCCTGTAGGTGAAGCTGTTTGCCGTGACGGCTTTTCTGTTTGTCCCCAGAGAGCTGAGGATTCTCCAGCAAGTCCTTGTTGCACGGAGCGATGTTCTGCCTTGTCTGCGATCGAGCAGCCAGTGCAGACTCAGGCTCATTATCCTGTAGCTGTGTTTGGTAGATGCTACTAACTCATCTAGAAATACATTAAAGAAGTTCTCTCTCACACACGCACAGCAGGAATGAACGTAAGTCAAAAGATGGTATTTTAAAATTGGCATATACTCTCTCTAAATCATATTCCCTGTTGTTCATTTTGGTTTTCTTAATATTTGAATCATTATACGGATTTCTACTGAACTGACTAGATCCCGAAGTTGTATGAAATGAGAACAACACCTCAGTAATACTCTAAACACCATGGTTCTTAATTAAGTTTTAATTTCTAAACGGCTTAAATGTTGATTTGGGAGCTCATCAGTTGCTTTTCAGAGTGCAGTATGGTTTTTGTAGTGTATGCCTATAATAATTGTGCTTAAAAATAATATCAAACAGCACGGCAAAAATATTCGTAAAATATTTAAAGTGTTTGTAACGGCGTGAAGAAAATGAGTTTGTGTACTGTTGGCCCCGACTTACGCAGCTATCTAACACTGCTTGAATGCCCATAATGTAATGGCAGCTTCCCAGTCCCGCACTTGGTTTGGAGGGTGTCTAGCTCTCCAGCACAAACACTGCAGGGGTAGAAGAGGCCAGGGGACGGGGAGTCACGCTGCTCCCTTGGGAAGTCTAAGTGCTGTGAACTGCCTTTCTGTGTGCACCTCCATCGCCTCCGGGTAAGTAGCAAATTTACGCTCCTAATGTTTGCCCCTGTGACCTGCGCCGAGACTGTACGCCTGAACCAGCCTACAGTAGGTGACGTGATGAGAAGATGACATTTCTGAGTGTCAGACAGTGGTTTCCCATGGCAGATACCTACCAGTGAGACAGCAGCGAGCTCTCCGTGGGAGCAGCCGCAGCGGCCCCTGTGCTGCTCCCCTCAGGGGACATCACTGGAGGGGTAGCGGGGTCCTTGCAGAACAGGTCCCCACCATGATGCGCATACACATGGTGCCCAAGAGCAGCCCCAAGGCCATCTGCAGATGGAACCCAAACAGCCCAGCACTGTCTCTGTGCTACCTGTGTGCCCCCGCAAAAGGCTTACAGAGGCTGCCACTGCCCCTGGTGACACTGGAGCAAAGCAAATCAGGGAGATTTTGCTGCAGGGGGACCAAAGCTGGGGAAAAAAAAAAAAGAAGAAAAAAAAAAAAGTTGGAGACCCATCTCTGCCTCACCCAGGCACTTGGAGAGCATGTTTGTCCCATCGCCAGAGCAGTGCTGCCTGCGGTGGGTCATGCCAGGCCTGTCCTGCCCGGCGTGGGCGTCACTTTGGCAGCAGGAGGTGACTTATGTTTGGAGCAGCAGCTGCTGCTGTCTGCGGCCGTGGGTGTGACGGCAAAGGCACTTGGGCATAGCTGGTCTTGGAGGGCAGGAACAGCATCAGCTGTAGGGCTGCAAGCAAGAATATGAAGCCTTGGTTGTCATTTTGACTGAGTATTATGTAAATCAAATAGAGTAGCTGTTAAATTAAAGCGTGAGAAGGTAATGCCTTCAGGTAGTGCCTGCTGCAGCCAAGGCACTGGGTTTTAAAGAAATATGGAATTTGTTATTTCCTTATGTCTTTCCATGGGAGAGGGAGTAAAAGCTCAAAAACAAACCTCATTATTGACTTTCCCAAGGAGACACAGTGACAGCTCCACACACACAGGGCAAGCCAGTGTGGCCACAGCGCTGAACAGTTTATCACACAGAACCTTTTTGAGGGAAAACTAGACCCATTTTTACATTCTGTGGGAAATAAGTGACTTCTTCATTATTGCAAACCTTGTTGAAAAATTTCTCAGAACGGGGAAATTGAAAAATCTTCTGCCTACAGAAATCTCCCTATGAAGTATCTTAGATATTCAATCAAATGCCATTTCTGATATTTCAGAGTCAAATCTCATTCAGAATGAAGCATCTAAATTTAAAAATATGTCATCTTATTGATTTAGTGTCTATATCAGCTTTGAATGCTATTTAACAAAGTCTCGCTCCAAAAAAGGAGCTAAGGTTAATCTATTTATTCAATACCGTTAACTATTGCAATTAATAAAGATTTTGAGGCATAGCAAAAGGATAAAAGTTCTAGACTAGGACTGCATTTTAGTGATATTTTGAATTAAAATATTTTACATTAAAATGCATGTTTACATTTGTAAAATCTTTCAAAAAATCAAAATATCTTCTCACTTTGAAAAAACCCAACATACTATTTTCCTTAAAAAAAGCCATCTATTATTGTACCAACGTATTCCAGCTATTGATTGAGTATTGAGAAAACCCTTCAGACACGTGCTACCGATGGTGCTGCAATGCAAGGTGACACTGATACTTTGAACAGTAGCCTAGCAATATTGCTGGGCACTCTATGGTTGGCCGAACTCATGAGAATTTTCAAGATTTTAACATTTTTTCCTGGAGCTGGGATGAAAAGCTGATCGAAATATCATTCAAATGTAAAATCTCCTAGAAATTTGGACAGAGTCTATTGAGACATTCTAGTTTCATTTGAAGACTTTCAATGTTATAAATTCAGTTTAATCTACTTTTTTGAAAATCTGAATGACAAAGGGAACTTTCTCATTTGAAGAGATGTTCTTTTAATTTCAGTACCCCTCTTCCATTTTCACTCCTTTTATGAATAGATTTTTATATTTTTTGGCTTTTGAATTTTTCATGAATTGGAATTTTCAGATGAAAATGCATTATGAAAATATTCCTGGCTGTATCTGTTTAAAACTCTGCGTGTATTTAAAATAGAATTATCAGTAGTTTGGGTGCACTTGGGATTGTATCTCAAACTCATGTAGACATCAAAATACAGTTTATATGAACAGCCTTTCATCTGCCCCATTTTATAATAGATAGTTTACAAAATGCTTTTTTATAAAAGTAACAGACAGCAAAGATAAAATCACAGTGGAGGAAAAATAATGGAGACAAGGAGATAGTTATCTTTCATACAGATTTTTACTGCTGGCTGCTTTTTGTTGTCTTGCAATGTGTTTGCATTAATGCCTGAAAAATAGTGTCTGAGCAAGTGGTTTACAGATTAGACAGTCACTGACTGAAATAATTCTCTTTCTAGGAGTCTTAGTGCTTACTAGAGACTGAATTTAGTCTTTCACTTTGCTGCATTGCAAATTGTCAGGTAACTTCCTAAAGTCAGATTCCATTCTCATTTACACTGAAATAAATAGAGTATAACTCCATTCGTTTCAGAGGAGCTACTCTAGGTATATGTTGCTTAATTAAGAACAGAATCTAATCCTTTATCATCTTTGTTTGTGTATATCTGGTATATGCTGCCAGGGAAGCAGTCAGTGGGGCGGTAGTTAGGTCCAAGCTAACTCTGAGGTAGATTTGCACCGAACTTCTTGCGTCCTCTGCGTTTGATAAATCCCTCTCCTGTGTAACCAGGTGGGGGTTCTCTGGGGTGCCAGCAGCATCGCCACGGGGCCACTTCAAGCACAGATTGCTCGCAGGAAACGCCATCGACTGCCACAGGGCTTCCACACCTGCAGCTCTTGGAAGCTGGGCCAGGAGAGCACCCACAGATTAGATCAACGTTGTGGACTTGACAGATGACCTTGTAGTACAGCGTATCCCTTAACTTCTTTTAGATACCTGGGACGTTTTAGATCCCTGTGATCTCCTGCCTGGGAAGCTGTGCCTGCACCAGCGTGGCTGGGTAGTATTTCAGCCTGTGCCCAGCACATTGCCTTCTAGGGAGACCGGCTTGGTAAGGATACGCGCTCTCGGTAGCCTTAGTGAGAAAAGCTGTGATGTGGGCCCCCTTGATATTCTTAGAAATCACAATGATTCATGTACAAACACACAGTTTATATTCCCTCCATAACCTTACCAGCAAGGGAAGGAAAACTTCTATCCCTTGGCAAGAGTCCCCAGTGTACTCAGAGCTGTTGGCTGCATTTGTGTGTTTATGAATTCTAACAACTCCATCACGAATGTTGTCACCAGATACCTGGGCTCCAGCCACAATAACTACATTTCCAAATGTTTAAGCATGGTTTGCTCTTAGGAACGTGCTCTCAACTGTATTCTATAGTTACTATAAACAGTAAGTTAGCATGTGAATTTTTTTATTTACTCCCTAACCTTTCTAAGTCAAAGATGAAATACGCATGGCATTCCTTCCAGACTTCTTGTGTATCCTGTGTTTCAATGACATGGAGATGGCTTGCTCTTTTTTTTTTTTTTTCCTTCTTTTTTTTCTTCTTTTTCTTCTGTAAGACCTTATCTCCTAAGATACAGAGCAGAGAGACAAAGTAGAGAGACCACCACCGCTGAAGTTAGCACAGACTGTGCGTCTGGCATTTTGAAAACATTGTTTGGCCTCCTGGAGAGAACCAGTATAGGTTTTCATCTGGAAAGTATTCAAAGGGTATTTGCGGGGAAGAAAAGTTGTAGCTGTGTAATACAATTATGCAGACAAAGGTTGCAGAGACACTGTCCAAGCAAAGTGGGGTTATGGTATGTGGAGGGAAAGCAGGATGAGAAAAAGTAGCAATCAACTGTTTTGTTGTGAAGGGAAGAAAATGTCTCTTCATATTGTTTTGGGTTGATAACAAAGTCCTAAAAGATAGAGCTCTGAGGGAAAAATAACCATATCCATGAAGAAAGGAAGAAACTTACTATATTATTGTGTACTGTTGGAAGAATCACCATATGCCTATCAGTCTGACTGGTGAGTCATCCTCTTTTGATTTCCACAGGCTTTGGCTCGACTTAAATCTGCATAAAAGGTCCTGAGAGGGTGGAAGGAATGAACAGTATCTTCTCCAGGCTGCTGGAAAGCAGCAGAGTAATAAGAGCAGAACATCCCAAAGTGGCAACAGGGGAAAGAACCTGCTTTCTCTAGATTGCAGGGAGGCTTCTGGTACAATGTTGGTAATTAGGATTTTAGGGATGAGGGATTCTGTTAGAAGTGTATATAAATAAACAAAACCACTTTACACTTCAAGTAGGTGTAAAAAAACCACCAAAACAACGTAGTTTTGAGTAAGTACAGTGAAGTAGAAAAGAGCAAAAGAGCAGATGTTTACAGTATTCCTTGGCTATAACTCTATTTTGCAAATCTCACAGAGCTGGTGAGGGGTCTGGAGAATAAGTCTTATGAGGAGCGGCTGAGGGACCTGGGGGTGTTCAGCCTGGAGAAAAGGAGGCTGAGGGGAGGCCTTATTGCTCTGTAAAACTACCTGAAAGGAAAGTGTAGAGAGGCAGGGGTCGGTCTCTTCTCCTGAGTCGCAGGCGATAGACAAGAGGAAATGGCCTCAAGTTGCGCCAGGGGAGGTTCAGATTGGATGTTAGGAACAATTCTTACACCAAAAGGGTTGTTGAGCATTGGAATGGACTGTCCAGGGAAGTGGTTGAGGCACCATCCCTGAAAGTATTGAAAAGATGGGTTGACGTAGTGCTTAGAGACATGGTTTAGTGATGTGGTTTTTTGTTTTTGTCAGTTGGGTTGATGGTTGGACAAGATGATCTTAAAGGTCCCTTCCAACCTAGACAATTCTATGAGTCTATGATTCTAAATATTTGACCCGTCATGTTTTCTTTAAGTATGGTGAAAGTTCAGATTAATCACCTCAGAGTAAGAAAAAGAATTTCTGTGTATCTCTATAGACTTCTGTTACCATAACAGCTCAGTTTCGGTGTGTTCACCTTGGGGAGATAATATGGAGATAGGAAGAGTCACCAAGTGACCAGCCTAAGATGACAGAGGGAACCAACCCGTTGCAGAACAATGACTCTATCTGCCTGGTGACAGATCATCCTTGTAACCACTGAACCTGAAACCTTGCCTGTTTCACAAACAGACCCAAGTGTTGGTTTTGCCTGCCCGCTCTCAGATAACTGGTCTCTTTTGCATATTGCAGGGTCTTTCTTCTTTTTTCTGTAAGGAATCACTTCTAAGTTTGCTAAATGCAGGAAAGGGACCTTAATTCCATTCGCCTAAGATCAGCTTTTTGGCAGCCATACAGCTTCCAGGAGAAAGACGAGAGAGAAAAAGGAAGAGCCCATTAGGAATAAGGAGATGTCAGGCTGTTTGAAGCGCAGGAGCTGTTCATACAGCAGATCCTTGTTAGAAGTGTGTAATTTTTGGACATGTCCCTAGCCTAGACTGTATCAGCACAGTAGCATTTCCAGAAATGAGTAATGGGAGGGGGTTTTATCATTAAATCATACAACATAAGACAAAATTTGTATTGTAAAACCCTAAAGTCTTCGAGGGCATAAAAGGCATTATTTCTGTGTGGTTGTTTTACTTACCTTATTATAGGCTTTCAAAAAACCCAGCAGGTTTATATTCTTCAGTTTTGGAGGGAAAAAAGTCGCTTCCAGGGTGAGATTTGGTATGCCAAGTCTCTGGCCAGAGCAAATTTTTAAAGCTGTATCATAAACCTCTGAAAATAGGAGTTTATAATAGAAATGCAGACATACAGTTAATTATATCGTCATGAATGGCGCCACTATAATTAGCTAACTTCTATATGATGCCAAGTTTTGAAGTATTTTACTTTTATGGCACTGGATGTCAAAAGCTATTTATGTTCATTTCTTTCATTTTTTCTTTTATTGTCTTATTGACCTGGCTCACCAGGTTAGGAAAATGGCTTGCAGATTTTTCTTCGGCTCTGAAGAACCTTTGCAGCCTCGATGGTTAGCAGATTCCTAGGACCTGGGGTGTCAAAGGGAGTGGATTCCCTCCAAAGGCAGGCGGGAGGATATCAGCAGATGCAGGTTCTCTGAATAACCTCCGACTTGTGGTTCCCATTGAAGGGCTTATTCTGAGATCACTGACAATCTCAGCTGGACAGGAATCTGCTAATACTTGGGTATTATATGTACTTTTAAAGGGACAGTTTTAAAGAAAGATAAAATGCGGAGAAGAAAAGGAACATAATCTGTTTTATAAATACAGTATTTCCTACAGGTTCAAAACCAGCGAAAGGTGCTAATGATGGAGCCAAGGAGATTATGAGATGAGAAAAACTCCTTCCTTAAGTTTCTGTTTCCAAGTAACTGTAGCACTTTTGCAGCTCATTGCTTTTTAGGTGCTTTATGACATACACAGGGATGACTGTTTCACCCATCACTGAAATCCAGTTTCCTCTGGATCTGAATACAAAAACCATTCCAAAAATGTGACCAGGGTTGTCATTTAGGTTGCAAAGTAAAGATGAACGTATTGCTTAGTTAAATAACCAGAAGAATCTGTGTATTAACCCCACATGCTCAAGTATTATTTGAATTGATAATGATAGCTTAACAAACTTAGTCGTAGAAAAGTCATTAAAATTTGTATGTCCAGGCAAAGTCTGTGCCTCTTTAAGATCATAAGTTGAATATTTAGAATCTTTTTCAAAGTGAATTTAAAATTTTCTTTTATCACAGGATATCTATATGTATATAATGGTATCCTTAAGTTACTCATCCTTATTATTTAAAATATCTATATTTATATGTTTTCTATATAAAAATGTTATTAATATTTGTATGCTTGATACCAGTTTTCTCAACAATAACTGATAAGGATCTGAAGGTGAAACTTTAGTTCAAATACACTGCACTGCGTAGGTTGTTGCTTTTTAGGGATGGCCTAAATTGTGCTGCTCTGGAGAGGTGTTTTTCTCTATGGATGATATGTGAGGTGACATGTTAAGGCAATCCTATTTCCGCTTTTTTGTATGAGACTATGGGAACTAGTCTGTTCTAGGAGCATTTGGACAAGAGGACATTAACACTCTTTACAATCTGATAGTCCTGAATGATGATGTCCTATATTATTATGTTGTCTGTTTTCTGCTCATTTCCATTTCTTCAGATCTGCCATCTAATTCCATCTCTTCCGATAAAATTTCCAATGGTAATTTTAAAAATATTTTGTTATGCATTAATCAACACACAGTAGGAATTAACACGGATTGTGCTGTACTTTTCGGGCAATCTCTTCCTTCTCTTGGATTTGTGCTTGTCACCGTTCCATGATGGCTCTTCTTTGTATGGTCTTTTTTGGTTATATTCTGTTTACTGACTACAAGGAGTTCCACACATCCTATTACACTGTACAGAGATGATAGTGCAGTGCAATGCAAATAGATGAGCTCAGTTACCACACATTCCCTTTTTTCATGTTGGCTTACTAAAGGATCCTCAGGTGGATCCTTCCATCTCTGATGCGTGTGAGAAATCCTGCTGATATCAGAACCGCTCAAGTGAGTAAGAAATGAGGGACTGGCCACTGAATGAAGAACAGTCATTTCTGCTCAGACAGGGCACGTCAAATCAGCGGCCACCAGCCAGTGTGATGGAATTAATGGGGGGAAACAGTAGCCAGCACTGACAAGTCGGGATAAACTCACAGAGTTGCAGTGCCACATCCAATTACTGTATTTCATTGTTGTTCCCTGGAGATGGGGACCCTCTGACAACCTCCATGAAAACTCAACTGGAAATCCTGGGAAGAGAAGCAGCAAGTATGAGTAAAGCTCATTCCTGATCTCCTTTAAAAATGAAAAAAAAAAAAAAAGAATCCTAAAACTGAAAAAGCCTTGCCTTTCTTTTCTGTCCTTGACTTTGGTACAAAGTCTGCACTTTGCTGCCTGGCAGGAAGTGTTAAAATAAATTGCTTTCAAATGAAAAGAGAAATAAAAGTTAGGAGAACATTTTTTTTTGGTCTGTGCTTAATTTTGTTGTTCTGATGGAAGTGACAGTTTTACGTTTTGACGTAAAGCATATTTTGATCTAAACTTTTTGTATAAACCAAATTGGACTGTCAGGATTCCTAGGAGTGCTTTAAAAAAATAAAACCTAAGGAATCTTCTTCCATTCCAAATAAGGGCATTTACTAGTAAAGGAACTAGAGAATTAGTCCAAAGAGTGCAAAAACCACGTTGATGCCAATGATATTTTACTCTGTAGAGTACTTCCCTCCACCATAGATTCCAACACATATGAGCAAAGTAACAGCCTGGAAGAGTGATTCTTGTGGAATTATTTAATTCTGCTCAGCGGAGTGCTACTTTTAGCTGGGAAAAATGTTCTCATAGACTGGTAGGCAACAGAATATCCAGTACAAAGCCAAATGACATCACTGGCTTCTCTGTGTAACAAAAGGCCAATGGCATCCCCCCTTGCTGAGTGAAAATTAGCAGCAGGTCTTTGCACAGTGCACATGCTTTGAGAGGAGGGAATTGTGTCATTGTTAGTTGCTATTTCCGCAAGTTGACACTTATCTTGTAAGCACATCGACTGTTTGCTTTAGCTCCACAAGTCATTTCCTATACATTATATCAGTTAGTCATGCTGTTCTGCATTGTGTGCAAAAGAGGTTAAATTCCACATGTAGGGAAATCAAAGATGAACGAGAACTATCTAAATAATTGTTTTAGAATGGGAACAACTATTCATTTCTTTAAAAAGTGGCTGTGTGGGTAAACCCTTTCAGACTTTTGCTTCTGCTCCATTTGAAGCCAGATCAGCACATCAAACTATTAAACTCCTTGAAGATAATGTAAATTAGATCAACTCAAATTCTGCCAATGACTAAATTAGAACAGTAAATTTTTCTTATTTTTACATCCCGGAAAGAATACAGAGTTGTCAGGAGGGAAAAACAGAGTTGACTGTATTTGCAAACAGTGGAAGATATCAGGGTTTTTTTCATATATATTCCCTTATGTAAAGAAATACATTTTGGCATCTTCACAGACATTGCCCACTTTTATTACCAAATGTTGGTCTGCTGTGTTGCTGCTGGGGAATTGGTGTATTCTTGTTAGGGAATTGTATGTGATCCACTAGGTTTTTTCCAGCTCTAATATCACTGAATCTTTGTATTTGGTCCTGTCTTATTTTACAATCATGTTTGCTTACTGTTTGTTTTCATTTCATTAGAACTACACTGTCATGCAGTGCTGCACTGAGAATATACCTAATAGAACTGTAACTCCTCAAGCACAAGGGAAAAGTAAGAGAAAAGGGGGAGAAAAAGACAGCAGAACAGAGAATACAGTGTTCTTTGGCAACAATTAATGGGTATTTTATTCAACCTGGTTTGAAACATAGCAGTGTAAGATTCTGTTAGACCACTAGAATATAGGCTTCTTTCAGTCTCTTGGCTTTACAATAGGATCCTGAAAAATTATTATCCTTAATCTATGATTGAATACGAACTTATCAGTCAAGATTTTCACAGTCTGTAGATTTCTGCAATAGAAAGAGCTCAAATACTCAAGTGATACAGAGTTCACTTTTTTTTTCTTGTTCACACTATCTCATTCCTGTGTAACTGTATTAACATCACTGCTCTTTATCTTTTCTTTACTTTTAAATATCCCAGGACAATATTATAAAATCCTTGTGGAGAGAAATGTAAAAAGTTATGGCTTCAGTTCACCAAACACTTAAGCAAGTGTTTAATTTAAAGCATATGGATAATCCAAATTTGCTTCAGTCATTGGTTTCTGGACCAGAGCCAACACATTTGGAATGCATCCTGCATATTTATTCTACTATATACATGATTCTATCACATGTGTGCAAAGTTGTTTGTGATTAAATTTGTCAATTACAGTAACTGGATTGAAATTTAGCCTGAGAAAAATTTACAGCAAGCGATGCTCCTGCAATAAAGGTAACGACTGAAGACAAATTTTTCATTTTTTTAAAAAAAACCTAGCATTTGAGACAAAATATCTATGTAAATTTTGCTTTTTCCTTTCTTGAAAAGTAGTAAAAAAATTAATTAATTTTTTTTAAATAAGGAAAAATGATCAAATTTGTTGCCTATGATATGCTCCAGATACTTCTTCTGATGCTTGTGTACTAGAAATACCTGGAGAAACTGCAGCCAGTTTTCTCATCTGATTTTTCAGTAGCTTTCTGTTTGATTCTCCAAATACTGCCCAGAACAGATTCTGTGCTAAAAGCTTCCACTTTAGCAATGAATCTGAAAAATATTTCTTCTTTTGAGATTCGGTATTGATTGTTTGCAGTATTAGAATAAAGTGCTGATGGTCTAGAGTCTGTCCTTTGTTTCTGTCCTCCTTTGTGGATGTTTTCTGAAAAATTTTAAGGGATGATTTGATAGCTGAATGTCACCCAGATCATATATGTATATTCAGACTCTATATGTATGTAGTTAAGTGTGTGTGTAGATATATATATATATATTTGTACATATAATATATATATGTCAAGGAGAGAGGAAAAGAATTCTTATTCCATTGGTAACAACTGGCTGGTAGTAAAGAGCAAATAAAATGCTCTAAAAAGAAAGAAGTTGATATTTCTAAATGATCTTGCTGGACTCCTACATTATGTACTTTTATTCTTAAAGAAGCTGTAATCTCCATTGGTTGGTGTTCTGCTATGTCATTGTCTGTATACTTTGTTACACAGAACAAATGCAAGAATATGTTATTCTTTTGCGTGGGCCTAACTGATAAAGTCCATCCTTTGCCATCAACAGGAAGGACTGATGTATTTGTATTAGTATTCATATTATTCATTTCAGAAATGTTGAAGGTTTCCAGGATAGGGAAATGTTGAAGGGCTTCCAGGATAGCTAGAGTGACCCTACAGAATGTTTGAAGTGCTACTCTAGGAAGCAGAAATTTCCTTTGGTTTCCTCGAATGGAAGCTTAGACTCTTTGTTCCTTAGTTCTCTGATTCCTGGACTACTCTCTTCAAAAGAAATTTCAGCTTTTTGTGTTATTTTTAAAACAGGAAGAAACAGTTTTTCTTTGTTTAAGTTGATCACTGAAGGCAAAACTTGAAAGAACTTCTAAACATAAGTAAAAAAACATGAGCATCTGTTTTCCTATCACTGGTGAATAGTTAAATGTCTCAAAGGAAGCTCCGTTCCAGCATGACTTGCTTCCATCCACACCTAAGCTACCAGCGAGTGCTGGAGCCAGCAGTGGTGTTGGGGGTGCTGATAGTGCTCTGGCACGCTAACGAGTGGAAACCTGCCTCGTGGAAATGGTATACAAAGCTAACTATTTATAAAGTGCTTTTGAAGGTGATACTCAGATGAAAGTCTTTTTTATTTGTGCAAGGTCAAAGATTTATTTGTATCTTCTAGTTTACAAGAGGTTTTGTTTTTTTTAAAAAAGTCAATAAGCTGAATATTATTGAAAATAAGCATAGAATGCATTATATGTGACACTACTGGAGGCTACAGGTCTTTCTTGAGACTCCAGTCATTTCCCATCCCTTCACTAAATTCCTAAAAAGACTTGTTAGTATTCTAGAATGGCAGCAAGTAACAAAAACGTCAGACCTGCTCTCAGGACCTTGGCATGTGTTAGGGGTAGATGGCATATGTGTGAGAGTTTCAAAAGGAACAAATAAATAACAAATGGAAGCATTACCGTGTTCAGAATTATGCCTCCCTACAGTAATGTCACTATTTGGGATGACTTTAATACCATGTCCTACATTTTGACCAGCTTGCTTTCCTCCTCCTGTTCTTCTTCAGAAGATCTCTAATGGGCATAGTAAAAATTACTCTGTGTTGTTAGTTCTGCTTTCATCTTCAGAGCCATCTGCTTTCTTGAATCCATATGTAATTTTTTTTTTTTTTGCTCAAGACAGTCAATGTAGAGTATGAAATTACTAAGGGAAGAATCAAGGCTCCTGAACATCTTACCGCTGGTTTTGTTCTTTTTAATCATCCAGTTTTCCTTTTCCTTCTCCATGTAAGCATTTATGCAAAAGTTTGAAGGGCCGTAGATGATCTCTTCTTTATTTACCCTCTAATCACTGAATAAGAGAGTTAAGTCAGATCTTGCTCAGTAAGTCAAAATCTGAAATCTCAGCACTAATTACAACTTTTCATTTGATGATTATGAA
Source organism: Gallinago jamesoni (assembly GCA_025769975.1). Lineage (NCBI taxonomy): Eukaryota > Metazoa > Chordata > Aves > Charadriiformes > Scolopacidae > Gallinago > Gallinago jamesoni. The sequence continues at coordinate 30,127,183 of JAOQGH010000062.1, read as the reverse complement.
TACTTAACCTTGTCAGCTCAGATTTGAGTGCTTCATTCTGAAGTCCGCAAGTCAAGAACCCCTGTATTTAAGTGTTTTAAAGGAGGGACTGCTAGTTTTCACATTGTAGTGACAGATAATCATTACATATGCATTTCGATTGTACAATAATACCCTCTCTTGCCTGTCTGCAGCCAGCGTGGAAGTATAGAGTGGAAGGATATAAGGCATCAAGTCTTTTGTTAACCTAGGGTTTACCTTTTGTTCTTGTTGTCAGACCCAGAGGTAATGACTTCCAATTAGCGTGAACCAGTGTAATGTTAAATGAATGACTGGAAAAGGGAGGGAGGGAGCAGTGGAACTATGAAGTGGCTCAGTATAAACCTTGAATGGAGATTTGGGTTTGTGAACATTCATCTGACCAAGCTCATTTTTTTCTCTCTCTCACATTCCACTTCTGTATTGTGGCAACCTTTGTTTCCTGAGGCTAACTTGCTATCTGGAAGTAAACACCGAATTACCACCAAGGTAAACTTTATACTCGTCCACTTGCAAACTGCTGTGCTTCTGACATCAGAGGTGCCATAAAGTATAGCCACTTGAAAGGATAGTACATGACTAATTTTTTGAGATGCATACCTGATCTCACTGCTGAAGAATGATGATTCTCCAGGCATGCAGTCCTGTGGGTGACTTTGGGATGGCTTTTGAAGGGATTTAAGACACGCCTATGGCTAAGAAATCGCAGGTTGCTCTAAAGAAAAACAAGGTGGCTGTGCTGGTCACCAACTATTACTGCTTAACATCAGGGAGTTTTCATTCTAAAGAGTGTCACCAGTGGGGCAGGCAGAGGAAACTGTGAAATTCATGCTGCCAAATGTACAGAAACCTGGATGTCACCAGGCTGTGGCTGAACACTGCAGAGAGGATGGGATAGGGAAAGCAGGTGGGTTGTGAGAAGTGTTTCATACGCAGAAATGGAAGATGCAACCTTTGTTCTTTTAGGAGACATTGTTTTACTAGAGATAAGGTACTGCATTTCAAAGAACTCAAGTACTTACAGACCAGTGGTGAAACAGAAAACTAGTTTGGCTACTCAGGCATGCTGAGGAAGCCTGAGTGGGGTGGGGAATGCATGTTTTGTTAGCCTGAGCTTGGTACGACTGTGTTCATTGTGTGACTGTAAAACTCCAGTGTATTTTCATGCAAATTCCCTTAGAACACTATCCTTAAAGCTTTTAAGAAATTACCTTCATGCATGACTTGAGTTATATTTTCTAGGAGCAAATATATTACAGGTTTTTTTGTAATAGATTTTGAGAAGATACTTCTCCCCCAGCAGTTTCCTTAGGAGCAAGAGTCTAACCCTCCAGGCCTAGGAAACAGCAAACAGTAGTGTTTGAAGTTACACTAAAATCACTTTATCTACCCACCCATCTGTGCACAGTAGCTACCTGGCTCACATGCTTTAATAATTAGACATCATACCATAACAATGTGATTTCTTTTAGGCAAAGTATGCAGAGGTTTGTAGGTTAGAACAAGTGCAGTGTGTATTTCTGGAAGTGTCAGAGCTGCGTGGCCGGCTGGCCCGCTGTGTGTCTGTTGAAAACAGAGGTTTCTGGCTTTCTATCACTCTTCACAGAGAAGGAAAGATGAAGTAAGTCTGAGCTAGTCAAAGTGCAGACATATTCTATAAAATTATACAAACTTAGATTAAAGGTATTGTATACAAAGAAATACTTTGAATCTGAATATTTTCAATTATTTTTTACTTGCAGAAGTAATTTTTTTTTTTACTTAACCAAAGTAGCCGTATAAAGATTCTATACCTGCTTTTGTATTTTGAAGGCTATGTATCTCCCAGGGGTAGTTGGTGCTGGGGGAAGGAGATGATGAGGGGAAGAGAGAGGATCAGGGAAACACCTGACAAAATTTCCTCAGTGTAGTGTAGGTATGAGATACCAGCTTGCCATTGACCTTGATGACTGACCCCATTCTTACATCCTTTCTATAAAAAATACTGTTTTCCTGGAGAGGAGCTTCCTAGAGCAGTGTCCCAGCCTGCTGACAGAGCCACGTTACAGCACAGAAGTAGCAAGACCAGGATGTTGATGCAACATTTCTAAGGTGCTCTGGACCTGGCGCCTCAAAACAACTTCAGTGTGTGGATTGCAGGTTTGACTAAGGGGAAATTAGGGGATGGGGAAGGAAACAATTATTCAAAGCTACCCAAGATGTTAATTAATAGTAGAGAAAGTACAGTTAGGCTTGGATGATTTTTAAAAGGAATTTTCGGGTTAACTGGATTAATTCAGCTATGCAAAGAGGGAAGTATTTAAATGCACTGGGCTACGGTCTGTTTTGGCTTATAGGCTTGCTGTAGCTGCTCCACTAAAGTCAGCGTAAAGGATGAGAGCGTCCACGTTTTGGAGTTAGATGCTAACAGCTGGCCAGATCTGTGATCTTTTACCTCTTGATCTTTTCTTAATCCTCCAAGCATACGCTTAGAAGCAACAGCTTTCTATGCCAAAGTGTAACTGCTGGTATTTTCCAAGCCCTGTTTTCCAGCTCTCTTAGTTTTGGTACAGTTAATCTATATGTTTGACAGCGTCTGACTTTATCATCTGGGAAGGAGCATTACACTTGGAATCCAGGGGGAACAAAGTAGAATTCACTGCTTTCTAAAGGGAAGTTGAGAGTTTGCTGTTTAGGACAAGTGTACCAAGTTACTGTAAACTAAAAGGAGAGGCTTTAGTAATAAATTTCTTCAACAGTCTTGAAGATCATTTTAATCTAATGTTATACTTTAACAAATTTACAAGCAACAATTTTGCGGCAACGTCATCTCATCAGAGATGCGGTCTATTCTTGCAAATCTCTTTAATTGTTACAGTTAATTTCTGTTTCCTGGAGCATTTTATTTGTGCTGTTTATTTTTTAGAGTCTGTCATCAATTAAACAAATCTTAGGGGATTTTCTGAAAAAGTTAGTAGAGTCCAGCCTCTCCATGCAACCTTGTTCTGTTTGTCTAAACGTGTACCAAAGTTGGAACCCAAGTATGTGTGTGGGAAGGACATATGGCTAGGTAGAAGACAACATATGTCTTTAGTATGCACTTACCATGCAGTTAGTTTAGACAGCATCTGTTGTTTGTTTAAACAGCTTTTTGTTTCTTTTTTTTGTAGGGGGAAGGGTGCAATCTGTTTAAAGGGGAGCTGCAAAGAGAGCGAGTTTATGTCTGTTTTCTTCTTTTTTCCCCTTATGTTTAAGGAAGAATTTCTTTGGCTTGCTTTTTGCTTTAGAAATATCAGGACTTTGAAGCATTATCTTCCAAGGTTTTGTTGCAGGCATTTTTGGATCACTGAAACTCTGGGAGTTTTTGTCAGCTTTAAATGGAAAGGGGGAGTAGGTGTGGATTCCTAACAGAGTATTTCTTCAAGCTCTCCCGGTGAAATGCATTTGTATTTCTGTTACCATTAGAGCACTCGGCTACCTCACATACAGTTAGGAGCCTGCAAGGCTGTTTGGTGTCATGCACCTTATTTAACGTATGCATTTGGCATAATTTGTGGTGATCTGTTACTGCAGTTCAGGCTGCATGTGTTTATTTGGTGGGAGCAGATGTTCCTCCACTTACCCCCTGGGAGTCCTTGTTCAGCAGGCAGCTGAAGAAGCAGGAGAGGCACATGGAGAGAGGTCCATCCTGGCCCCAGGTTTATTCCAAGTGCTGAACTGAGACAGCTGCCCTGATCTCTCTGAAGCTGTGCCCTTCACTGAGCTGGCACCTACCTGAATCCATGAGCCTTAGCCGTCTTGAATTTGCCACCCAAAGCCCTGACACACTCAGCAAGCTTTGAGTGGCTCCATGACCTCCCTCCCCTGCATCATCTTTTAATAGTCATAAGCCTGCAACCAAAATCAGCTATTAAAGAATTTACATAAAACCTCACACGTGGAGTAGGACAGAACTTGGCAACAGTGGTCATGTTTTGCTAAGCAAGTACAAATATAGAGGCAGACTCAATTTTGGCAGAAAAGAATTCCCAACTCGGTTAATAGGCCTTTCACATATGCAATCTCTCAGATGTCTCAAATCAACTGGTTTGCCACTTGTCTTCTAATTCCAAGGCAAAGCAGAGTAGGCAGACCTGGATTTCTATGGTGCTTATTGTTTTAAGAATTCCCATACTAGAAAGAAAAAGAGGAGACAGAAGGAGAAGGGAGTGTCCTTTATCCTACAAGCATTGTAATTGCTCAAATGAATACTTTCAGCATTTTAATTTGAATTCTCTTAGGGACTCTTGATATTACGAAAAACAGTATGTTCAGTTAGGAACTTCAGTTCTAAGTTCAAATCTCCCAGGCAGAATAAAACCCCACAAGTTCCAGTGGAACAGACTCTAGGAAGTCTGGCCCATAAGTAGCCTTCCAGGTTCTACAGCCGTGAGCAAGAGGAACACACAAACAATTAGCTAAAGGAAGACACCTTTTAAAAATGTTTCACTATTGTCCTTATTTGTTGTTTATCCATTATTATTTTTATCCTAACAGCTCAGCCAACAAGCTGAGCGAATAAATTTAATAATTAAAAATAAGACAATAAATCATGTCTTATTTTTAGAAGGAAAAGGTGTGCTTGATTCTAGCAACTAATAAGGGGAGTAACTTCTGCGTGGAGGCAGGTAGGTTACTGTAGGGAACAGGAAGCAGAGGACAGAAACAATTTGAGTAGGAGACATTTGTTGCTCTTTCCGAACACTTTCTATCAGTCAGGGAACTGTCACACAGCTGCAGCAAAGATGCCCTCCTTCTCTACAAGTTGCCTTTGCTGCAGAAGTCACATGAGGGAGCTCTATGGCGAGTGCAAAATCAGCTGGGAAATGGTACTTGAAGAGGAATCGCCAATAGTTCCCTCTCAAAGTGGCTGTTGGGGCTCTGCAGATGTCTATTATGGATTCAGTATGGTTCAATAATGTTATCAATAAGTATAAATGAAAAAGTAAGTATGTATCTGGGATTTACAGTGGTGAGAAGGCAGCAAGGAGGTGGGAAGAGAGTGTTAGAATTCACAACAAGGCTGGAAAAATGTCCACATTTTCCTCTCTCAGAGAAAATACACTTCTATTAGACTCATGCAAAATACTCTGTAAATAATGGATGGGGACAATCAACTGGATAATACTTATTGCAAACGTATCTGAGGGCTGTTGTAGTTCACAAGCTGAAAGTGAGTCAGGAATATTTTCATCGTGCCTAGAAGTATATTGCATAAGAACTGACTTGTTCTTTCTGCCCCGTCATCATGCGTATAGCCTTGGCTGAAGAGTTGTAGAGGTGTGAACAAATTTGGAAAGAATCCAGAGGAAAGCCAGGAGAATGAGCAGGGATGTTGCAAACATGACTTAGGAGGAATGCTTGAAAGAAATAGGGTTCTTTACTTAAGGTAGACTAATAGAAGATTTAATAGGCAAGCGTGCAAAAGCTGTGAAAAGAAGAAAGGAATAATCTATGCTCCACATCTGTGAGGCACAGGAAGGGAAATAATGAGCTTAGCTTGTGTCAAATGACTTCTGGTTTAATGTTTTTTTAAAAAATCTCTCTAACAGTTAAGATTCAAAAAAATGCTAATGTGTGGGGAGGTGCTGAAGCTTCATTTTGGACGTCTTTAGATAAACATCTGCCAGAAATAACAAGAGTATAATTGACCCTGCTCTGGGAGTAAGGCTGCACTAAATACCTTTTTGAAGTCCTTTCTGGCCTTATTTACCATGATTCTCTACTTCTGAGTAGGGCTTCAGGCTCCGTATAGAGCTTTGCTTATTCCTGCTTCTCTTCTGTATACCTCTCTGCATGTCTGTGAAGGGCCAGGGTACGCAGTTTGGGCCCAGGATACCTCAGGTCTCCTATACTAATAGGCACAGTGAATTTGTTTTGGTAAACTCGATGTTCCTTTTAGATCTACATAATTTTAATTCAGTTTTCAGCAACTTTTCTCCCAGTGAAGGCATCTAAATTCTACTTTTGGACCTGCTGTGCGGTAGCTATGCTGCCAAACCTGCCGGAGTGCTAATGTGGGTATTCAGTTATAAGAGCGGGACACCCTTTGAAGACATGTGTGTTTGAACACTGGTTTGGCTGCAGTAAAGGAAAAATGAAGGCATGAAAATATATTAAGCAATGTTAAATTGTTGCTGGAGGTTTGGTTGAGGCCCAGTAAGCAACAAATGTAACATTTATTTTTGGACAACATTGAACTATTGAATCTGAGTATTCTTCAACCATCGATCCATATGCCTTGTATTTTATGATAATTTTTGGCAGGAAGAATGCAGAAGTAATTTTAATTTAAGTACTTTTATTTATACGCACCCCAAACATATTTATATGCAGAGGGAGCTCCAATTACAGTGTAATTAGAGTAACATGAGAGCCTTAAGATCAGGACTTCAGTTTTATATTTGTAAACATTTTGGTAACTTCTAAAACACTCTTCAAAGATGTTTATTATCTCCATTTTCTGATTGATGGGGTTGTCATAGTTTTCAATACACACCACGCTAGTATTAACAGAGAGAGTTTCACATATATATAAGACCTTTATTACTTCAATGTTTGAATAATCGTAACTGTTAAGATAATTGAAGAAAGAACTTAAATATGTGGAAGGGAGGAGGAAAAATATAAAGATCTTGCACTTATCCTTCCGTTGCATCTAGATATAATATAGATGATTATTATACTAATAGCTGCTCATATAAAGAGCAAAATGAGACCATAAGCAGCATGGCAAACTGGTTTTATTTTAGAAGAAAGGTTTGGGGATTTGATAGATGATGCAGACTTGCTTGAGATGTGGGCCCGTGCAAACGTCATGAAGTTCAGCCAGGCCAAGTGTAAGGTCCTGCGCCTTCCAATTGTGGCAATCCCAGGCACAAATACAGGTTGGGCAGAAAATGGCTGGAGGGGAAGGATTTGGGGGTGTTGGTGGATGAGAAGCTCAACATAAGGTTTCAACATGCACTTGCAGCCCAGAAAGCCAACTGCATTCTGGAATGCATCAAAATAAGCGTGACCATCAGGTCGAGGGAGGTGATTCTGCCCCTCTACTCTCTCTGCTCTTGTGAGACCCCACCTGGAGTACTGTGTCCAGCTTTGGAGTCCTCAACACAGGAAGGACATGAACCTGTTGGAACAGGTCCAGCAGAGGGCCACAAAGATGATTAGAGGGCTGGAGTGTCTGGGGTTGTCCAGCCTGGAGAAGAGAAGGCTCTGGGTAGACCTTGTAACAGCCTTACAGTACCTAAAGGGGGCTACCAGAGAGATGGGGAGGGACTCTTTATCAGGGAGTGTAGTGATAGGACAAGGGGTAATGGTTTTAAACTGAAAGAGGGGAGATTTAGATTAGATATCAGGAAGAAATTCTTTGCTGTGAGGGTGGTGGTTGGGTTGTCCAGAGAAGCTGTGGATGCCTCAGATATTCAAGACCAGGCTGGATGGGGCTTTGAGCAACCTGGTCTAGTGGGAGGTGTCCCTGCCCAGGGCAGGGGGTTTGGAACTAGATGATCCTTAAGGTCCCTTCCAATCCAAACCACTCTATGATTCTGTGATTCTTGAGAAAACTTCATTTGTTTTATGAAGTGTATGACAACATTGATCCATCCAGCGCTGTCCAAAGAAACTTTTGTTCTATGTGACCAAGTTACTTATTGGCAGGCAAAGCATTTCTCCCTCCTCATGTTTGGGTTGCTTGGGATCTCTGAGAAGAGAGAATGGCTTTGCTCAGTGAGGTCCCAAGAGACACAAGATGGAACTGAAGCTTAAGAATTGAGTCTTTACTCGCTCTTTGGAGCTGTGGTTCTTTGTGTGTTGTAAGCACCATTCTCAAAACCTCCAAGGAAGGGAGAGGCTTTTTCTCACCTTTTGGAGATTGTTTTGCACTTTCTAGCTATGGACATAGGTCTAGAAATTACTCGGTCTTGTTATTTTTCCTATTTGGAGCCATAAATATGAAGAGAAATAGCTCTCTGTTTATTCTGAGACAGTGGTTTATAACAGTAAATGTTTTTCTAGCAGCATTACATGAAACTGAACAAAATTTTGGCAAAACACACTCCAAAGACACGGTCAGGGCCACGGCTCCTACCGGACCTGGGGATGCTTTTGCTATAGCTTCTATGGTATGGAGTAGGCACCAAGAAATTAGACTGACTGAATGTGAAACAGCACAGGCCACCGTTATTGCAGTTTATAATCTAATGTGAAAATCCAAACAACTGGGACTCGCCCAGCACGCAGAAAAGTTTAATGGGACTAGAGGGAACAGTGGACTTGAAACAGTGCTGGTTTTGCTGAAATCTGAGTCTACGCTGGGGGTGAGGGAGTAGCTGGTATACTATCACCACTAAATTGCTGTTTATTGCTTTATGGAATTCTCTGCAATTCCTGCTCCTCCCCATCTTTTATTAATCAAAGTGAGGAATTGTGCTGAAAGTCACAGGGTGTTCCTTCTGTACCACTTGCTCGAGTAAGTCCCTGTGTCTTCCCAAGGGCTGACAGAGTTTCTGTCCCTTCCTCGTGCCCTCCCCCAGCATCCACTGTATTGTGGGAAAAACTGCTGGAACACACCTGTGGGTACATGGACTAGAAAGTGATTTGGGGCTTCAAATGCCTTTGACTCAGAGATGTGAGCACCATCTACAGCTCCTCCTGTCTGTCTGTCGTGTTTAATAAATTTGTCCTTCCTTGCAAAAGAGACTTTGATAAGAGGACATTATGTCCTCAGCTCAATCACTTGCCATGAAGAACTATAAAGGGGCTTTCTTCAGTTCATTCTACCTCAAAAGCGGCTTTTATGACACTTTTACCTAGGAAGAAATGCTGCTTGAATCAGTCTATTTTTTTCTCTCTTAAATGCAAATCTCCTACTGTGTTCTTAGTGCTTTGCGTTTATATGACACTTTTCATCCAAAGCTTTTAAACTGCAGTGTGCTATAAGTTTGTTGAAAGCAAGAAAATTTTACCTAAGATACATGTTTTTAATTAGACTAAACAAACAGTAATGAAATCATGGCCCTGATTCTGCAGGCTGATCCCACTGATTGAACCCAGCTCTCTCATGAGTTCTTTGTGAAACAGGGGCCTAACTTCAGATGCCTTTCTTCTGGAAAAGAAGGAGCTCAGCTGCACCACATGATTAGTTTTTTAAGCAAATAACTTTTTGGCTATCAATGGAGGGAGCCCAGGAGGAATGACCTGCAGGTGTGGAGGAAAATTTAACTTCCCAACCATGCAGTACTATTTCTTTGTTCTGCTGATGCAGGATTAGAGCTCAATGGGAAAGAAAAAGATCAATGACATTTAAGGCTTTCTCTACACTAAGGTAGGGATTTTTATGTTCTCAGCACCCATAACTGGGACCAGATTTTTCAGTACTACTCAACTCCCTCTAGATGCTTAGGTATATACTTGACATTAAAAGCAGCTCAATGCCACGTGTAGTGAACTTCTGAAAATCTACTTGTATACCTATGTTTTCTCTCCAGAAATATAAATCTGTGGGTTTTGTTCACGTTCTTAATACCCCAAAATAGCACAAAAAATGTGTAGTGTAAATGATACTTCTGTGAACCTAAGCTAGTTGCAATTAACAGTGTTCAGTTGCTATTGTGGAAATTTCATTAGCAAAAATCCCAGAGTAGACCCAACCTAGAGGTAAGCAAACTGTTTAGGAGAGAATTAGGAGTTGTTTAAACTGTTTCTCAAGATGCTCTGAAAACTTAAACTACAAAACTCTTTGAAGTTTAGAACATTCTTTTATTAGTAATTCGTATTTCTGGTTTCTGGGATTTGGATAGATCTGAATAGGTGGTTTTAAATGTGAAAATTTTATTGCCTAGTTTTTAATTCTAGAAGCAGCAAAGTAACTTACTAAATAAAGACTGGGGATTTCTTCTGCTTTGGTCAGAAGTGAAAACTTTCTATCCCTGTATTAGGAAAGGTCTGTTAAAGCGTGTGCGTTTGGCAGGTATACATACATATAACATTTGAAGGAGATTAATGGGTCATAACTCATAAGATGGTCAGCACTCTGAGGTCCCATTAATCTAATGATTAGATGAAAAAACCTAATTATCCAGGCAAATTTGGACTAGTTGACAATACCACAACCATTTCTGGTCCCCATGTTTTTAAATTCTGGAGCCAAATCAGTGCTATAGAATTTTTCCCTCCAGCAGGCTCCCACCTGGTGCTTAAAGCTGGGACTCCCCCAGAAGCGTTGCTGACATGACACCTAGATTTGCTGTGAGACTGCTTTGCAAATACTCCTTGTTTCACCTGCGTGGGAGAGGTCATAGTGCTGTAATTACACAGTTGAGCTTTGCTAACGTAGCTGGGAGCTCAGGAAGGATACTTTGCCATGTTGATGTGTGAGTAGAATGATCACAAACACTGCGGAAGCACAGCTTGGTTGGATGGTGCAACCAGATTGACAGGTTTCCACTGCTCATGGGATTCTTTATGCGATGAAGGTCAGTTTATTTGGAGTTTTGTATTCTGCTGAAAATTCTGTTACTTCAGATTCTACTTTGAGGGGCTTGGAAGTTATGGGGGTTTTGTGCTTTTTTGGTTTTTTTGTTTTGTTTTGTTTTGCTTTGTCTTGTTTTGAAGATATAATGAGGACCTTGCACTGGAAGCCTGCAGCAATCCTGTTACGCTGTGATTAATGTCACTGTATAATTCTGACAAGCTGAAGCCCTCCCAGGGTGCTCATTCATCATGGATCTCTCTATAGCTCTTATTTATTTATTGAACAACATGTAAGCGCAGTTCCCTTTTTTGTTTAATGTATCAGCATTTCAGTGGATGTGGACTTCAAGGTTTCAGTTTTGTTGACAATAATGAGATCATCCAGACAATTATTGTTTGATTTTCACTTCACTAGTGAGGAAGATTAAAGAAAAGTTAAGGAGCTTTGTCTGTTTCCCGTTACCCATTTACTGAGGGGGAAGAAAAACTAACTGTTTAAAATGTATAAATTATGAGACTTTAGATCACGCTCAAACAGGACGTGAGGAGACTGCATACCATTAGTTCGTCGGAGTTTAGAATGGGTCAAATGGCTTTCTGCTTAACTAAACCATGGTTTGGATGGATGGATGTACTTAAACAGCACGTATGAGTTAAGGGCCGAGGCGTATCCTGCGTCTGTCCCATGTATGTTTGTCCGGCCCGTACACCATCGGGCTCCTCACAGTGCAGGAATTCATTGCTTGTACCAGAAGGATCTGTACATGGCACCAGCATTTTCTTAAGGCGTCCAGGTTCCTGCCGGCTCACTGCACTGCTGTCTTTCCTTTGGAGAATAAAAATGGATGAGAAATTGAACATGAACTTATAATAGGATGCCCCACGAGGTTCAAAAATCAGGGACATGCAGTGTCCTAGGCCAGGCTGGGAACAAGGATGCTGGTAACATTCCTTAACACGCTGCAAACTGTTCAGATAGTGCTGTGATAGGTGTCGTGTCTGTGTGGGAGTCTGGAGAGAAAGCGATTCTCAATACAGAAGGAACGCTACACCTACAAGAGAAAGGACGGGTACAGACACTTTGAGATCAGACAGAAATATCAAGAAGTTGGAGGGAATTCAGCAAAGAGCCACAACCATGATTAAAGAGCACGGAAAGATGATGATGGCAAGAAAAGATGAAAAGAGCTAGATGTGCGTAGCTATATGATGATTAAGAAGGCACATAAGCGTCTACAGCTAATTGAAGGGTATAAATGTAAAGGAAGGAGCATAACTGTCTGGGGCGTTATGAGGGCTTGTAACTGGGAGTAGTTGGATGAAATTAATCAAACAAAAATTTAGGTTGGGAAATTTCCAAACAGTGGACCATATGTTCCCTTCTGGCATAAAAACGTGTGAAGGGGAACAAAACACTCTGAAAGCCATGTGGCTTTTGAAGTGCAGCTGTTGTTCCACATTCTCTCCCCTGCTCTGTGAAACTAAGGACCAGGGCCAGGTTTCTGAAGTGCACATTCTATCAACACAAGTGTTAGAAAAACCAGGAAATCACTAGTTAAGCTTATCCACCCCTTGAAGTCCCAGTTACAAGTTGTACCTTTGCCTTTCAACCTTGCCCGTTTTTACTTCTCACGTCTCCTCCCTCCACCCAAACCTTGTCTCCCACTGAGACAGTCTTTAAAAATTTATGCTTTTGCTTTGTTGGGAAAGTTGATTGAAGCTTTGAAGTATGTGATTAACGTGTGGACAGCCTTTCAGTTCAGGTTATGTTCAAGTGTGCAGTACTGAAGGATGGATGAAGAAGGGAGTTGTAGAGTGTTTTAACAGTGTTTAATACCAGTCCTGATAAATAAATTTAGTACCTCCTTCCCCTTCAACAGCTAATATATGTGGCTGAGGTTACCACATTGTATGGAGGACAGAGTTCTTCAGGGCTTCTGGTTAGCAGGTAGGAGCGCTGTACAGAAATTTATTTTTACACCTTGCTAGGATAAAAGCTCAGTACATAATTTGTGGGTTGTTTTGTCTTTGTGTACAATACATATACGATACGTGGGTGACCTCCACTGGGTTGTGGGTTTGGGGTTTTTTATTGGTGTGGTGTCAATTTGTTGTTTGCTTTGTTGGGTTTGGCTTTTTTGGTTTGTTTTTTGTTGGTGTTGGTGGTGGGTTTTTTTGTTTTACAATTTTAGAAATAACACAAGTAACTATTTTGACAAACTTAAGAATAACTTTCCTTTTTTGATGGGATTCCCAACCTTATGTAGTCCCTGATACCCTCCAAATTGCCCTCCCAAAAGCTTCCTAACTTCTCCTGCTCCACACTCCCTGCAGCTGCACTCCACATTGTCCAGAAAAGAATTACTACGTCATGTTTGGGGACTAAATCAATTCATTCATATATTTCAGCAAGATTGAAACCTATTTGTTTAAATGCATGTCTAAACATAATTATACAGTCATTGCTGATTTCTTCTCAATAAAAGCCCACAAAGTAGAATACGTCATACAGCGATGGGATTTTGATTTTTCTGTTTGCGTTTTTCTAAGGGAAATAATTTGTCCCAAAAAGTTTTCCTGTTTCTAGATTTTAAAGAGACATTGGTCACTGGAAAGTAAGTAGGCCAAAGGAGTTTGAAGGAGTTCAGAATACTCAAAGCAAAGTCCTCTAAAAAATAAACTGAATTTACATTTTCCACTAAAATAATTATACGTGGATGAAATTTGCTGCTGATATAATGAGATGATTTTTGCTGGCTTACAACACCCATCAGTTTGGCCTACAGCAGTTCAGGGTAGTCTTTGTGCTTTTCTGTTAGACTGTAAAAGCTATAAACCATCGAAACATTATTGGTGACAAATTCTGACCATAATAATTGCTCTGTTTTATAAACATTTAAGAGACCGTCAGTAGCTTTGAGTTTTCTTTTATCAATATATGCAAGTAAATAACAGCATATTAACCAAAACCTAGCAACAAGTCTTTTTTTTATGTTCATTTTAATATTCTCAAACACCAAATAATGAAAGAAATAGACCTGCACCCAAACTGAATTAATATTTCATCAAAAGCACAAAGGCAAGAGAATTCTGCATTAACTGAACCTTTGCCTCCTGCTGTGTATCTAGATGTTGCTGGAGTTCCCTAACCTTGATTAGTGTCGACACCAAAGGCTATACGTTACTGTAGATCAACTAGCACGATTACTGCTGACATCTTTAATCTAGCTTTTTAAGCAGAAGAAGATATAACAGTCTAGTGTTTAGAAGCAGGAGCTGGACAAATTCGGAACTGAAGTAATGTCCCCCTTTTTAACAAGAAGAGTAAATTAACTGCTGGAACAATTTACCTAGGGACACATTGGCTTCTCCTTCACTTTATGTCTTTGTATTAAGACTGGGTGTATTTTTGAAAGAGGTGCTGTAGAACAAACAAAAATAATGGTTTTGATGCAGAAATTAATGGCTGAGGTTCTTTTGCTTATGTTACCCAGGAGATCAAATACAATGGTCATAATAGCCTATTTTGGTTGCAACATTCAGTGAGTGAAATATATATTCAGCAAAATAGCTATAGAAAAATAAATTCGGAGATATTTGGCTTTCCATTATTTGCTTTTCATGCAAGATATGCTTCTCTTCATCTTCTGTGAAGGAAAGCACTGTCTAGATTTAAAAAAATAAGATTGACAGACATATTACTTCGCCTACTGTATACTGTATGACAATAAATATGAAGATTTCATGACCGTGTTACCATGTGAAATTTTGTCAAGCAAAAAACGTGCTCACAATTGTAATAATTTCTATTACATTGTCAAGGTTTTCTAATTTCTAAGAACTGCTTTAAAATGTGTTCACACACATAGTGAGATATTTAATTTCCCATTTCACCAGGACAGCTTACCAGAGAGGTTTGGTTAATCTCCAGACATAGAATTTGAAAAAAACGTGTACTGAGTGTATGGGCTTTCTGTTTTGTTTTATTTTATTTTGTTTTTAGTAACAAATACGATGACTTAAGTAAATTTGTTTAACAAAGCAGACTGGGACTGGGAGAATCACCTTAATAGGTTTCAGAGATGACTTTTTAATTCGTTGCAGTTCTTAAGCTATTGAAAAGCAGCAAACGAATAAATTATGTCTTTTAAAAACAATAACAACAAACTCATGTCTAATGACTTCATGGAATGATTTCAAAGTAACGTTGCCCCTGGTGGAAAAATGGGAGCCGCCTGCTTTCCAAATGGGCTGCACCTGTGCAGCTCTCAGAGAGGTTAAAAACCTATCAAAGAGTTTCATCTGAGCAGGCCCTTCTGGGACGTGCTAAATGGATTCAGGAGTTGGAGGAGGATCAGCACTCCTGGCACCATGTGCTCTGTTACTGTTGGTCCTTGTTTCCTGTTAATTGTGATACTGCCAGAGAAAGACTTTTTTTTTTTTTTCCGGTCTCATATAAATAATTTTTTAAAAAAAGAGCCAGCCTGCAGGCATGGGATCTGATGCCTTTTCTTGCTGCGGAGATGCAGTCATCTGGTTTTAGTGCTCAACATCTAATAGCTGGCGTATGGACAGAGCGTGGCGTTCTGCGAGGCTCCCCCAGCTTCTCATAATCAGCAATTGAGATCCATTATTTCAGCAGGTGTGCTAATATCTGCAAGCGTGGCCACCTCGCTCAGAGAAACTGAAGATGTGTGGCTGTGGCCTCTCACATAAAAATGTTCATAAAACTATTATTGCATGGAACAGGTTACGTTCCCATTCTACAAAATGACCGGTGTCCTTGGGGAAACACATGGGGCGAGACTCTCTGTAGTGCTGTAAAACTAACTGAAGAATGATAAAAGGAATGATAAAATCCAAATTATTTAAGTAGTACACATGTATATGCTCTTTGGGACATTTTTGTCTTCAGGAATGCAGTTGTATGCTGAATGCCTGTGGCTTTTCCAGGGTTTGTACTTCCTGTCATTATGTTGGGTGCTCAAATTAATGTAATTGGTAGAAATCAGATATAAGAAATTTTAGTATTGGCCAGGTTTTGTTGGATTTCTCTTGTAAAATACATTCAACAAAGGGAAGCTGATGTGCAGCTCCCATCATGTTCCACCTCTACCATTAATAGCAGAGTTTGAATAAAATGTGTCGGTAACAAGCTGTTGGAATTAAAAGATGGTGGCAGCAGCAGGGGGCTGGTAACATCCCATAAAGTAGCTATTATAAAAATGCACATATCTTTAAAGATGTGTTTAAATTTCAGAATAGTTCCTTCCCCTACAAACAGGAAATTCTGGTAGCACATTTATCACCATTGTCCTCACCAGCAGCCATATTTTTAATAAGAAAATCAAAAGAAGAAGCATTTATCTCTGTGCATCGTTTCCATCTTCCAGAATTACATATCATGGTATACAGGGAGTTAGTAATGCATGTAGAAGCTCTAATGTTTGTACTTGTATTTATTAATTCTTTAACAGCCCTGCTCTTGTTTCATTCTTTGCAATTTGATGCATTTCAAGAGGCGGAGCCATTCAGTTCTCTAGTCTCAAGAGAATTACAAGTCTATTTTATGGCAATGTTGGTGTGTAACGCTCCCATCTAGGAGCTCGGTCTTGAGAGTGTTTATTCCCTGGAACATGAGGACTATGTATGTGAATAAGCCTCTGCAGGATGAGGCTATGTTGAGGGTTGAAAGAACGGAGAGCTACCGCTTAGCCAAGGCTCTCTTTGAATGAAGACATTTTTTTCTGCAGTACTACTTAAATCTGTACTATCTGAATTGCGATGGCGATAACGTGTGGCTCAGAAAGAGAAGTACCCAGGGCCCAACGCAGCTAAGCTGGGAAACTGCAACTGAAATCAAGGAACATTAAACATTTCATTCGTTATAAATGAATAATCTTGAGCTCAAGGTCAACATTTTCTGTATATAAATGAATATTCATTAGATGTAGAAAGAAGGTAGCAGTCCTAACAGGTCAGAAATCACAGTTATCATCTTCATTTTTTCCCAGTGTCCCATTTGTCCCAGAGCTGACACACTATGGTCTACGTTAGAGCACATCCATGGGTTCTTCATGCCAGCCATGGTGCTGAGTACCTACCGGTGCCTAGAGGCCACCGTATTTGCTTCCCAGCTGCCTGATAGCAGGAGCTCAGAAATCACAAGCTCCGGGAAAAGCATGGGCTGATTATACAAATTGTCAGATTTGACTATCACTTCGCCTCTGCCTTCTGAGTTTTTTTCATTATAAAGGAAATCATTAAATTGACTAAATAGCCCCACCAGGATGCCTCTAGGTGGGTTGATTTCAGCTAGGAAGTTCACAATGGTTGCTGTGTACTCACAGAATTTGATTTTCTAATTCAGTGTAGATGCTATTGTCTTGAAGTGTTCTGTCCTATGAGGCCTTTCACTACCCTAGACATCTTTCCTCATTGTGTGCCTACTCCTCTTTTACGTCCGTGTTTTTCTAGCTCATTCTCCCCCTTTCCTTTTCCTAAAAAGCTTCAGTGTGTGACAGGAAGCAGGGCCAACAGCGCTGTAGCTTACAAGGTGGAAGCATGGAGTCATATGGAGTGAAAGCAGCCAAGCTTCAAGCTGTGAAAGACATGATGAAAACGGTGTCTTTACTAGAGACAGAATATTTTTCATGTGCAAGTGAAGACTATTTATAACTGAGGAATTTTTGTCACAAATCTGTAGAGGAAAAAACGAGAGGTGACTTTATACTTTGTAAGTGGAAAAGAAACCTTAATGAATTCAAGTTTATACCTGTATATATGAAGAAATTTTTAAGCATCACTTTAGGTCATGAAACTGGAGTTGAAACGGTGAAAGCTCCTCAAGCTTGTGCAATTTCTTTAGACCTCAGTGGATACACACTGGTCATGCTCAGAAAGTACTTTCTTCTCTTTTATTATCCAATGAACTCTCCTCTCTCAGAGTTACCTAGTTACTTAAAGGGAAAGAAAATCAACTGTTTAAAATGTATGAATTAGAAGATTCTATGTTAGATCCAGACAATACATGAGGAGTCTGACAATCCAGACAATACATTAGGAATTCTGAATAAGCTAAACTGGTGTGAGGGCTTGGTTTGTCACTGAGTCAGCCCCCCACTTGCAGTATGATTTGATGGTCAAGATGCATCTTAGTATGTGTTGGAGCTGTTGGTCCAGTCCACACCCTGTGAAAGCCATTACAGTGCCATCTTCCTTGTAAAAAAAGAATTTGGATAAAGGACTCTTATATAATTTTAGTCTCTTGCTCAGGTCATCATTTAAGTCTGTGGAGTGAGGGGAGGTGGTTCAATTAAAAAGCAAATGCTTGTGCAGCCAGAAAGGTGTTTTTTTAAAAGAGCAGTATGCTTCCTAAAAAGAGTCAGTTAAACACCCAGAAATAAGGTAGAAAAATCGTTCCTGTTTTGAGTACAACTCAGATTTTGATGTTTGCCCAGAAACACCCCCAGACAACACCTGGTTTTCATTTGCCAGCACCTGGTCAGCAAGACTTTGAAAGTTGTTTCTACCTCTTGTCTCTCTCTCTGTATTGCTCTCAATATATTTCATAGTATTCTGAATACAGACCTACGTGTTAGTCCAACATTGCTTTGTATTAATGTACATGATTGTCATGCTTTAATGTGCTTTAATACTACATGAAGGTATATGAAATAATGCCTTTGTGGAATTCACCCTGAAAGGTAAGACATTCCTCACAGAAGAGAGAGAATTTTTATGTCTCCAGGACAGTATATTTGAAAACAGGTGAGCTTGCATGGCCTATCATTTTCTCCTCCATTGGAGTAGTATCCTGTATGAAGGAGATTGAAAAGAGGGGTGTAATATGTCTTCTACAAAAGGATTTTTGCAGTTTCTTAATACACGGCAGCTTAGACAGACCCCCAGTTAACTACCACCCATTGATCTAATCTGCAACATCAGGCACATTCGAAAAGTGTCCCCAGTGATGGAGCAGACAGGGTGACTAAGCTAGAAATCCCGTTCCTGAGCACCGTATTCCATTTGTTAGACTTATCTTTTTAAATTGAAATTAGTTCAAAACTTTGTCTTTATAAGGCAAGCTGGTAAGTAAAGTCTGCTGGACAAATTAATATTCAGTTATGTTCGTTAGCTTTTAGAATAGCATTTATTATACATTTACTGCATAGCAAACCCCTTCGTCTCTCTTCTTTGACTCTTATCTTTGGTTGGGAGGATGTGAAATTTCAGGCTCCCCGCAAAGCCAGATAGGATAGAGAAGAGACTGTCTTTTGGAGAAATTCAGGAAAAAAAGAACTAAAATAGCTATATGAAATACTGTTTTCCTTATTAAATTAATAAGGCAGTAGTGTTTCTTAACAAATGTTGTCATACTGCAGTCATGTACTATCTAGTCAGCAATAGCTTGTGAAAAAACGTGCATTGTGATGCTTCCTCGAGGCATTCATTTCACACTGAGACCTGCCTACTTCTTATCCGTTATTCTTGCCTTTTACAGTAAGCGTGCCACTAGACATGCTGAGATATGTAAAGAATATTTGCACTGTATTTGAACTCTGACTTGGGTGTTTAGGGACTAACTTAAGCTTTGTTCTTCTCACTTCTTACAGAGCTTAAGCTACAGTATGTGATGTTTTAAATATGGTCCTTGAGCCAAGTTATTTCCTCCCTAGAACATGCGTTAGGCATCAGCTCTCGCCCGTCATTTGCTGGGATTGATAATGTGCCAAGTTTTGAAGTCTTGACTCAGTTCTTACTCTGACAAGACTCCCATGGAAATCAATGGAAGTTTTGCCTGATTAAATACTTCTGGATCCCTCTCCAAAACACTTGGCTTATTTATTTCAGGCACGTTTGGAAAAATCCAACATTTTAGCCTCTGTAAAGAAGCATTATCAAAATGTTAACTGATGGAGGACATTTTGAAGACAAAATACCCAGGAGCCTGCTTGCTGGCAGTGGAACACTGCCTGTGTTTGAAAACCAAACCGAACCAAACCAAACCCAAAGGCTGCAGGGACAATACATCATCTAAAAAGCAGTTAGATTTATCTAGCGATATCCTCTTATAGACAACGTGAGATGTCAGTGTCTTCTTCCACTCTGAGGTGATTGATCAATGAGTTGTGTTATTCCAAGTTGTTTTGAAACTGAACAATAGGCTCTGAGACATTGTATATAAAATTTTAGTCCTTTTTGTGAAAATTAGAAAAACTAACTGTGCCGTCAATTCCTACAGAAAGATATACTGTAGTTTAGTAAACATTTCATTGCAATCAATTTCAATGAATACCATAAGAACACTTCAGGATTAACATAATCACCAGAAATAAACAGACATTAATGATCAGCTTTTAATGTATGAGTATCATCCAACTCTTATTTTATAAACATGCTTAGGTTTTCATGAAACTTGGCATGATTTATGTCATACAATACATAATGCTTTGAAAACAATATGAGCTTTGCATCTGGAAAAAGAAGCCATTTTGGGGGGTATAGGAAAAAGTAATGTCTATGTGTTCTCCATCATTCTGCTATGGAGTAAATGGTTATTTTGAGACATCCAACTTTGATTTCTTGGTGAAAGCAAAGGAAGGAAAACACAGTTTTCAGACAGAGTAAGAAGTAACATCATTACATTACAAAATTAAATGTAATTTTTCAGTTATTCTACTAAATCTGTGCCAAGCTGTGGAGCATAAGAATTCTGTTCTGTACCCCTCAGTCTTGCTGGAACAAGTGTCCCAGTTGGGCCCTGCAGTTCCATAGGATGGTGGACATCTCTGTTGTGTCTTTGTTTGGAGCCAGAGAACACCCTTGAGGGGTGTGTGTTGTGTGCTGGTCCCACTGTAGAGTGCACTTGTCATGCTGTGTAGACACAGCTTATTTACAATAGCTCTGACTACACGCACCAAGATCAGGTCATGATTCTTTCCATTGCCTGGAGACATGCGTCAAAGGAGTGGGGCCTGGGCTTTTGGAAAAAAAGCATATCATATTTCTCTCCAAAGTCTTTCTCCAGCTGTCCAGGAACTGCACAGGGAGATTGTGGGATTATGTCTACACTGTGACATGAAGAGTTGTTAAAGCCTACTGAACCCTATGACTCATGCTTTCTTTCCCAATGACTGTTAGCCCAGCTGCAGTTCTGACTTAGAGCATTCACATACTCAGGAAGAGTTGGCTTGTGTTATCTCTTGGCAGACTGTTTTGAAACATGTATGGTTTGCTTGTGTCTGATCCATCCAGACTTATGAACAATAGCTTGGGCCCATGCAAAAATTCCAGGCATGCTTCAGAAACTATAGGCACCGTTTCCTGCTCTGATACCTGCCTTTTATTTTCCTTTCTTTTACTATCAAACAAAGCTTATAATCTTAGAACTGATTTACTATTGCTGTGTAATCTGCAGAGACGTTGCGTTTTCTTGTGCCTCCCAAAAGTTCAGAGTTTGGGCTGAGGCAAAGTCTTAACATGAGGTTTTCACTATGAACTTGGGGCGGGCAGGCCAAGCCCTGGAAATGCATATGAAAAAAGTCAGAAAAGCTGACTTTGTGGCCATACACTGTGACACAGCATATAAAGGGTAGGGGCAAAAAAGAAGCCCTTTTGGGAGGGGATTCTTTAGGGTGGGAGCTGCTGAGTTCGAGATGCAGCATGGCTAGGCAAGAACCCAACTTGCTGTCTGAAAACGTTGTTCCCTGACCCTACAAGAGCAAGTAAGGAGGGAAACTGCCTCCGATCACCTCGCAGCTGTGTTTGGAACCAGAATGCTTCTTCCTTTAGTTCCTGTATGGTCAATTAGCAAGGGGAAGATACATGTCAGAAGGACAGGTGCAACAGCAATGACAACTAAATGTAGGGAATTCTTATTTGGTCAACTGTTCTCCAAACTCTTTTATGTACAAAGACAGTAGTCCTGAGGTCTCTAAAAACACGAGCATGATTGCACCATGAAACATGAACAAAGCTACTTTCTTTGAAGCAGCATGACGTATTTTAAAGTTTTTGTTCTAATTCTTTTCACCAGTTCATTTGTCTTTCTACTTTCCTATCTAATACCTCTGGAAGTCCTCCTGCTTCCACGGGGCCTATGAACGCCCCTCGCAGGCTAGCATCACTCCCTACTAAAACAGAAAAAGTTAAAAAGCTTCATGCTACTTCCATTCTCTGAATCTCTTGGAGTGAGTCTGTTTTATCTTCTCTGCCTTTCAGTTTGTATGCTCTTTTGGCAGGAACTGTTGGCCTGATTCTGATCTTCTCTGAAGTGTGTGAATCGGAACAAGCCCCTTGTTTTTGAGTGAGGTATGGGAGCAAACACCCTGGCACTGTGTATGGCATTATGTACTGTCAAGAATTCCCTTCGGATTCAGAGCAAAAGGGAATTCTTAACCAGGTTCAGTTTATACAAAGGGCAGTTTGCTACTACAAAGGGAGTCAAATAAATAGAATGACTCAACACTGAAACAAAAGTGGAGGTAAGGATCACAGGAGTGAGTTTTAAAGGTGTTTATTAGAAAGTCTATAGAAGTGAAAAGTCTAAAGAAAATGAAAAAAGAGGATAGGAGTCAGTTCAGCACAGGCCTGAACAGTCACTAGAGACTCATTTTTCTGGAATATACTAAGCTGGCAAGACACTTGGTATTTTGACTAAAATCCAATTATTTTTCTTTCACTGACTATTATGACTACACTTAAACTCTCAGAAAGGGATGGAGGGATGGTGGCATCAGACCGAATGGAGAGCAGCCATAACGACAGCATAAGTAAAAGCATCATTTTAAAAAGAGCGATTTTCAATTTTAAGGTTCAGTGTTCTGGCCAGCAGTGATTTGGGTAGGAATATAGAAGAAACGTACAGCATTTCAAAGTGACTAGTGGTAACACAACAGTGTTTCATTTTTAGTTTTGGATTGACACAGCTATGTTTCTCTTGATAATATCTTTGCAATTTGCCTTTGATTTTAAAAGTCGGTAAGGACTTGTCTTTTGGGGGGAAAAATAATCTCTATTTTCAAATTTCTTTCTTTGCATTTTTGCAGGCAATACTTATGCCCATGTATAGATTTACCACCCAATCTGTAATATATTCTGGTTGCTCTCTTGC
The DNA here is from genome assembly GCA_025769975.1 of Gallinago jamesoni. Lineage (NCBI taxonomy): Eukaryota > Metazoa > Chordata > Aves > Charadriiformes > Scolopacidae > Gallinago > Gallinago jamesoni. The sequence continues at coordinate 30,104,559 of JAOQGH010000062.1, read as the reverse complement.
TGTAAATCCTGGGTTAACTGGCCTATTTTTGAGTTTCTTTATATGAGAAATGACACCACTAGAAGTACAGGGGAAAAATCTCACTGGAGTAGTTCTGATGGTCAACTTTATCATGCAGAGAAATTCTCAGAGGATGCTAACATTTGCTATCTCAACAGCTTCCCTGCACTGGTAAGTTTGAAAACATTGTTGAGATCCATTGCCACTAAAGTTGCATAAATCAGCAGGCAAAGTCACATATCTTAGTCTCACTCGCTTCCAACACGATATTGCCAACACTGGGAGAGCTCAATTTGTTTCACTTTCACTCATGAAGTAAGCAGTTCTCATAATTTATAATTCACCTACAGCACTTACCACCACAGAATTTTATGGAAACAAAATAGATTCAAGAAAGGATTAAACCTATGCCTAATTAAGTACTGCTGCTGGGTTGCAGACTCTAACTCAAGGAGTTCCTAAATTTCCACTTGTTGGAATTAGGAAGGATGATGGAGGTAGAACCTGTGTATGCCTTGTTCTTCCCTTAACAGCTTGTAGGGCTTAGAAACATGGTAACAAAAGCGTTGCCAGAGATGCACAGTGAAAGGCTGAGAAGCAGTGCTCACAGGTTGCACCAAGGGAAATTCTCAACACGTATAAGGGTAAAAAAGTTTATAAGTATTTGCACTAGATGACATCTAAATTCTGTTCCAGTCTCAATTATTAAATAATTCTGTGATTATCAAATTGGAAGGAACTTGGCAGCACGTCCAAATCACTGCTATTCCAGGAAATATCCCTTTTTTGTCTCTTCAGTCTCTTTCACGAGTTGATCATATTCTCTCTTCAAAATACTTGGTAGGGTCAATGGAAAAGAAACCTTTCCAGGGACCTTTCCAGCTTCAGCTTCTGTGCACTGCTCTGCTCTTCTTTGGGGTTAGGTCCAGTCTTTGTAATTTAAATGGCAGTTACATCTCATTGTTTTCCTGTTCACATAGGACTAAGGACCAGATACCATCAATCTAGAGCTACTGTCCTTTGACCCATGCAGCTGGGGATTCCCTCGCTCAGGAGACATCGCTCTTCCCTCCTTAACTTAAGAGTAATAACAGTTTATGACAGTGTGTCAACTGACAGATTTCTAACTGTGTATATTTGCCAACATTAGACTTCAGCAAGCCTACCAGAAAGAGATTAGGACCTTTTCATTAGTTTCCTTGCTTTATCTCTTCATAAATATTGAAAGTAAGTTCCTTTTCCATTCATTATGCCTTCTGTTCCCAGCCTACCAAACGGAGGATCCCGTCCTGCCTGCGAATCCCCCGTCTCAGCACTCACTCTTACCTCATTAGGCAGCTGGGTGAACTCTGCTCCTGTGCTGATAGAGAAGCCCTGTGCTACTCGGGGCTCTGCGAAAGTGCGAACAATCAAAACACGCGTTTCTCCCTGGGGAAAAAAAATCAGCAAAACAGTAACTTTTTTCATTCTTAGTCTTAAACCTGCACTAGGGTTTGCAGAACCCAAAATGTTGTACAAGTGTCTCATATATTCCATCCATTTTCAGTATTTCCCCATACTTTTCAAGAATAATTTATGCCCATTAGTTCCCTTGATGTTGTTCAGCCCTGAAATATCTTAATTTAGAAAAAAAAAAAATTTAAATTTTCATATTCCGGCATATGCAACGTAGGTGTGTTATAGAGGTGTTCTCTTGAAAGGAATGTTTAATTTAAATACAACCTAAATATTAGAAATATTTTTTTTAGCTGGCTCATCACCTTATTGTAGTTCACAAAACATAGAAATCTGTTGGTAGCACTCTAGTTCATGAAGTTGGTATTTTGAAAGCCTTAGATCTTGCGATCTGTACTTCAAGTCACAAGAACAATACCATCAGCCGAAACTTTTAACAGCTGCCCGTTCCTCCTCTGGCCGATTTCTGGTTGATTTAATACTCTTCCAGATGAGCAATTGATCCCTTTGTCTAGTCTCTTATTTCCCGAGTGAAAAGAAGTGACCCTAATACCATCCGCCCCCCCCCCCGCATCCCCCCCTCGGGACAGAGCTCCCTGCCTGTTGCAGGCAGCTCTTCTCTCGCACAGCAATTTGCCTTCACAGGAATTTGCTTCATAACCAAGTCTGGCTGCAAGAGAGCAGACTGTGGCTCTCCCCTGTGGGTATGGAGCCACTATTTTTGTTTTGATTTGGTGTTTGGGTTTTGGGTGTTTTTTGTGTATGTGTCAGTGTTCTACATATTTGGCTTTGTCAACTATGTTTACTCTAGAGTAGGAAAAGAGAAGCTGGTCAGAAAATGACACGGAGTCGAGCAGTTGCTGAACTGCTGCTTGTATCATTCTTTAACTGGGTCACCAGTTCACACTGAGAGTGCTGAAACCTGGTTTTCCTGCATTAGGGGCACGAGGAGAGCTTTCGATTTGAAGTGTATGTTCTCCATATCTAACTATTCCTTTGTGATATTCATCTTGAGATTTCAAGAGGAAGGTTAAATTGGAGGCTTATTTTATACACGGCTTTAAGCTTTATGCTTGTTCTATTCACTCACCATCCGATGGGCCTTTCCTGTACTGGGGAAGTTCTGAGCTCTTCCCCAGCCCAAGGTGTGAACTCCAGTTTCCACTGTTCTGACCTCGTTGTCAGAGTGTACCAGCACTTCTGCCTTCTTTGCGCCTTTGAAGTGTAGAAGTTGGGAACACAGAGTAGGCTGATGGAGAGTGGGGAATGTCAGAATGAAAAAATGCTGCTCTGAAAATACCATCTTACTGTTGTGTCCCAGTGTTAAAATTCATGTAAGTAGCTGTCAGTGTATGCAGACCAGGAGCTAAAGCTGTTTATGTGCTGTGTAACATAGCAGGGGAGCCTTTTGATTTACTGAGCCGCTTTGTCTACATCCATAGCTGCTTCTTTGCATGCTTAATATTATCTTTACCGTTATAAGAACAAATAAGCTGTTCCGACCCTCAACAGGATCATCAGATAGATCTTCTTAACAGCTATTATACTGATTATTTTTTTTAATAGAAAATGCACTTACGATTCTGCATTAACATTGGGATTATTTTCAAGATACAGACACCTTCAGAAGAGCCTTCAGAGTGAATGGAGCTACTTTCCCATTTTGTTATCTTTATATCATCATATATAATCCGGCAATGAGTTTATCTGCTCTGATCATCCTCTCAGCATCAGTTATTTTCCCCCCACAGTCATGGGCTGTCGTTGCCTGTTGTACACTAGAGATTCATCAAGAGTATTGATACTTTGTTGGTATTAAGGTTTTGCATACTTGCTGGATTGCTTTTAAGCTTGGTAAGTATCTGGCAATGATAACTGGATAATTTGTGGTTTTATGAAAACATCTGTATGGTTAATACTTCTATTAAGCATGACTAACTAATTTCCAAGCACCCATTGAGTGACCTACTTGATAAATCGATCCTCTTGTAAACTGTAGATCTATTTCTGTTACGAGAAGCATCTCTTAGCTGATCGCTAGCTAATATTTTCCATTTGTTCAATAACCCTGCTTTTACATGTGGCTTCAGATAAATACCTGGGTTCCAATCAGCATTACTGCTGTGATGCTGCTAACCTGTTTCATCCCGTGCATGTTATACCTGAACCTACTATAGTATCTTCACCCTAATGCATTCTAGGCTCTTAACTGGCTTAGGCAGCTTGTACATTCTCTTCCACATAACTTCAGCATTTGTTTAGATCTTTTTCCTAAATAAGCCTCTAACAGTCAATTGAGATCTCACAACCTAGTTCTTCAGTCCTATTCCTTACCATTTATCTCTCACTGGCTTTCCTTTTATTTCCATCATGCTGTGTGGCAAGATGAGCTCATGCTCCATGTTTTGTAAGCTGAGGCTATTTGGAATAACATCTAGGCTTTTTGATATTAATAGATGTTAAAGCATTTGAGGAATATAGTAAATGTGGGCAGGGCAAGATGGCATTGTGGCAAGAAAATAAATTTTGTGTGGATACTGGTGAGCTGTGTTAAAAGAGTGTGTCAGGCCCTAATTGTGCTTAGCATGTCATTTTTGGTTTTTTTTTCCTGTGATGAAGACAAGACGTACAGAATTGGATCTCTGAATCACTTGCCATTTCACATGGCTAAAACTCCTGGGAAGGCTTTGAAAATAAGAAGAAAATGGAGGTGACTTGACTGGAAAGCAGACATTGGGAGGTGTTAGCCCTTAGATCCTTTGATACAGGCCCTATTTTGTAGCAACTTTTTGATGTCTGAGCTGGGTGAATGCATGTCTCAAAGACACAAAGGTGCTCAAGTGTCCTAGAAGTAGTTGTTCTAGATCTGGGACTAGCAAATCAGGGCTCTTCCATTCTGCTCTGCTTTGGCAGTTGGAAGTTCAGAATTGAAAACTGGTTTTCCTTCTCCTTTATGAACAGAGACCATACTTTATTTTTGCTGCACGTCTATCTTTGTTTAGTAAACACATAACAGAACGAACAAACAGCTTCAAAAGAGAAACAGTCATTGGTGGTCATTTAAAAAAACTCATCATCAGGGTCTTAAGTAGGTCTAAAGACTTCATCATCTAAACTGACACACAATATAGATGTTTGTCAGATTTACAGCTTCAGTGGACTCTTAACAGCAAGAACTTTAACAAGAGTATTTCAGTCTCTTAAAAGGCCCATCCATAGTTCCATATCCTGCACCTTTATTTCAATTTAAAATACCGGGATTTCCTTCTGTGATGGAAAAAGCATTAGGTGTGATTATCTGAAGACAAACTGCGTATTGGAGTGCTTCATTTACCAGATGATTTTGCCGTGACATACTGTTCTGATATGGCATCCCTCTTAGGTAAGTATTTTAGCACTCTATAGGCTATTCTTGAAAGAACAAATCCATTGTTCTAGTCAATGAAGTGGGAATATTTTCAATTGTGTAAATTCTGGGTGTACTCCTGCTTTTTGATGAGCCAATTCTTTCAGGTATATTTACTCTAGATACTGACAGGCATTAAGGGAGGCACAAGGAGCCATCTGTTTTTTGTCTTATGTAGTTTTGTTTGGATTACTTTAGCTGGTGATTGCTCTGCTTGGGATAGCATTTGCTGTTAATTTTTCAACCTAGTGATAATGGACAAAGCATTATTACCATCCTTATATGGGAGCCTGTTTGTGGTTTAAATCTATAAAGCTATGGCAACAATGCATGGTTTGTCTAGATTATAAATTTGCTTTCCTGAAAATTCGAATGGAAGTGCCTTGCTGATCTAAAATCTGTTCCCAGGAGGTACAGTACTATGGAACATAAACATCAGCCCTGCTAGAGCACCACTGCTACTTCTGTTGCGCACTCACCTCTGTCACTGGACTCTGGGTTCAGGCTGTAAAAATGTTGACTCACAGGTAGGCTAGACAAGGAGCAGTCTGTGCATTTCTGGCTTTATGTGTATGGAAGGGATGAATGAACTCTTAAAACTGCCAAATCATAATTTGCTGACCACTAAAAGGCTTTCTCTTTCTCATCCAACCTATGATGAAGATTTCACACACTGGCAAACTCACAAATAAGCCTCCTATTGCCTTGAAGCTCTGTGTATTTATGATTATATGGGGACTTTGCCAGTTCTTGTTAGGGCAATTTTTTCATGCTACCAAGTTTAATAACTTCATTCGTTTTAATTGTTCCCATTTACTCTTTTTTTCTACCAACTGAATTGATTGGCTTTGCTAATTGCACAAAAATATCTCAAAATACTTCAGACTTCCTCTTTCCCAAAATACAGATCAAGTTGTGCTGCCTCAGCTCCCAGCAAGCAGTTGGCATCTTTTTCAGTTCCAGTTGCCTTCCTGCTCAGTGGGCTGCTGAATGGGAAAGGTTCAGGTTCGATGTGCAAATCCACAGCCTCTTGGAATGACTGTTGCCTCTTTTTTTTCTCCCCTGATCTTGATCTGCAAGCCCAGATGCATCTGAGTGTGTATAAACTGGTTCATTGCCTGTTTATCCTGGAAGACCTTACAAGTACTTGAATATACCAAAAATACAAGTTCCCTCAAGTCCTTTGCCAGTTTAAGTGGGGTCTCTTCCTTCCCAGCACAGCACCACCTCGTAGTCGTGCTGTGGCCAGCTATGCCTTGTGCTGGCTGCTTCAGGCGTGTCAAGGGCTGGTCCTGGGTTGGAACGATTCCATTTTTTGGAGGGGGAAAATGTTTTGCAGCATCATTGGTGCTAGATCAGAGTAGCTGACTGCTAAAAAAAACTCCTGCCCTCTCTAACCGTCTTGTGAGCCAGTCATTTGAGTTTGACACTGGGCTGAAAAAATGCCAGAGCTTGCACTTTGGCTTAGCAGGAATAGCAACTTGAAATTTCTGTGCTTTTACTTCAGGTCTCCTTGCTAGCACCACTGAGCCCTTTTTGACCAAAGGGGCTGGCCAATTTTAGGTTGTTTCTGTTGGGAGGAGAAGTTGACTATGGAGTGAAGTATTTCTTTGGGACAAATCTGTTCGGTTGCAAAGACTCTGCACTGGGGCCTGTTTGCCTGAGCGCAGCTGGGATTAACAACAGGACTCAGAGATCCAGGCCTTCGTCCAGCCAACCCTCTACTCTAAAACTCCTCTTCTTAACTCTCCTCAGATCATGTTGCCTCTGTTTGCTTTGGATTTCTTTCTGCTGCCTTCATTTGTTCTTTCACACGCTCAAAGATGCAGCACAAAAATTCAGTACAAACCCCTCTGTCATTGCACTTTTTTTTTAATTGAACCACAATTTAATTTCTGCCTGCAAGGATCAGCCCATTCCCAAGTTTTTCCAGGGCTTCTTTTCTTTCAGCTGTCACTTAACCAAAGGAAAACTAATGGAAATTATCTCTCAGTCAGTAGAATGACTTGTTTGTCTGGTGCCAACCAGAGTATTTTGAAACAAGAATTCTCTGTAGATGTTCACTAGAGCAAACTGCCAACAAATGGAGTCACATTTCTCTGGGCATATCCTGGAATTTGGTGTGTGTCTGCAGAAATGTACTCATTTAGGAGTTAACTGTGATTTTGGTCTTATTGTGATGAAAGGAATAGATGAATTTATGGAAGTGGAAGTAGAATAATGCATCACTTTAGTTTACTAGAATGGTGCATCACTTTGGCTAATCTACCCAAGAAAGGACTTACTCAGAAAAGCACACCTATGAAACTGAGTTGGGAGTGACTTACTCCCAACTGCATGTTTCTTGGCTATCTTTTAGTGTTCGGGGAAGAACATGGAGGGTGATATTCTTAACAGAGGATGTTGTGTCAAAGATTATGTCCTACTTTTCTGCATCAGCTGAATTGCAAGCACAAAGCAAGGATGGGCATTGGATTTTCAGCTGTAGTGGATAACCTCTAAAAAGGGGTGGTAAAGAAAGCTCTGTGACTGTTCAGCCATCAAGTTCTGATCATCTCTAGAAAACTTACAAACTAATCAAGATATTTGGTCTATACTCTGTAATAATAATTTAAAATACTATGTGATGTTTTCATCCCAGAGAAAATGTCAGGTTACACAAAAGTAGTGGCATCAAGAGCACGCGGTAGCGCTCTTGATATTTTTATAGGTATCTTTAAAGGTTCTGTGGGGAAGGAAAGAATCTGTAGAGATACAATCAGGAAAGTTTCTAAAGCACAATACAACTCTAATATTGTAGTGGTTATGATCATATTTCATTTGACTTCTCAGTGTGAGCAGTGCTTGTCTTTCCCTCAGTGTAGGACACTTGCTTAATTCCATGCTGTAGACCTGGAGCTGGGAGCTATCAGGTAGCTTCCTTGTGGCTGACCAAACACAGACTGTCTCATGTTCAAATATTACATTTTTTATAACTGAGTCCATTATAAACGGAGGGCTGGTAGGAAGGCCAGAGCCTTACTCATGGCAATTTGGAAGTGTTGGGGCACTTAGTAATTGCTAATCTAAAAAAATAATACTCTGAAAAGGAACACTTTTAGTAAGCAAAAGAGACAATGAAGGGCTTAACTGCAGAGATGATCAGGAAATATAGTTTTGATCCTCAAATCAATGAAAGATGAAAAGAGAATGAATTCTCAGGCGAAATTCCATCTTCTTCCAGTTTTGTGCTGACATTATTTTCTACGTTCTTGACCTTTGTATACTATGAAAAAAAATTTCCATTAAAATGTTTGGGGGCTTTTTACCAAAAAAAAAAAGAGGAATTTTTCACTAAAAAGGTTGAATAGCAAATTTTACCCAGCCTTATTTAGTATTTTACATACGTAGTTTTGACCTAGGATGGTCACATGTTCAGAATACATGACATTTCTGATGCAACCCTAGAGTTTTCAAGAGTGTGAAGCAGCACACACATTACTTGGAAGGAGGGAATCGTTCAATCAGATTAGGGTTTTGAATAGGTTCACCATGACATACCAAAGAGATGTTATCTGAAAACTGCTATGAGCAAGGGAAGGGTTTTTGATGGTCCATATGATTATTTATTTTTTCTCTGAACTCTTAGTACAATTCATCACTCAGCACTGCTCCCCCTGGACTCTTACATTCTTGGTAAAAATAAAGCCAATTCTATTTTGGATAGCAGTGTGCTTCTGGCAATCATTGTGTAATAAAAAATGTGTCAAATTGGTAGAGAGAGCCCTTATTTAAATTTAAAGTTTGTGGGGCACCTATTAAAAACTTGGTCTGCCCCGTAAGACCGAGGCACACACCTTTAACCAAATGCTGCTTGGGAAGGCCTTTGAATGAGAATATTCAGATTCTAAATCATAATGGGGCTCATTGTCTTACACCTTGCTAGTAAAGTGATTTGAATCTACATGAGTAAATAAAAAAACCACAAGGCAAATATGTTCAAGAACACAGTCCTGTCATCTAGAACTCCCGTGACATCCGAACATCAGAAGTAACCGTCCCCCTGCTTCTCCTGAGAAACAATTCTGACTTTATCACTATTTCAGACCTTTGTGAAAACAACCATAAATGCATATATCTGGATGACAATCATAAATATACGAAATGTATTGCATACTTTGAAGTCTGGAGAGTTCAGTCCCCAGGAAAAAAAAAAAAAAAGGTCCCGTAGAAAGAGTTTCTAGAAATGTAGGAGCAAGGGAGGGAATTTGTGCTGAAAGCGAAACCCCCAAATCTGTAAATGTCTGACCATTGAAAACTGGGGGCAGCACTGTAAGTGCTTCATACTCCCCAACGCGTCCATTCTCATATGAGATGATCTCTGTAGCCCTTTGTACCCATTGTGGCGAATCGCCAGAAAAAGGCATACTTTAACTGCTCCTCATTAAGAAAAACATCTGAGCAAAATTTCTGAGAACTAGACTTTGGGCTGTATTTCTTCTACATTTTCGTGTCCTTAAAAAAGGATTTTTATTGCCACCAAAGAATCTTCAGCACGAGTATCTCCAGGCTTGAAAGCAAGAATGGAAGGTATTGTTTACTGATAATTTGTAAAGTTTGGTGTGAATTTTATAGCAGGTTTTATGTATAGAGAATGTGCACATCTGCCAGCAGAATAAGGGCTCGTGTCTGAACTGCCAACAGCAATAGACTGCGCATGTATCAGGAAGGGTTTGTCAACTGCTCCCTTCTTTTAATTTGCACGGTTAGTGCTGTGAGGTTTATGCAAGGCAGCTCTCAGGGGAGGGGACTGAAAGTTCTTTGAAGTCCTTTGTGGTGGCTGTCTAATCTGGAGAAGAGGATTACTTTCTTTCTGCCAGAAGCACATGACAGTTTGGTAATTAATGAGCATCATAAAGTTCTCTTTTTCTATTAGATACCCATTAGTAAACCTGGGATGGTTGTCATTTTGGACAAAACCATGCATATCCTCATTTTATCCCAACATCAAAGGGGATCTCCTACTGTCTGATGCTGAATGCTCTAATTGTGTTTGCGTTCGGTGGAGTTGGTGCAGAATGCGTCTGAGACGAGCCTTGGCATAAACTGTAGGTCCTTGTGATTGGACACACAGCCTGAGCCTTCCCAGAGCTAACAGCTTAAATGAGTGGTGGGTTTCTCTATTATTTTAAACATACTGCTCTCTTCCTCTCCTGTCTGTCTGTTTATGCTATTTGTTTTCCTTTGAGAATACAGGAATTAACATACTTTCCACATCCATATCATGCTGAAAAAAGGAAAGCACTGTGTTGGGCTATTTCCCTTTCCCCTTTTGATATAGTATTACAAAAAGTCTTTCTTTAGGATTTAAGAGCATTTCAGGTATTAAAGCTCTCTTGGGTTGTCTTTTTCACATTATTCTGAAAGTACAGAATGGTTTCCTGCTCTTTATATTTGGCTCTTTTATACTGAAACAGTTGAAAAGTCCTAGTCTGTGGACTTTTTCTTTTTGAGAAAATGTCACCCTTTCTTCCAAAGGGTCCAGTTTCTGAATGCAGTGTAGTTTCTTCAACTGCATTTAATCTCCTTTAGAAATAAGAAGAATGGCTAAGCAGCCTGTTTTATATTTTCTGAATTTAAGATTTTTTTGAAGGTCAGATGCTCATCCTGTACTCGATATCTATGCTGAATACAGACAGGAGAGAACTCAAGGATATGCAGGCGCCTTTTCTATAACTGAGGTTGGACCAGAAAGCTCCACTGTAATGAAATGTGATGGCTTCAGAGGGACTGGACTGTTGTAAAGCCAAAAAAGGAATACACATGCCTCAGATTCCTTCTGGTTTGTTTTCTCTTATGTTATTTTATCTTTTTAATAGGATTACGTCTGTGTTATTTGTAGTGTCTGATGGGGACAGAATTCTTGTTCAGGGTTAGTCTGGACTCTGTACATTGTGACTGTTAACTCAGTATTAGCAAACAAAGTGTTACTAACTTCTGCATCTCATGTGGGGAAAAATGTGTTATAAAAAAACATCTGCAGTATAAAAATACATAAAATAAAGCCAACTGGCTTTCAATAGCCAAAATGTTGGGCATAATCGGAGGCACCCCGCAGTACGGGTGGGAACTGGCAAAAATAAGATGTTCTTCCTTTATAGTAACACCAGAATGGAGGGATTGAAATGCTTTTGAAATGAAAGAGTACCTTCCCCATTAAAGTCACTGGGAAGATGAATTTAGGTAAATAAAGAGTCAGGTGAATCAGAATTTGAAAGTATTTTTTCAAATTATATATATTAAATATTTTAAATATGATAAAATAATAAATATAATTATTATATTTATTATATCTAGGGCTTGGACTTTCAATCATGATTTTCTGAGTCATCTTTGCCCTTAGGAGATGAAAGGGATGAGTAATACCATTGAAGATAAAAACCCAGTTGTAAATATAATCCCTGTATTCTCTCATGTATCAAATTGGAACTGATCAGAAAATTTAATGTGGAACAGCTTTTCATTGCAAAATTACAATCCATGTAAATGTTCCACTTTTGACCATTTTCTATGTATTAAAAATATTGGAGCAGGATATTTGAATAGAGTTGAAATTTCTGGAATGGAACATTTTGACCTTGTAAAGTAGCTTTTTAGCTCATTGTTTAAAATTAAGAAGACAATTTGCACCAGAAAAAGCCAAAAAATCAGAATGATCGGTTTCAACCTAAAAAGAGCATTCAAAAATTCATGAAAATTTCAAGAGTTTTTTTCTCTTTCAGAATGCTTAAAAAGAATACTTGTGGGATTTCCTACAAAGCAGAAAATTTAATTTCTGCACAGCTCTGATCCCAGCTATAGGCTTGACAAAGGCTTGGACCATTGTCAGCAGTTTTAAACTCTAAGGTTTACTTGTAATAGTCACTCTAAAATGAATGCAGGGAATCACATCTGGATTCTTTTAATTGCTCAAGTGAAAATTAGGATGGCTGGGATATTTTGTGGTCCTTGCAAAATCAGTCTCTCCAGACCATTTCATGTTTACTTCTGAGGCTGGTACATGACATTTGTGATTGCAAACTCCAGGCACGTTCCACAGTGTAGCCTCTCACAGCCTGTGTCAATGTGAGGGTGGGGCTGGGAAAGCCAAAGCCCACCTGGAGTTGAATCTGGCAAAGGATATGAAGGGCAACAAGAAGGGCTTCTGCAGGTGTATCAGCAGGGAAAAATGTGGGTCTGCTGCTGAGTGAGGCGGTGGGCCTGATGACAGAGGACACAGTCAAGGTACTTAGTGTCCTCTTTGGCTCAGTCTCTACTCATAAGACTAACATTCAGCAATCCCAGGCTCCTGAGCCCACCATGAAAGCATGAAGCACTGAATACTCACCCCTAGTGGAAGAGTGTCAGGTTAGGTAACATTTAAAGAAACTGGATGTACGCAAGTCCATAGGAGTTGATGGGATGCACTCACAAGGGTGCATCACTCTGACATCACTCTTGATATCACAATTGAGGCCACTCTCAATTATCTTTGAAAAGGTCATAGCTATTGGGGAGGTTCCTGAGGATTAAAATAAAGCAAATGTGATTCATATCTTGAAGGAGGGCAAAAAGGAGTATCTGAGAAACTACAGTCCAGTCAGCTTCACCTTGATCCCAGGGAAGGCGTTGAAGCAAATAATCCTGGAAACCATTTCTGAGCATGCTAAGGACAGAAGGTGACAGGGAGTGGTCCACATTGATTTGTGAATGGGGAAAATAATCCCTTACAAACCCAGTAGCTTTCTGTAATGAAAGGTGGATGTTACAGTTTATCTTGACTTTAGTAGACTTTTCATGCTGCCTCACATAAGATCCTCACTGACAAACTGATGAAGTACAGTCTGGATGAGTGGACAGGGAGGTGGACTGGAAACTGGCTGAACTGCTGGGCTCAGTCTTGTGACCAGCAGTATGAAGTACAGCTGGAGGCCAGTCACCAGTGGGGTACCCAAGGAACCAATACTGGAGCCAAATATTGTTTAACATCTTCATTAATGACCAGGATGAGATGATCTTTAAGATCCCTTCCAACCCAAACCATTCTCCCACCTCTAGTGGGAGAGTTGTTCCTGCCCATGGCGGGGAGGTTGGAACTAGATGATCTTTAAGGTCCCTTCCAACCCTAATTATATGATTCTGTGATTTGATGATCTTACGTTATCTTTCAGGTTGTTAATCCTGTTAAGGATAAATTCTGAACTGATTTAAGACTGATATATTTAAACTCCTTAATTATTTGTCAGGGTGCCATAATTCTAAGTATACATTTCAATTGTATGAAAGGTTATCTATCAAAACATGGGACTTTATAGTAAAGAGAATATAGAATTTATAAACAAAAATTACATTATCCATCCCATTGGTTTGTGCTACAGAAAAGAATTTATGAAGAACCATTCAACAATAATCCAGCAGCAGGGAAGAGCTGAAGTATATTCTTTATCCATAGAGATTTATGCTGATTTGTAGAATTTTAAATCCAGTTTTATTAATGCCTTCCCACTCTCAGTAGGAAATACTCAGAACATATGAGGAAACTGTCTTATGAAACAAGATTTTATTTTAATAATGTGGATATCATTGTACAGCTACTCAGACATAAAGAGAATGAATTGAACCCCATGGGTCTCTTGAAATCAGTATGGAGTCCATTCCAGACCAGCTCAGTGGCTTAGTTGAACTTGGTGCAGGAATTTTCTTCCTCTCCTCCATGGGGATGATACTAATTGAACTTCTTCAATTGGTCTCAAACGTTCATAATCCACTTTATTTTTTGTGGTAGGTAGTTTAAGAATTGCAGTACAGAATGCTCATCTCTAACGGTGACCAAAAGCAGATGCCTGGGGAAGAATATAATAATAGGGTTAACGTATCGTGATACTTCCACTCCCTCGTCTCTCAGTCTCTATGAAGTTGTAACTCGGGGAATTCTTAAGTTTGTGATGGCTTCTATTCCTTTAGAAACTGTCAGTGGATTTCCCTTATATTGGTTTACCCAGTCTTTCCTCAAGCCTGTGTAAGCCAGGGTTCTCCCACTGTTTAGTTCATTAGCGATATCGGAGGACTCGAGATGGCATAGCTGTTCTTTCAGGTATTTTGTCTGCTGGAAGTTGATGGGAATGGTTGGTCTGGTCACTGGACAGCGCCCTTTCTGTCTGCACAAGAGGGCTGATTAGAGCAGACCCTAAGATCAGAGCAATTAGAAAAGCTTTTATTGATACAGTGGTTTTTATGTTATTGAAACTTTCCGTGGTGACATTCTTACTCCTCTCAGAAACAGAAAATACACCTTGAAACGTTCTGCAACAGCCACAAGTTCCACGTACAGGAATTAATTTAACACATGCGTAACTTACTCATCTTCTGTATGATGACAAAGGTGTGATCGCACAGGCTTTTATATATGCTCCCTTGAGCCTTGTTCAGCTTGGTGGCAATTTGTTCTTTCTGATCTCCTTGATGTTTTGCAGTGCGTAGCATGCTGGAGTATTACTTTTGTGTTTTAAAAATCATCTCTCCCTTCAAGACCCGAGGGAAAAGGAACCTTAAGTCTTACAACATATACAGGGAGTGGAACACATCTCACCCAGCTTTAGCTGCCTACAGTATCTTCACTCAATCTAGTCACCCAGTCTCCCCTTAAAGCCAAGGGAGGGGAATAGCCATTTCATCTGACCAATTTTAAATGTCTATATTAAGATGAGATAAATGATGTCCTCATAGGTACTTTTAGAAAATGATTCATCTCAACTTAATATACACATATACAATAGGTCACGTGAACTACCTATTTCTCTCCATTGACTGTAGAGGGAGATGAATTCTACCTAGTATGCTTTCAGGAACTTGTTTTTAAAATCTAAATTTGGTTGACTAAATAGGAGACTGGGCTATTACTGCATGGAGGCAGTATGGGCCTCAGCGATCCAGCCCACAGTCCTGTAACTGCCTCAAAATACTGAAGGAGTCCTATAGGGAAAGATTCCCTTAAGACATTGCAAGAAAGTCCCACAAGTGAGGGCAGAAGGTAATGGTGGGACAAGTACGGGGTGTGTGGTTAATGTGCCAGGGGCCTTTCTCTTGTCTGACTTTCCACTGACAGAACAGAGGCAAAAGGGAAAGCCTGCTATGATGCACCCTGCCTTTGCAGGATGCTGGCAGAAACACTGTCTTGGTTGGATGTGGTCTGGCACTAGTTCAAAACCACCGTGGCAAAATTACTGAATGCCAGGAGAAGAATTGGGGGCTTGTTAGTTTTATGCAAATCCCAGCATTCCTGTAGCTTCTGTCATGTATTTGAAAATACACAATGCAAAAGGACACAGAGTGTGGAGCAGAGCAGCAAAGTGGATCTCCATGGGTTATCTTCACTTCATTCAAACTAGCGCAGCCTATCTGAATGCAATAATTATGTCATTAATGCCACAAGAAAATGTTGCTGAGCGAAGAGGCCATGTATAGAGCACACCAATTAGATCAACGTGCTATGTGCTGGGTAGACACAAAGTCTTGTAACACTGACAGTTCATAGTAGAAAAAAAAAAAAAATAAAAAAATCAGAGAAGTATAAATTAAACGTTCAAAGAGTTTACTTAGTCATCTCATGTCTGTCCATCTGCCAGGATTTCAGAAGGTTCTGTGTAGGAGTGAAGAAGGCTTTGGTTTTAAGCTTATTTAAGATGGTGTCTTATCTGTATGGCCAAGTCTTGTGGTTCCATTGGGTGCATCTTGGAAGAAAAAAACTACCTGAATTTTGAAAACAAAGCTGCTTTTCACAGCTAAATTTAGAGAATATAGGTAAACAAAAAGGGCCATTTCCATCGAGCTGTTTGTGCCGTGCTGGTTGCACCAACAGAGCTGAGCTGCATCAGTGATTTCTATTTTCCTTGCAAGGAATTAAGTGCACACAGGGCTTAGTCTATGGCTCATCCCCTGGAGCGTGTGTGTGTGTGTGTGTGTGTGGTGCTGGGCAGTGCCAACGCGCTCTTTACTCCTGCTGCGTGTCTCCACCTCCCCAGGTCCGTGTCTGAAACGAGTCTATGGCTGACTCAACAACTTTGGAAAGCTGCACAAATGCTGAGCAGTGAGCCAGGACCATGCTTGATGTGCCCCTTGGATGAAGTTACAGAGAACCTGTAGTTAAGAGTTTGGATCTTTTCCGTTTAGGCCTTGTGTAATCCATCACCAAGACTCTCTGTGGGCTGCGGGGTCTGCTCTGTGTTCAGCGGAGCAGAAACACGCACAGTGAAATGTGGAACAGCCCTTGGCTTTGCCACTGCACCTCACCTCCATCAGTCGCTGCGTGCCTGCTGCGTCACAAGCATCAACACCAGTCCTTAGGGTAAGCAGAGCATCTCTGGGGAAAATCAGTAGGAACCAAAGATTCTGCATGTAGGCAACTTAAAAAGAGACCTAAAGAGGGGTTTTTTTTGCCATACCTTAATGTTCAAAAGAAGGCATTCTTTTACAGCCAAGTTTGCCACAAGTATTTTGTCATTCTAAAATAAGTTACTGGTGCCAGATTTGTACAGTGACATGGTGGCCCAGGCACATTTTTTTGAGCAAGGTTTCCTTTCCCAGTATGAGATGCTTATGAGTGAGATTGCCAAAACAATTCGGAATTATTGTAATTCACAGAGAGTTTATAATTTTACTAAGATTTTTTATGCTTTTCAGATATTGATTAAACTAAACACTTCTTACACTTACTGATGTGTAAGCACAGCACCAACCCTGCTTAGTGTAGGAACAGGACTTCAACAAACTTCATGCTTATTTAAAAAAACAAGCAAAACTAACATAGAAATGCTGTGCTGAACCAACACGTTGAATTCAAGCCTTTCATGTTTCATGAGCGTTTTGCAAAGGCTATCATACTGAAAACCAGGCCTGGGTGTCTGTCAAACTCTCTGGTTTCAAATCTGCTGCTTCCAGAGATGGAACCTAAACACAAAATGTAGGTGAAGATCCTGATTCTTACATTCTCTTTCCAGAGTTCACAGCTTTGTCTAACTAAGTGTATAAGTCTTTGCCAGGCCATAGCTGTAAATAATAGGATGGTGATCAAGCAACTTTCTTTCTCCTTCCTCCATTCCTCACCGTGGGTCACCACTTTGTCAGAAGTGACTTTACACATGCGGCGTGCTCTGTGTGTAAGGTCTGACTGATCTTGTTCTCTTCTCACGCCTGTTATTTTTTCAGACCCCTTTCTTAGAAAGAAAAGCAACAGCAAGTTATAAAATGAAGAATGAAAACAAAAATCCAGTTTCTTCTAGTTTAAAAAAACTCCAACACCATTGAGCACGCAGCAGTAGAGTGGAGGAGCTCAGGTGGCTTCTCCAACTGTAGCTGTTTGCTTTAATGCAGGACACCTTTCTTTTGTCCATATGCAATACGTATCTTCTAGAATGGATATGAAAAGTAATAGGGAATTGTATGATTTAACGGTGACCCTCAGTGCCAAGCTTTGAACAGCCCTATGTTGTCTGTGTTGTCAGCTGTCAGGAGCGGGGCTCTCTTCAGTCATCAGAGCGTTTAGCTGAGTTTACAGTCTGCTGTTTACATTAGTGGCCAGTGCTTTCCTCTCCTGAATACAGTTTAACTATTCCACCACCCCTGTGATGAGTATTCTTTTCGGCAGCAGCAGTCCTCCCAGCCTTGGAACATTGTTTTTGGACACAAACATACACAAGTTATTAGAACACAAGATCAAAGGAGGTGTCCCACTGTCTTCCTTTCAATGCTCCCATTGTGTTTGTATGCTGAAGCCTGCTAGAGAGTTAGAACCAGAGGAGGGGGAGAAGGGGGGAGGAAACCTTTGTACAAAGGTACTTGTCACTGAGAGAAGCCCATAAAAGATGATGTGAGAAAAGACACCAGGTGGAGTATAAACCACCCTCATTGTTAAGAAATGCAAATAAAAATCCTTTCCTATATTAAAACTTTCTTACTTGTCATTTCTTAGATGCTAAAGGAAAGGTAATGATTATTGAAGACATGGCACTACTTTTTACTTTGCTGCTTTTCTTTTTATGTGTAGCACATTGTACATGATGCTGGCAAAAGTTATTTTTTCTCTTTCTCTGCATATTGTTATAGTTGTTAGCAAATTTCATTTCAGCAAAATATCCTCTGGAAAAAAAATCCTTAGAAAAATCACATTTTAAAATATTTCAAGGATTGCCTTTTTTTCTTCTTCTTCTTTTTTTTTTTTTTTTTGTGAAGGACATCCACAGTGTTTCAGATTTGTAAATAAACTGCAAGTTTGTTTTCATTGGGAAGGAACTGTGTTTTCCTTGGGGAAACTGACAGAAAAACTCCTGGTAATTCTGTGTGATCTTTGAATTCTTTCTGGTGGATGTGCAGTCAGATTGCAAACAAACAGATTCTAGACCCATTAAAATCTACTGAAAAAGCCAGTTACTTCTGAATTGCTGGGAAAGTCCTGATCCAACCTCCTTGGCTATAGAGAGATACATGCTAGCAAGAGCATCTTGGGTTTAGGCATCATCTGTTGTTTTTTTTCACATTTCCACATTTCTGATGAGCTGGAGTCTGGATTATTGAGTTGACTATGCAAAGTGCTTTGAGATAAAAGTTGCAAGACAAAACAGGTGACAATTAGCAGTTCACAACAATGAAGCATTTCTAATCGAGAAGTTTTCCAGCTTCACCAAAACTCAGGCCGTCACTGAAGGCAGTGATGATAAATGCTGATAAGGACTTTCAGAGTAATAGATTAACGTGGCATGAGCCTATATCCTCATCGATGTGGATTCTTCCATTTTAAGGCATCTTAGATTCATTTCCCTGCATACAATACAAAGAAGATGTGATCCTGTGTGAAAAGGAGTATTTTAATGGTGGCAGTACAAAGGACACCTAGTTGTCTCCTGGTGGTTGTTGTAGGAAGCAGCTCATCTGCTGAATCAGCAGTTGTGACCCTGAACTACCACTCCTTAAACCAAACAGCTTTCTATACGTGATAGGTTTCCTTGGCTTTGAAGAGAAGTGAAAGAGAAAATACTTTGATGATGGAAACTATACCCACTGGAGTACGGAGACGTAGTGTTTTAACAGTCTGGGACTATGGAGTTTGCCAGGGTCTTCTCCAGCTGATCTTTACAGGCTCTCAGAAGAAGTATAGGGATAGTCTTGAAAATTTCTCATGGTACCTGAGCATGTGCAATATCTGGCACGCTTAGACAGAAGGGCAAGTGATGTAGGGAATGTGCTCATTTGTGATAGACATCTTTCTGCTGCACAGACACTGTTTGAACTTGCTGATCAGTCTTTCTTCCCCCCTAGGGTCAGGGCAGTTGCTGACATCCTAAAAAAAAAAAAACAAAGAAAACCTGCGAAGCAAGTAGGCTTGGAGTTGAAAGGATGCCACAGTGCAGACTCATGCCAAAGCTTTGAGGCAATAAGCCAAGGCTGCAAAGTTGCTAAAGCTAGTAGGTGCTGACATGCCAGATTGCAAAAAAAGCCTGAGGCACAAGCACTGAAAAAACTGCCAAGACCCATAGGTACCAAAGACAAAGACCCAAAAGCTGAAACAGTGTCTTGTGACAGGCATCCTGTTTGCGTGTGTTGGGAATGAGTGATCAAAGCACTCATGTGGTCACCAAAACAACATGTAAACGTTATTAAAAGGATCAGTCATACCTGCAAGAGCAGGATTGTGACCCAAAGTGCATCCGCAGGGTAGTAATTGAAGCGATTGTTGAAGAGGTGTTGTTCCTGTGGGCATTTCTCTGCTGAAGGAGTAAAAGGGCATTGATTGGAAGGTGGCTGAAATAGAGGATGAGTGTGGTTTGTGACCACCTTTGTGATTTTGAGAGCAACGGGGTTCAAAATCCTATATCAGCTGAATCCTGGAAATATCAACAGCATAGATATGTTTCAAGATGTCCCTGACAACGGTGCTGAGAACACCAGAAGCATCTTTAGAAACATGCAATTATATATGTTTTTCCTCTCGCAAGTGAACAGCCTTTTCTTAAACCGCTTCTGTAAAATATAGACATAGATTATTTAACACAGTGGAGGAACAGCAAATTTGCACTTTACTGCCTCAGCGTGCACAATTTTTTGAGAATTATGTGGGTTTTTTCTACTTTAAAAAGCACTTTTCAATCCTTATTCTGCTGGAGGTGGTGTAGTGTGACCTCTATGCTGCTTCCAGGGGGAAGAGAACAGCACCCAGCTGAGACCTTGGGAGGCCAATGCCAGACCTCTTTTATCTTCAGCTGGATGGGAACATGGTAAGAGAGGGGGGAAGAAAAGGAAAGAGATAAAATTGGAGAACTGGAAAGCAGTATCCTATTACCTCATTACAGAGACAGGAAGATCAGTGTGATTCTTTCATCTATCACATGTATTTGCCTTCCTCCCTCCGGGTAACACCAAAAGTGTGTAGTGTAGTATTTCTACCTTGGCCTCTAAACATCATTTCTTGAGACACTTGGGGTTGGAAGGGATCTCTGGAGATCATCTCGTCCAACCCCCTGCCATAGCAGGTCCACCCAGAGCAGGTTGCACAGGAACATGTCCAGGCAGGTTTTGAATGTTTCCAGAGATGGAGACTCCACCACCTCCCTGGGCAGCCTCTTCCAGGGCTCTGCCACGCTCAAAGGGAAGAAGTTCCTCCTCACGTTTAGATGGAACTTCTTATGTTCGAGTTTGTGCCCATTTCCTCTTGTCCCGTCACTGGGCACCACTGAAAAAAGACCGGCCCCATCCTCTTGACACTCACCCTATAAGTATTTATAAGCATTGATCAGATTCCCCCTCAGTCTTCTCTTCTCCAGACTGAAAAGACCCAAGTCCCTCAGCCTTTCCTCATAAGAGACATGCTCCAGGCCACTCTTCATCTTCATAGCCCTTTGCTGTACCCTCTCCAGCAGTTGAACTGAGGAGCCCAAAATTGGTCCCAGTGCTCCAGATGGGGCCTCCCCAGGGCAGAGCAGAAGGGGAGGATGACCTCCCTTGACCTGCTGGTCACGCTCTTCTTGATGCACCCTGTATACTCTGGTTTCTCTTCACTCTGTAGTAACTACATACACTCTCGTCCCAGACTGTGCTTGCAATTAAGAAGTCATAAATCGACAAACAGGAGGGAAAAAGCAGTCTTTTGCTCTCAGGCAGTTATCTTTAGGTAGGTGTTGAATCTGAATCTTTTCAATACTGCTTTGCTTTACCATACATAAATTCTAGGCTAGAATTTATTTTTGCCCACTATTCTGTAGCTATTATGCAAGTATAGAATCAAACTAGACGTGTTGTTTTGGCTGACATCATTGCATAGAAGTCACTCCTCTCTTTGCCAGGACATCAGACAACCTTCAGCTGCACACACAGGGTTCTTCTCAATCTAACTGATGATATAACTCTTGCTGTTGCAAGTATTGACATTAAATTTACTGTGCTATTGAATATTGAAAATTAATGCCCAGAGTGGTCTCATTCACTTGTTCCCTGGCTAAGATAGATACAGTTATTTCCTATCATCAAATAGTTTATATTGTATCAAGGTTCAACAGGGTCGAAGGACTGAAAAAGTCGAGCGTAGTCAGCACTAATGAAAGGGCAATGAATAATATCCTACGTCAGGGCTTTCAAACTTTAAGAATTCCACTGGGGTCACTGGGTTGAATTAGAGACCCTTTAATCATTAGTACAGTTTTATGAATGGTGTACTTTACTCTGATATTTTACTAGACGTCACTACTTAACACACTTCTGGCTCCATGGAAGGAAAAACAAAAGGCTTTGTGTGCCTCGAGGTCCCTGTAGTTTTGAGGATCATTATAATTCTACTGAGTCAAATCCTGAGGTCCTTCTGTAATAGTTATACCATGCTAAATCCTCCTGAAATCAACTGGAATTTGCAAAAAAATACACTAAGAATCTCAAGATTTGGCCTTTTAAGAGTAGCTAAAACTTTCTCCTAGGTGGAAGAAGAATTAGCTGTAGTTGTGACTCCCACTCAATGCAATGCAACCAGCTTGTGTTTGTGTTACTCCTGTGCCCAAGCCCCTGTGCGCAGTCCCTGTCGTTGGGGAGCCTTTCGTCAGAATCCTTGGGTGAAAACCTCGGGCTTGCAGGGGACCTCGGTGCCTGTTATTAAAAGGGGCTTGCTTTAAACTCTGAAAATATGCGAAAGCAGTACTGCACAGCAGTGTCACAAATGCAAGTCCCTTCGTCTCGGTGACTGGGAGACAAGTGGACCTCTGTAATCCGCTGTGAAAGCGAGGGCTTCTTCCCCCAGTGTCTTGCTCAGACCTGCTGAACTCGTGACATTTCTAAGGCCTCGTTTTGTGCCCAAGAGCTGAATGACAGGGGCACCGTTTCACAAAACAGATGAATAAATCCATACTATTGGAGGGGCACTTAGAATCGTAGAATCGTTAGAGTCGGAAGGGACCTTAAAGATCATCCAGTTCCAACCCCCCTGCCACGGGCAGGGACACCTCCAGCCAGAGAAGGCTGCTCAAAGCCCCATCCAGCCTGGCCTTAAACACTTCCAGGGATGGGGCATTTCCACTAAGGTGTTCTCTATTTCTCATTAACAATGAAAATAAAGCAATAGTCCATTATAAAACATTTGCTGCTGAAGTTAAAAAAGGCTACCTGAGCGTATGCCAAGCTGAGGAGAAAAGAAAATTGGTATTTCCATTTCAAATTTCTTAATATGCATCAGAGAGTTTTTCCAAGTTTTCACAGTCTAGGTGAGGCTCATGCCCCAAGGAGTCTGCTTCATCTAAACTACTTTTTTCCCCTCTTTCTCCTCCCCAAAACAAGAGGCAATCTTCAAAGGAACAAATGTGTCACTTTAAATACACAACATAAAAAATGGGCCAAATAAATTATTAAAATACATAAAAAAGAGATTCACAAAAGATGCATGTTATTAGCTATTTGACAAGCAATTGATGCTGTTGCAATAGCTGCATTTCACAACTCAAGTGTTTTCTTTGCTAGACAGATAAATAGTTCAAATAATGTGAGAAATGACTTTGCAGTCATCCCAAGAACAATTTGGCTTTAAATGGTTCATTTAATGGCTTTCCACTGGCTGTGCTTGTGCAGTCGTTTCATACCAGACCTTCACCACATCCATGTGCTTTGGAATTCCTTCTAAAAATGAGCTCCAAGCCTGACCCTCCTCTCCCCGTCCCAATTCCCTGCAGAAGTGTTACTACATATGCTTTGAATCTTTTTTTTTTTTTTTTTTCAGATGAGCTCCCAAGTCTAACTCCTTCCTCCTTGTGCTTGAAACGTATGGATTTGAAAGCACAGATGTGGCCTTGAAGTTTTTGGACCAGGCCCATCTGGGTCAATCCCTACATAGTTTAACTAGTAGTTTCTTGAGTGAAATTCTCAGAAGCCTTCATTTTTTTCTTGTTCTGAATCTACTCCGCACTCCCTTTTATCTCTCCTAGTTGAACTACAAGGATCTCAAGGGAGATGTGATTTTCATAAACAGAAAAATAACGACCAGCCAGAGGAAGGAAACAAATTTTTTAATGACTGTGAGAATTGTCTTTATGAAACAGCAAGTTTCCTTTTAGCTTATTCTATATGTAAAAAAAAATACGCCATTCATAAACTGGGGAGAAGAAGGGGGAGAGTCTCTTTAATTCTCATCCACTCAAGTAATAATAGTAATAATAATTTTAAAAAGCTGGTAGAGGCTGTCAGCATTTTGAACCTCGGAGAAAGGGGTTCTGGATCTGACCCTGCAAAGTGCGTGTTGGCGTGAGCAGCGCCCTCGGAAGGGTCACTTGTGTGCCCGGGGATGCCCGCGAAACAGTTTGGGGGACGGAGTCAACCCAACAACTGCTTTCCCAGAGGTGCCGGCTTCCTCCGCCACCGGGAGGCTGCCAGGCGGGGACACGAGCGGTTGGGGAGCGCCTCCTCCCCGCATCCCCGCACCCGGGGTGGCGGCAGGCGCTTTGCGGACCCCACCGAAGGCGGGCAGGGCGCGCGGAGCCCTTCTGCCTCCCCGGGAGGGTCGCGGGTGGGAGGGAGACCCCTCGGCCCACGTGGAGAAGCTGCTTTTCCCCCGATCGAGGGGGCAGAGATCGGCACCCCGCAGCCTGCGGAGGGCGGGGCGGCCCCGGGAGCCCCCCCGACGGGCCGGGCCGGGCGGGACAGGGGCTGCCGGTGGCGGCAGAGCGGCCCGGGGGCCGGCGGCAGCGCGGGGCTCCGCGGGCGGGGGCCGGGGCGCATTGTCCGCCCGGGGGCTGTGCGGGGAACGGAGCGGGGCCGGCCCCGCCGCCCGTGTGCCCGGCTGGAAGTGAAACGCGCCCTGGCTGGGCTGCTCCTTTTTCTTCTTCTTTTTTTTTTTTTTCTTTCTTTCCTTTTTTTTTTTGGAGCCTCCAAAAGGCTCGCTCGCCCCTTTCATCTGCCGCCGCGGCCCAATGGGAAGGCGGAGGCTGCCTGCAAGTGGTCTAATCTCAATGAGGTGTCAATCATGTTCCCCGGTGGGTGAAGTAAGGTCTTTTGTAACCGCCTCTGTCTTTGGGAAAGAGAGGAGAGAGGAGGAGGAGGAAGGCTGGAGCGGAGAAGGGGGACGCCGGACCGTGCTGCAGGAGGGGAACTGAGATTCGGTCTCGCTTGTGCGTTCGCAGGGAGAAGCGGGAGCACATGGATTTCTAAACGCGCTGGGATTTTATAGATCTACAAAAAAAATAACAACGAGCGAACCTGATCCTACTGAAAACAGTCAAATGAATCGTAATTGCAGATCAATGCAGAGAGATGGGGAAACTTCACTCGAAACATGGTTAGTTCCTTTCACTTGCTACTTCCTTTGCCCCTTCCCCTTATTCGGGTTTTACTCGGTTTGTTGCTGCGGTGTTATACTGGTGTCTAATGATCTTCCTTTATTATTTCCCCTACACACTTCCCTCCGGATCTGCCTTTAGCTGCCGTTTGTAAACCCCGAGAAAGCCCAGAAGGTAGGGATGGCTCCTTACTGCTAGCAACTTTGCACGCCTTCCCCCCGTCCGGGTGGCTCCCCCCGGCCCCCCTGCCCTCTCCCCTCAACTTTCCGCCGGGGTTTGCCGGCTGCCTTGCCTGCCTGTCCCGGTCCCGTTCCCGGCCCCCCCCCGCCCCGCTCCCCGCCCCGCGGATCCGCGGCCGGCCGGGGCCGGGAGGCAACGGGGATGGCCGCGGGGGCCGGGCGGGCTCTGCGGGCGGCTCAGCGGCGGCATTGTCTCCTCTTTTCTAGGTGATAGTTTCGCGGTGAACGCCTCTCTGGCTCGCAAAGGGCTGGAGGACTGGATGGTGAAGCAGAAATACTCCGGGGGCAGCAGCAGCGGGGGCAGCAGCTCGGGACTCCAGCAAGGCTGCCAGCACCGGGCCGTTTGCAGGCTCTCCAGCGCCAGCAGGGTATGTCAGCTTCCTCGCTGCCCCCACCCTCCCCCGCCCCTTCTTTTTGAAATAGGGAAAACCAAAAGCTCTTTCTACATCCCTCTCTCCCTCCCAAGGGTCGGTTGTGCAAAGGAAGGGTTTTTTCTTTGCCCTAATGCTGCTCCAAGGGGCTGCCCCGTGGGTGGTTTTTTCTTCGGTCCTTTGATGAAGTTAGGAGCTGCAGAGCAAACTTGGTGCCGGTACAAAAGCTAGAGGAGTAAGGGGACCTGCCTGCTAGCGTCTGGGAAGTACGATTGGAACAAACCCCTTCACAAACAGGAACAAACAGAATCTCTGGGGAAAGCCCAGCACCCTGCCAGTGTGTGCAAGTTTGTGAACCCTGACTGGTGCACAAGTTTGTCTCTGACATTTTTGTCAGAGGAACTCAGGAAAGGATATGCCCCCTAAGAGTGTGTTGTTATTTATTTGCTCTTTGCTAATAATGTGTGGCTGACTTTCTTCATCAAAGTGACTGCACGTGTCACTTGTCCTGGTTGGTCACTTTTCACTCTTTCTGTTTCTTCCAGACCCCCCACTTCCCCCCACCCCCGTTAAAGCTGGTTTGGAGGAAATGTTTAAGTTGCCCTTTTTTTTTTTTTTTTTAACATGTTGTCTCTTTAAACAAAAAGGCATGATGGGAGGTAAACAAACTTAATAGTTCTTAGATATGGTCCTCATAGTGTTTCAGGGTATGATCCGGGGCTTATTGATGTTTACTGAAAGACTCCCATTGACTTCCGTGAGCTTTGGATCAAGCCCTGGAAGCTTCATCAGTGGAAAAGTAACCTGAGAGATGGGGAGATTGGAATCTGTGCTTCTCAGCGAGGAATGTGGCTCTGAAAGTACAGGCAGAGCAGGGCCACCAAGCCTCCTGCAGGCTCTTCGCTTTGTTACCCACCAGTTTTGTTGTAAAAGGCTGGACTTCGTATGTCTCAGGAAAAATTAACTTGTGAGTAGAGAATACTTCATTATTAGGTGGGGTATAGAAGATGTGTAGTATGGGAAAAGCTCATGATGACTTTTTAGATTCCACCAGTGTTACGTTTAGAGGAGGATAAATTGTTGGGGAGTCACTAGAAGTAAGCCAAAGGGGGTAAGACACTGATGGAAGTGTTTGTAATTTATCAGCACAAATCACTTCAACTTGAAGGTAGGGTTGATTGAAGTAATTTTTATTGTGCTTTTCTTGGAGATGATGTGTCCAAACAAAGAAGTTCCCATTAATAATGGTACATACGTGTATGATACAGATGCAAAGAGTAAAACCATGTGCTTTTAATTATTTTTCATTAGTCCAATTTTTGTGAGTCAAGCTTTTTAGATATGTTCTTTCACGTACATATTTTCTAGGAAAGAAGCTCAACTTGCCAGACTAAACACAGGTTTAAAATATAAGAGTTAAAGGTCAAAAACTGTGGCTTTAGCTTTGTGAAGTATGTTTTCTTCCACAAAGACATCTTGCTTTCTGAAAAAAAAAAAAAAAAGAAAAAATCTTTTGTCAAAGATATTTTGCTATTTACAAAGCTCTTCAGTTTTCAGTTCCATGGTGTCTGCTCAGCTGGAATGACAGTAGGACAGTCTTTCTCCTCTTACTCAAGGTGTCCTCCTCATGATAGCTCAACAACTAGCAAGCCATTAACTAAAAATTACTTTACAGTTTTAGTACATTATAAAACTGTAAATGGGTTTAAGTATGTTTAAAAGCACTTTTCCCATGAGGCTTTTTACTGTCATCCTGGTAGAGCTGTTTCTGAATGTTTGAAAATATTAGCAATTTATTGCCTGATATATTTGGTGGTATCTATATGCATATATAGCCTGCTAATTGATTTAGTTTAATTGTCATCCTGTCACAGGCACACTGTGACAGCTACATTAAAGTTCCTTTAAAATATGAACTTTTGGTAATATGGAAGGATGCATTTCTAATCCTACATTGGAACCAGATGTGCCATATGTACAGTCTTTTTGACAAGGATTATGGAGTCGTAGCTCTTGACTCCATAACTGAGATTGCATGACTGTTTCTCTTCTGAGATCTCTTTGATCTCTTGTATAATTATACTGAGATACAAAGCGAATTGTAGCCCAAACTCTTGGCTCTTTATTCACCTCAAGATACAGACATACTAGTCACTTCTACTAATGGTTCCTCCTGTGGGATTGTGTGGGACAGTTGTGTATTCCGCAATAATGCAGTACTGTTGCACTTGAATCAACTAGGGGCTCTCCTCCTTACTACTCCAAAATTCCTCCTAAAATGTTCAGTTAGCTTACAAAGCTCTGTGGGATGGTGCAGTTTTACTGTCACAGCTGAATCTTTGGCTTCTTGTTCAAAGACAGGTTTTTTTTTTCCCCTGACATAGGTTCTAATTGCTGCACTTCCAACGGCAGGAGTTAGATCAAACCCTGATGAAAACATCTGCATTCAGAGAAACGTCCAGTTGACTTCTGAAAACAAAAGGGTCCTAGAAATATTTTTCGTCCTAGGAAAATTAACCAGTTTAGTTGATGGTGGTTTCATTAGTACTTAGGGCCCTGTTTTGTGACATCCAGTGTACTTCCAGACCTGTTGATGGGAGAGAAGAGCACTCAGTTGCTTCCGTGTCTGAAACTTCAAAGCTTTGAATCATTTTGATTAGAACTTGAACATGATAGTGAAATTTGATTTATGTTGCTCTATGTAAGCCAAAATTTCTGTCTTGGTTGTAGTTGGAAGGCTGTTTTCCTCAAGAACAGACAGACTGAATTGTTTAGCTGAAGTTAGTCATCCAGGAGAGATGACACTGAAGTTGAGGGGGATTCATGTAGCATTTTACAAGAGGAATGAATGACTAATACAGGAAAGCAATAAAATTTCTTTTGTCCTCCTCTCTTGAATGATTGAATTTACAGTAGGTGTGGAGGGGAGGTCTTTATGTCAGTTCACTGACACAGGAGTGTTTGACAGAAGGAGGGTTCAATAATACAAAACCTTTTCTTTTCCTGAACTGAAGTTTTGAGGTTGTCCTGGTTAGAGTAGATGTCCCTCAGCTGACGTGTTGTGTGTGCCTTCTCCTGTCCGTCCGTGTCATCCCCCCTCCAATTCACTGGAAGGACAGTAGTTAGTGTCCAGCTGTTGCCAAATGCATCAGTCTTCTGAGAAGGATCTTGTAGTAAATTGGTGGGGAAGGCGTAAGCCAGGGGAAGGGCTCTGTATCTGCAATGTGCACTTCTGGTGTGTGCACGACTTTCTGTTGTGGGCTAAGAGCTCTGATCTCATTAAACCATTGCCACCTGCCCAGCAGGGGCTGCTCTGCTCTAAATGTTTTAATTACTGTGGAGGCTGAGGGCTGGGCTCCAGCTTTCCACATCACGTAGAAATAAAGAAAAAAGGAATTCTGTTGCATCCATGAAAAGTATGAGGTCCAGAGTCATCTTCTAGTTCCAAAGCTAATTGAAACCACTGGGGCTGTAAATCTGTTAGAGCAAGTGAATACACTTGTTTTGCTGCTTTAAGAATGAGTTAACTTGTGCCCAGAAAGGTTTGACATCGTAGATTATCCTGTATAATTCTTAAGTTTAAATTTATTCACTGTGTTTACTTTTACAGACTATTTTTGGAGATCAACATTGTTTGCAAATATTCATCTATTTATTTATTTAACTGAGAAGTAAGTAGTTCTGTGCTAGAGGGGAAAATATTAAATATGACATTTGCTTGGTTCAATTCACTTTTATCTTCAAAGCCATAAGAAATTTTACTAGTTTCTTGCGCTGTCTCATTGAGATCTGTGCTTGGGATTGGAAAAAAAATCTCATATTTTTAATTAAATTTCAAACCAGCTCTCAGTGAGCCCAGTTTTAAGTGATCATTTTAGGTAAAACAGAAAAGACTTTAGCTTACCACTTCTGCTGGGCTCATTGGTGCTAGTGATCCTCACGTTCAACCCTAATTGATATTAATTAGAGTTGAGTATTTGGTCTGGGAACAATACAGTATGAAATGCTGAGGCACATCACTGCTTCTGAGGTGGGGCTTGTTCTCCATTTGTTCTGTGCCTGTAACTGCCAGTGACATTAATGGGCATTCCTTGCATGGCTGAGAGGAGACTACGCCAGTGTCAACTTTACTGCTCCTCTAGCTTGATCTTTCTTAAATTAAAAAAAAAAAAAGCCCTTCCCAGTCTCCCACTGTTAAATAGCATGTGTATGTGCACATACAAAAATACATAGCCTTATGGAAGACACAGCTGGGTAGGTCATTTGTCCAGAAGGAAAATAACAAACAGAAAAGAGACCTTTTTTTAGTGGTATGTATCTATTATGGCTTAAAGGCTGTTGAAGTGGAAGATTTAATTGTAGTGCTACTTTGGGGTCATCTCATGGGTAGAATGACATTTGCAAGACTGCCTTTGTACTGATATGGTGACAAGAGCAGTTAAAATTTCCTTGGGTGCTATCTTGTGTGACTACTTGAAGTCATCTTTTAAATTGAGATATTTTTCAAACACATTAACATCAGTATCATATAGATAATTATTTGTATTGTCCCTAAGGATTAAAAGAAACAACAGGCACAGCAGTGCTAGATGTTGGCATTACTAAAAATATTTTGATACACAAGATATTGTGTGTGGCATTGAAAATAAAATTGCCAAACTTTGCATTGAAAGAGAGAGAAGCAGAATTTTATTTAGTGTTGAAATTTGGTGCCAACAAACCAAGATAATTTAATTAGTGGTGCACATAGTGTATCTTGACAGCTCTGGTTGGGAAAATTATAATATGAATATTAACAATCAAAGAGTCTCTGAAAGTATTAGTGCCATGGTGATGAGATTAGTGAATTGGCCAATACTGTAGCAGAAAGCTAGATTCCAAGGGAATTATCCTTGAATGATACCAGTTGGTGCAATTAAAAGCCACAATTCAGTTGCCATATGGAAAGTGTTAGGCATCCTTACATGGTTTCAAAGCTATGTGCCGGAGGTTAAATTGACATATGAAGAAAAGCATAAATTAAATATTTTGTGTTATGAAATTAAAAGTTGACTTTGCTGGAGCCATATGGAGGAGGTGGATGGAAGACAGTCTGTATTTCATCAGGGCTTTTTTTGTAGGTGTTTCAGATTTAATGTGGTACACTTTTAATTTGGCATGTTGATTGGAAAGCTGAATGGTCCGTGAAGTTTCTGCAAATAATCTCGTTAAAGTAACTTTTTTTGATCTCTAACAACCCTCTTTCTCCCACCCCCCTTTAAAGTGAAGTTGCTTAGCAAGAAGGAAGCATCTAAGTGATGCAGGCTATGTCTCTGCGGCTACTGGTAGTCACCCTTGGCTTATTGAAACCTTAATTCTTCTGAATGAGAAGGCCTTGGTGATGGAGCACGTTTTCTTCTGAAAATTGGGATGAAAAGTAATAACAGTTTGTTATATTCTTTAATGACTTAAATGTAAATAATGTAGTCCAGACTTACACTAAAACTTTGGTTATAACAAAAATGGGAAATTTGTAGCACATGATTGTCGACATATGGGAATGTTCTTTACAGCAGCGTTCATTAACAGAAGGATTTTCTGTAGGTTTTGTGAGATCTGTAATAAGACCCAGGAGGAGCTCGGTAAGTGGCTATTTGTAGGCACCCCTTCAGAAGAAGATCTTGGTTAACTTTTATGGTTTCTTTTGAATTGGGTTATGAAGAAAGGAAAGAGAAGTCTCTTGAGTATTGAAACTTTGTAAGAGTTTTTTCCAAAGTTGGGGAAATAATTGTTCGGTGATGATATTTAAATCAAAATGGAACGTTGCTCTCTGTGCTGCAGATGTTGGCCTTTATAGAAATCCTTGTGGATGGATTTTGCTTCGTGAATGTCAACATCAAAACCTGCTTGGAAAGTAAATGGTAGATGTTGAAATGCACAAAATACTTGAAGTATTTTTATTGTACCTAAACCACTTTTCTAGTTAATATACTAGTTACTCTGAATACTCGGGAGTTTTCAGACTATGTGATATTTATAGGTATCTTTACGTGGAAAATGAGGTATAGTTTTAGTTCAAAAAATTAATGTGAAAAAATGGTCAAATAGACTTTCTCTGTGAATTTATTTAGTCGTATCTGCCAACATTGGCAGCAAAACTGAGCTTGTATTTACTCCTACAGAGTAACTACAGCTATGGGAGACTGGGTTGGACTGTATTCCATTCAAGAATTATTAACCAAGTTCCAAATGCAAAATCTTCATTGTGTCTGATTTTGGAGCCAGCAAAGAGTGTTTGTGTTGGAATATCTCATGACATTTGTCTTGCAGTGGTGGAACGCCAGTGGTGTTAGCTGTGGTGAAAGGGCTGTGCTGGCGCAGATATTTTTACTACTGCGTAATCTAAGAGAGAGGGGAAACGACTTGTGTAGGTTCAACTCTTGCTGCCCTGGTCTCTCTGCCATATATGGCTGGGGTCCAGCCATATGGTGTGTTTGCTTTTTGGTAAACTTCTGGGTTTATTGCCATCAGAGCAATATGGCACGTATTTTTATCTTGTAATTTACAGAGTGGAGATGACACTTCTGAACAAGCAAAACATTCTTTTTTGAATTGGGAAGTCTTGGATAGATAGTGACTTGCCAATAGACTGCTGTCACGTCCACTGTTTAACAAGGACCAGTCCATTGGCTTGTCATGGGAGCTGGCTTTCAGACAGACTTATATCTGCAAGTAAGTGTTCACCCAGATTCCTTAACACCTGTAAGTGTGTGTCACACGTGGTCTGATACGTGCCCATCATATGTGAGAAATACTTCTGGTGTAGTCATACAGAATATAAATGTTTGAGGAAGGGAACGATGCAGTCTCTTGCTGGGAGGTCCTTTACCAGCTGGGAAACTGAGTACCACTGATTTTGTTTGTGTGGTGTGGGCTATTGTATGTTATAGGGCAATAAATGATCCTATTGTTTCAGTCTGTAAAACTTCTGGTGGCGTAAATCCTTTTGCTCCTCAAAAGACCAGACTGTGGCCACAGGAGACTAAAACGCCATCAGTGCCTCAGAAGCTCCTCAATGGCCAAGAAGAGCCCAGTAAAAATGCACCTAAAAGATCCCACCACAGGGGACTACCTCTTGGCAGGGGCAACGGAAGACCTTATGGTTCCGTTCCAAGGTCCCTGCCAAATGTACATGAGAAGGACTTGTCCTTTAAATCTGAAGCTGTTGTTAACAAACTCGAATTCTTGTTCACAAGACTTACCAGGCAAGCAGTTTTTCTCTCTTCTGTAAAAGCTCCGAGTTTGATAATTTTCTCCAATAACACTTCTCAGTCTGAAAATTCTGTGGAACTCTGAAACTGATCGAGCTGATGGCAAAAGGGTGTTTTGCTTATACCTTGAAAAGTGGCATCTACCAGTCTTGCTTTCAGTTGTAATGGGTTTGGATTTGAATCCCTTGAGAGTGTGAGATCCTCCCTTAAAATATGGGAGGGGATCAGTTATGTTTTGAGCAAAATTTGCAGCAGAGAACTTTTTAAAGGGCTTGGAATTTTCAACTGTGTATCCTTGGGCTTCAAACTAACAAATGCTGGCAGTGTGTGTTGCTGTAGCTCAGAGATGGGTTGGCATGCGGTCAGAACAGTCTATGCACTGTCCATCGAGAGAAATACTTTGTGTTTTGCGATTAGGGTGGAATTTAATGCATTTGGGGGCATTACTGTGGCGGCTTTAAAGGGATTAAGTATATTGAGGTTCCTATTAAAGTATAACATTGTGATTCAAGATCTGTGAAAGAAAATCATGCATGGGTGTTTGATCTTGGGGTGCAGCCACACATGCTGTGAGGCATAAAATAAGGGGATAGACTCAGTAGGGAAGTGACAGAACAAAGTACTGTCTTGCAGGAGAAATGGGATTTGGGAGCAGCCTCGGATCTTTTGATCCATACTCTGATGCGAATGATGAGTGGTTCGGAGGTGACAGATTTGTCTTGGGGGAGGAAGGAGAATGGTGGGTAGTGTGTCACATTGCCCTTAGAGAGAGCTTGCTGTCTGATTCCCCAAAGATTTGATAGTGGTAGGTAAGGACTAAGCTGCTTCTTGTCCTATCTTAAAAATCTTCTGTAATTCTGGGATGGTTAGTTTCAAGAGAGTTAGGTAAGGGAGATAGTAGCTGTAAAGCTAAGCCGTATGTGTTAAATGTATATAAAGAACAAATGTCTGTTTAGGGAAGGAGGAATTTTCTCTGAGCATAGAGTGCCCCAGTCCTGAGCTCACAGAATAACAAGCAGTCTCTGTATTGCATAAGATGCTGCGGTTAAGCCTCTATCAGTGTTTCTGTAATAAACTACTCCTTTTTTTGAAACAATAAATAATAATTTTGCTTGTGAACTTTCCAAGTCTCCCTCTGTTCACATAGCGTACGTGTGTATAAACTACAGACACTCATTCCCCTATAAAGAGAGAACATCATAGTCTAGCAAACAGAATATCTGTCATTCCAGCTGAGCAAAGGTCTAAGGCAATAACCCAAAATATCCTGGAAGAAATTCTAAAAAGCATTGAAGAAATCAATCGTCTGATCCTAGAGGAAGGTCTTTGATGTAATCCTGGTAAGTTTATACTGGGAGCCTGCCTATTTCTTTATGGTCAGCCCTAGACTTTCTATATGAAAAGTGGATCAAATAATTTCATATGCTTCTGCTTTAAAAAAGATGGTTGATAGTTTTCTAAAGCGTACACACTGTTTAAATGTAGATTGTGGCTTTTAGCCGAAGCCCAGGTGGGGAGGAAAGGCTTTTCAAAACAAGTACTTACAGAAAAATAAATAATACTTTGATATTTTTCCCATGGAAAAACTGTGCCTCGTTTAGCCATCCCGAATATTTAATTTTATTTTGAGGATAAACTTCATAGGTTATCTCAGTTAAAGCTATTTTTATTTATGCAAAGCTTATGTGCAAGGTCTTGTTCCCGATGTGGATATGTATGTAGAAGGAGTTTTTCAGAATACCATAAGTAAATTACTTTTAAAGGTGTACTTTTAAACTAACTCAGTGCAGTTAGGTAAGTCTGGCTTTATCTTGTTGAAAAATTCTGCGATATTTCTCTGTTATGTTTTGACGTGAAAGCCCTGCTGTAATAGAGGAGAAGCATCTCAGTGCTTTCAGTGGGTTTGCATTGGGTTCTCTGCCACATCAGTGGAAGCTGAGGGAAGGTTCAAGTGGTGAGACCAATGGTCTTTCTGTTTAGCAGCTACATTCCTGGTGGAGTGGCAGTGTATTTCATCCTGAAGATGCAGTTTATCTGATCGTTTTATGACAGGTTCACAAAAGTTTTTCCCAGTTGTACTGCCATTTCAATTCCCACTTGTAATTAGCAATGCAATTCTGTGGATAGGTTTTAAAAAGCATGTTTTGAGAAAAGCAGAGCTGTGGGAATAGCCTAATACCCATTAAAATACCACATTTTTATTGTTTGAAGGTGTTTTTTTCTAATTAGGTTGGTTTGTTAAAAGTATTACAGCACAGTCTTATTCTCTCTCTCTTTTTTGTTTTCTTTTTTTTTTTTCTTCTGCTCTAAGGCTGTTTTTAATTGTTTATTTATGACCAGTAGGAAACACACAAAATCTCTATCTCTGGACTAATGCACAGCATAAAGAAGTGAATGAGACCTCTTCCTGCCTAAGGTATTGTACAGGGCTCTTCTCTGAAAGGCCTTGGATTAAAACATGGTGATGTGTAACCTTTCCAGAAAAAGGAAAAAAAAAAACCCAAAAACCCAGCATTTGGAAAAGAATTGTTGTAGTCATTGATGCTGCATGGACTTCATTGGAATTTGGTCATCAACTTCTTCATGAAGGCACTTTTTTTCCAGATGTGCTGTTTGATTTGTTTGGGTTTTTTTAAATGCAATTTAGGAAATAAAAAAAAGAATTAAATCAATTTTTGTGAGAACCGTGTGATGAAAGTCAAGAGTAAGGTATGTTGAAGTAGCTCCATGTCCTTGGATGCTTGCTGTCCTCCAGGAGGGACTGGCTAGACTGGAGATGCGGGTGCTGCCCGTGCTGAGTCAGTGAATGTATCTGTGCTGTTTAAACACAGAACAAACCTCTGCTAAAACAATTTACCCTTAATCTAAGGCCACCTCTGATTTTCCCCATGTCGGCAAGACAGAAACCAAAGGCAGTGCAGTGGGCAGCCCCCTAGGTTTGCCAGTAAATGAGTAGCAGACACTGGGTAATGTCCTGTGGGAGCGTCAGAGAAGGCTGAGGGTCCCTTATTATCTCTGCAACAGTAACCACCTCCTCCTCCTGTGTCTTTCTGATGGCTACAGCCCTGCTCTCCTCAAAAAAATGAGGAGAATTTCACCACCACTGGGGAAAATTAAGGAAGTTTGTCAAGCACAGAAGACAAGAGAAAAATGCTAATGTCGTGCCTTTAGGGGTATGTTTGAAGCAAGCAAAGAGCCCTGGCCCGCTGTGCAGTCAGAGTGTCTCCTGCGATCAGCAGGAGCCCTACCCAAAGGCAGGGTGAGGCTTCCTCCTTCCATGCTCTCTGTAGGCACAGAGGTCTACCCAAAATCTGCTGCTGTTGCGTGTCATTTCCAATATCCAGTGTTGTCGGGATTGGACAAACAGTTCTGCCTTCAGCTGGAAATACGTACAGAGGCTCTTTTCGGAGTGGCGTACCAGTCTGAGACACATCCCAGGTCAGGAGCAGGATTTGGCTTTAAGTTGTGTTGGCACAGCTTACTGGTACCACTGGGCTGGTTGCTAATAGCTGGTGGCAGGACTGGGCAGAGGGAAGTAACTCAGCTGTAAATGGCCTTCTGATGTTCGGTCTCATCCCTTTAAATAAGCGGGGGAGGAAGCGTGTGTTACCTGGATTTAGCCATCCACAGCCATCAATCTTTCTCCTGGTGACGATGGTGACCAGCAGCGAGTAGTGTGCTGTCACACCCGGCTGCGCGCCAAACTATGGTGTGAGTTTTGTGCAGCGCTGGTTTGCGGTGGCCCTTCCTGCAGGGTGAGGCCTGCCTTCCCTCTCAGCCCTGCTTTGGCCAGGTGAAGTGCCCCTTCTTCTGCCCTGGTCCTGCTGACAGCAGGCTTTACCCAAACCACCCTTGGAACCGCCTGACTGGCTTGTACAGAGAGTGGAAAGCGGTACAGGTTTTGCCACATGTTTTTTGGTTTTTTTTTTTTGATGGCATGCTATTGACAGGGCAGCTTTTGGAGGGAGTGATCTTTGTGGAATATAAAGGGTTAGGTTGTTGAGGTTACCCAGGCGCCAATCCACTGGCACGCCGCAGGTGATCTCCCAGCGAATGTTGTTTAAAGCGCCTGTCCCACGGTTTCACAAATGTGCTCTGACCAGAGGATGTTTTTCTAACTTCAAAGGGCTTCTCAGCCTGGCTCGGTGCCTCACAGACTGAGTCCACAATTCCTCTCTGCTCATGATGTGTTCTAACCATGTGTGATTTTATTTTTTTTTTTTTTTTGGTATGTGATGTTTTCTTAAAGCAGCATTGACCTGTGTTCAAGTGAAACTTGCTCTTAAGCTTGTAAACACAAACTTGTCGTGTGGGCAGTTTTAATCTTAACCTGATGTGTGTATTTTTATTTTTTTTAAGAGCAAGAATAGACATCAAAAGGAGGGGTAATTTATAGGAAAAGAAAAAACAAAAGTAAAAAATGAAGAGAGAAACTTGAAGCAGCCTTTTGAGTTGTACCATCCAGAGGGTTGTCCTTGAAGAGGAAGGTGTGGGTCCTTCATCCAGAGGATTTTCCTTGAAGGTGAAGGTGTGGGTCCTTTGCTGGCAGCAAGGAGAGGAGCATATTTCCACCTTGGCAGGGCTGGTGTTACAGTAGGTTACTTTGTCTGAAGGGGGTGTGCAAGGGTGGAAAGCAAGGCAAAAAGGAGCAGAAGGTTGTTGAAAGAACAGAGCACACTTAGCAATGACCTGATTTTTATTATTATTTTTTTAACAATGCTCCCCCACCCCCCTTGGCAGTGTTATATTAAAATAAACTTTGAGGGACATGTTTGTATGTTTTTAAATATTAAAGGTTTCTTTTTCTTCTGTAGCACTTTGCAGTATAGTTTTCTGAAGGGGATTATATTCAGGTTAACGCAAAATATGCTTTCTTTTTAATGCTGAAAATTAGAAGTGATCGAGCCTTTGTGGGCCAAATTCTTTGCCTTTTGAAGTCCATTAACTCTGCAGAGAGCAGGATCAGGCCCTGAAATATCTCCTGAAGTGCCCTGTGCTACGTTAGCTGTGGCTGTGGATCTGGGAAGATCTCATGTTCCACTAAGTTGCACTGGTGGGCACTGGTTTTTGCAATGTTTGTGCATGCATTAAGGCTAGAAAAAGTGGGCTAGTTTGAGGTTTTAAAGTCATCATTTTTAGTTTGCTGTTATTACTATTATGGATGGTTTTGAGTATATTTAAAAACCCAAACAAACAGCAAAACAAGAGCTTTCTTCAAAGAAAACAATACCTTCCAAGCCAGAGCATAATCCTGCTCGCCGAGTGATTGAAAAGGGGCATCTGCTGGGGGAATAGAACATCCTACTGCAGATGGCATGCCGGGAACAATGTATCTCAACTGTGCAATGAAGCTTCGCTCCTCGTGAGTAACAGCACCGCAATCTAGCACTTAATCCAGCTTTTGGATTGCAGCTTGATCCCAAGGTCCTCCTCCAGACAAGATCCTGGAGAAGCTCAGTGATCTGTAGGACATAAAGCCCTACTGGCAAACAACCTGTGTTACCCTGCCATCCCATGGTTATCGACAGGAACCATCCCACCACGTTTATTTTGGCTGGTTTTAAAGCAGGTGGCCAGGATGAATTCCTGGTTTCAAAGTCACAGCTGCTGCTTTGAAATTGTGTAAGAAGGGCTTTGGTTTCTTAACACAAAATAACTGAGCTGCTGTTTGGTATTAGAGCATCATTATTCTGGGAAATGCACTCTTCATTTTAAAAATATCTTCTGTATGGAAGTTGAAAGTTTATACCTCATGATTATAAGGGCAATGAGCTGAAAAGGTTCCTTGTTTGACTGATGCCTGTAAATACTTAAATATTCCTCAGTGACTCGAGTGAATAAGATCTGAAGGCAGTGTTAAAAATTAATAGCAATATTAGAAACACCGAGTTACTTCAGGAATCTTGTTTGTTAGTATTAAATAATTTCAAGGGAGGGAGATATTTTGGGTAACTATGATTTAAGATTTTTTGCTCTTAATTGGATGCCTTTGTGGCACTTAGCCTAAAAAAGTTATGTCGTTATCATTAAATCTATTAAGAAGTCCAAGTGGACTTTATACCATCACAGTAATGATGCTGTGATTAAGTAAAAGGAAATACTCTGTTACAAATCCCCATTTCCTCTCCTTGTAAAAATTTTATTTTAAAATGAGCCTTCTTGGGTGACTTTTTCAGTAGCGTCAGCAACGGTGTCAGCAGAATGGTGAATTGGTGTCGCTGCAAGTACAAAGAGAATTCATGAAGGAGTTTGTGTTAAGCACAGGGTTGTTGTTTTTTTTTTTTATAAAAAAAGGGTTTTATTCACTGTGGTTTTTTTTCTTCTTTTGTATTCCTTGCTGCCTTATGATATTATAATGTTTTTTGCCTACTTTCAAAATTTCCTAGATATATATTTATAAAAACTATATGTCATGTAAGCCTTTTTCTAGTGTAAGGGAAAGTACATTTTATGCAAGGTAACAGCATGGGGCTTCCTGGGCCTTCAATCTCATCTGATCCTGTCTCACAAGAAATATATCCAACAGGAACAAGCAAAATCCAGTCCTCTCAGACTGGGTGAAAATGTGCTCTCGAGAAATGGCTGGTTAGATCCTAAGTAAAAAGGCCAGATCTTGCCTCTGAAAGGAGGCCTGAACAAAGCCAGTAGGCAGAGGATGGAGTGTTTCTTCAGCTAATGTAGACAGGCTTCTTAAAGGATGCAAAGTGCAAAATCAGGGTTCATCTGGCATTGGGGACATGGTCAAAGAAATGAATGTAGGATTCACGTGCGTATGTGTAACAAAATCCTCAACTGGGTTGTTAAGGGGATGGGGTGAAATGGGCGCATCAGAAGCACAGGCAGTACAGATGGGATGTCTGGGCTGTGCCCTTATTTTATTATTGAAGCAAAAAGGATTAATTTATCTTTGTGTTTTTATCGTGTGATAATAACTATTAGTAGTTCTCTTGTCTGTTGGAAGCTGCATGTTCTAGCACAGCACTTTTTAGATATATGCATTAACAACTGGTCCTGTACTGTGTTTTATATACAGGAATATGGGGGAGAACTAAGTTAAAGCTCTCAGGGGTTCAGGCCCAGGCTTTTCTGTGCAGCCCTTCTCTGATCATGGGGTATGCCCTTGCTCACCAGGTAGGTTGGCCAGTGTAACCCCTTGGGTCTCTACTTAGTGGTTGGGATTTTATGGGTAGGGTGTCAGCCCTGTTGTACTGAAGGGTAATAGGTTAAAAATGGCTTTCTTAAGCACTCTGAATCACAAGGTAGGTAGGCTTTGAAGTCATCTGAGATTAGAAGACTGGTCTGTGGGCTTGGATGTGAAGTTGAGAGGTGTTTGATGTGGTTGGTCAGTTGGATAGGCATTGCTGGGGAGCTACCTGGTCTCTGAAACTCTGAATTTATGGCTTAAGCAAGAGGTACAGGAGCCATGTATTCTAATCCAAAACCTAGCTTTACCTGTATATCCTTCCCCTCAAATGTTAATCTGCACAGAGACCCAAGACAGCTAAGCACTTGTCACTCATTTAGTCTCGTTTGTCTTCTCTTTGAAACTACCAGCTTTATTCACTTTTTCCCATTTCCCCGTCAGAGAAGTGAGGATAGTTTTTATCTGTTTTCCTACCTAGGCTGTTGAGGCAGTCAGAGAAATAATTAAAGTTCATGAAGAACTTAAATGCCAGCTGTACACTTAATTCATTGCTACGTTTTTATAAATAAGCCAGGTATTTATTACTTACTTTCCTGAGCAAAGTAAGAAAATAAGAATGAAAAAGAATGTTCGAATTCCCCTTGGAGCTTATATAATCCCCATTGGCAAAAAAAACCCCAACCCTCTTATATTGTTTCTTCTTTTGCTCTACAGTCATCTTCCTGAAATCCTTTTGGAAAGGGGCCTTTCTGAACTCTCCAGCTCTCATCACAATCCACTGGCCCAAGACGTCTAACTTAAAACATTTGTATCAATCAAAGCAGTTTTAACATATGGAGAAAAAAACATTTTACTTCCCACTTAGCTGAATGAATTTGGAGAAGTTAGAAGGTGGTGCAAGGGACCTGTTTTTAGTGTATGAGCTGAATCTTGGCTCCTTGTGGAGGCCCATCCAAGGACATGTGTATTCAAGTTGTCCCCCCAGAGTGGGGTCTTTGTCTCCCTAAGGGGCACAAAAGTGATCCAGACTTCCTGCTCATTGCTGTATCTTGCTTACAGTCACGCGTATAAATTCAGTGCAATATTAGTAGGAACATAAGGATAGAGTGTATGGATGGCATATGTATAAATCATAATAGGTAAATAATGTAGCTTGAGGAGAATACCAGACTCTTACCCCTGTTACTACGTGAAATGGACTGCACAGACATATCTAAAGAGCGAAGGAAAACTTGAGTTAAAAAATTCAACTGAAGATAAGCTCTGCTGCACCAGCTAGACTTGAGGCTTTGCAGATCTTCTTTCTGGTGTTTGCTCGAATAATGAAGTTACCCTCTCTTGAAGGTTATTCTTCAGAGTGCAGAGTTTGTACATGAGTGAAATGCATGTCAAAATGTTTACAATGAACTGGAGTGGAGTGGCGAGTCAAAGCGGTAGGCTTTTGTTTGCATTGGCTTTGTAATGGAGAGCCTTATAATGAGGCTGAACTATGCCTCCTATTCTGGTGAGCCTTTGTACTATCTGGAGCACAAAGTGGAGCAGGTTTACAGGTTAATTAACACCTCTTCCCTCCTCCTTGTGGTGCTGGCCGTGATATATCACCCATGGTCACGTTTAGGAATGGTGAGTGAGGGTTGGTGATGGATACTCCAAGCTTTTTACTTGTTGCCACTGGATCTCTGCTGCGAATGCCATTTGTTCTTTTAAATAATAAAGAGAACAGTTAAATGTATGGCACTGTGTAATTGTATGGCTGAAGAGGCACTTATTGTCCTGTTATAACTCTTGGCAGCAGTGAGCACACCCCTGTAGCTGTGTGTTGCAGCCAGACATATCCCAGCCTGTAGCTTCCCTGTTCCCTGCTCTGTATAAACAGGAAGAGAATTTGGACAACTTCTGCCTGTCTAAATAGGATTTAATGGCATCTCACAACCCGTCATTATGCATTTAACAGTGATTATTCTCAATGCTGAATTGTAAGGTGATTTCAGATTAGTGGCTCTGTGGTTTTGGAGAGTTTGGTCAGTCTGGCTGGAGTCACTGTACTTTAGTC
This sequence comes from Gallinago jamesoni, assembly GCA_025769975.1. Lineage (NCBI taxonomy): Eukaryota > Metazoa > Chordata > Aves > Charadriiformes > Scolopacidae > Gallinago > Gallinago jamesoni. Next base: position 30,062,830 of record JAOQGH010000062.1, on the reverse strand, counting down.
TGTGTGTGTAAGATATGGGCATTTCTTGTTTGTTTTTTTTTCCTCTCCCTTTGGAGATTTAAAGTTTTCTTTGCCAACAGATCACACTTTCTCAGCAGTTGCCCTGTGCTTCTTTCTGGCCCTCCCAGTTCCTCAGGTCTCTACTCTGCATGTGATAGGACTTCTATTTTTACAACTATTGCCTTTTCCTTAGCTTGATTTAAAGGCTACACTGTTAAGAAACTAAATCTTGGTGGAGAAACGAAGCCACATGGTGGTCTAACTAGCAGGGTGCACATTTGGGTATGGAACATCAAGAGTCCTTTTGCCATCTGACGTTGCCTAGCACACCATACTACAACGTTTGAGGCAAGTATGTACCATACCCACTGCCCAGCCACGCCGTACCCACTGTACAGATTGCTAACAAAACCATATATGTATTTTTTGGAGCTTGAAGAATTTCTCTTCACATCTCATACCTCTTTACTGTTTGTGAGTGGAAAGACAGTGGATCATAGCCCAGGTCAGGAGCAGAATCACTTTGGGAAGAGGACAGTGCAGAGTCACTGCTTGCTGCCTTCCTTCAGGAAATTGGAAGGAAGCAGTGATTTGGTGACTCGGAGCCGTCTCTGACAGCTCCAGGGGCAGCGTGGCCCTCAGCTGCTGCCTTGCTCACAGTAGATTATAGGGTCATAACACAGCCCTCTGTGCCGAAGCAAAGAAGCAATAAATTCATACTCTAGAGCTGCTTTTTGTTGTCTAGAAATGAAGAATTCCTCTGTAAGAATGTAATGCTTTTTAGCCAACTTCCCAATTCCCATGCTTCAGCAGTGTATTTATCTTCACCGTTTTCATGCTGTGAATAGAGGAAAGCCAAGAAACATGTATCAAGGACATCTTTACAGCCAATGATGTGTGCTGTATAGCATCCTATAAAGTTAACAGGGATTAAGGTGAATGACCATGTGAACAAGGGAGGCATCCCACCAGGAAATATGTCTGTTTCTGTGCAACAACTAAAGCAATACTATCTACAGGCTTTGAATCAAAGGCTTGGACAGCTAAACAAAGCTAATCCCCAAAGATGTACTATTAAACTCATTTCCTGTGTATGGAACAAATATTCTAGGAGTTTTGAAAAGCATTTTCCAACCATTGTTGAGTTGGGGTGTGAGCTATAAAATTCTGATCTGGGTTCAGACTTTCTCCATATTTGTGGTTTTGGTTTGAGCCTGTCTTTAGTTAGCAGGGATATAAATGTTAAAATTTACCCATGCAGCTAGAGAGCTGTGCTGTGTTAGTAGTGTAACTCTTGTTTTTTCAGCAAGTCTTTATTTTAGAACACGATTCTTCCTGCTGGGGTCAGAGCCTTTCTTTAACTGGGCAAACTCTGAATACTCTGGCAAGGAAGGACAACTTGACTAGCCCTAGTAGAGCTGCAAGTGTAAAGTGTTAATCATCTATGAAAAATATTGTTTCTCTCTCATAAATTCTCTTGAAGTGAAAACTCAAGTTTATGCCCTTATAAAGAAGAAAATAAATGTCCTATCATATTTTCTTTTTAGGAAAGTTTTCATTTCTTTGTTTCAGCTTTGATAGCCTGTTATATGTCTGCTCAAGCAATTGAAATTAATTGATAAACGAGAAAAGGTTTAAGCTGACTAATGAATATCACAGAACTGTAGAATGGTTTGGGTTTAAGGGACCTTAAAGATCATTGAATCCAACCCCCTGCCCTGGGCAGGGACACCTCCCACCAGAGCAGGTTGCTCAAAGCCCCATCCAGCCTGGCCTTGAACCCCTCCAGGGATGGGGCAGCCACAGCTTCTCTGGGCAACCTATTCCAGTGTCTCACCTCTCTCACAGCAAAGAATTTCTTTCTGGTGTCTAATCTAAATCTCCCCTCTTCCAATTTAAACCATTATCCCTTGTCCGATTGCTACACTCCCTGATAAAATATTGTTGGGTTTGGAGAACTGAACCTTAAATGAGAAAGATGAACACCAAGAATTATGTCCTGTAGTGAGCTGAACTGGTTTGGGGTTTTTTTTGTGTGTGTATGTGGTTGTTTGTTGTTGGGTTTTTTTTTTGTTTGGTTGTTTTTTTTTTAAACTTTGAGCCAAATTACAATTGGAAGAACAACTCTCACTTTGGATAAAAGTGGTGTCTGCTCAGATCCGTTAGGCTAGGTCTGACTGGCAGCATGTTTCTAGAGTGTGAGGTTAGGGCTCTGAATTTGAATTCTTGTCATAAAACACGATAATTTATGAATGGCAGAGAGAAATGATTACCCAAACGTGAACAGAACAAATAAATTTGGCATTGAACATGCTTTCTCCTGGGCTGTCACCCATTGTAATCTGTAGCCTGGTGTGTGGCACTTAATGTGATTTCAGCCTAGCTTAATTTTAAGTAAAGGCTGATAATGTGTGAACATATGTGATGGTCCTGAGACGATGGCCAGCGAGCCCATCAGATGCAGAGTGGTGTCTGTTTTCAGGGGGGATTTTGGTGCCGACTTCTGCAGAATTAGGCTCTGGCAGTCGTAATTGTGTAGTAGAGAGTATTGAGAAATGGTTATACAGGCATTCTCAAATGCTTGGCACTTTGTTATGTATTTAATCTATTTACATATTTCCTGTACCACTGTACAAACAAACCAGTGGGCAGAGTCCTGAAACCATTTTCTCAGGCAAAGTTCCAGTTGATACCAAAGAGGTTGGGATTGAAAATAATGGCTTGTTTAGAAACATTTGAATGTGACCTTTAGATAAATCCTTTTTCCTTTTGCTGACCTTTTTTTGAACCCCTCATTAGGGAGTTACTGAAATTCAGTAGGAAACTTCAGTAAGTTCAGGGAACAACCCCACCTGAGTTGTCACTTGCTGTTCCTTTTGGAACGTTGCAGGGGACATTGCTTCTTCAGAAACTAGTGTAGACCTACGGTATCATTGCTCTTTCCTTTTTCTCATTCCATGTTGAATTTGCAAGTTTTCCTCTGTTAGCCTCATTAGATCTGCGGGTAAAAGCACATGTAGTGAATTTATATGTGTTTCAGCATAAATGCTGAGGCCAATCCAAGTCTGGCAGTGCTTTGCATGCCTGTAGAGACGTTATCGTGCAAGCAGTATGCAATATATGGTTATCTGCCACCATTACAATACACTTTTGTTCCCAGAGAAACCTCCCCAAAAGATATCGGGAAAGCTCGAAGAAATTCATAGCAGAGCTAAGGGTGGTTGAAATGAGATGACCAGAAGAGCAAGTTATTTGCTTCTTGTGTAGGTAGGGAAACCAATAAGAATAGTTCTTGTTCTAGACATAGAGTGAAAGAATAAAAAAAATCAGGAATTTATGTGCTTACTTACATAAATTTTTTTTTATTGTGAATCAGGGTGCTTGCACACGAGCTATTCTGGAACACCTATTGCATACATAAACATACCAGTAAATGCTACTGGAGCAACAACACAATGAGAATTTAGTCCGTGGTGTTTGAAGTTTAAAAAAAGGTTGTTTAGAACTGTGAAAGAGTACGATTAGGAGTAGCAACAGGGGAACTTAGGAAAGATTATGTGTAAAGACATGGTGATGACGGTCTTTCTGATTGAGAAAAATGGTAGAGGTTTTATTTTCTCTTTGAATTGTTAAAACTGCACAGTTTACATCTCTAGCTTTCGAAGTATGTAATGGAGAAGGGTCTTCAAAGTTAAGTCCCTTGAACTTGGGATTTCTTTTACTGAAAACAGAATAATCGTGTGGTTCTATGTCAGCAAAATTCAGATTTGTAGGATTTTTCTCCCGCTTGGTGAAAACCTTGTTCATGATACCATTCAACACAGAAGTGCACTTACTTTAGGCATGGCCTTAGCAGATTCCGCTGATGGCAGTTAACTGTAACACAGACCTCTGTCCTTTATAACAATTAATGATCCTTGAAATAACAAATATATTGGAAATGCCAACCCTGGAAGTAGTTTTCAATTGATTAATAGAATTGTTTGTGTAACAGCAGACATCTTCCCCTGCTATTTCTTACACTAGAGCAGTAAGGTTTCAATATCTCAAAGGTGCTATTGGAGAGAAAAGATCCCTTCATGAGGAATATATGTGTTGGGAAGGGCAGGAAGAGGGTGATGACAAGTCATTTTGCAATATCACATTTGCTTATGGCTTATAGGGAGTGCTGCAAAGAGCTTGAAGCTTTTAACACATCTGAGCATTGTTGACTTTTATTCTGGTTGCCGCTATTCAGTAGGCAGAAATCAGCTCAACAGGCCCAGGGACCAGAAACCTGCCTTCTGTGGGTGGGCATTGTTTTGGGGGAGAACCAGGAACTTATTTTTAAATTTGTTACAGTATAGACCTAGCAGTAAATTAATCATGACATCAAGAGGGAATGTACGTATAGACATTACTTCACAGAGTTGTCATAAATTCTGCTCTTGCCATATTTTAATTTCCAAGGCTTTTGAATCTCAGACAAGGTGCTATAGATGTAGTTATTAAATTCTACAGAAATATTTTTATTGGGTAGGACGTTGCTTGATGATGTAGCTGTGAAAGCCAAATTCAGAGACTAGCAAAAGGTTCTTTATCCATGCATTTAGGAGGAAAAATATTATTTTGTAACACTCACTTATTATTGAAATACTTGTTTTAAATTTATGTTCTTTTTCCTGGATGGATATATGTGTGTACGTATATATACTGTCGCAGTTGTGATAATGTAGGTTTGTTACTGGGTCATCAATAACACCCAGGTGGAAGCACAGCTTTGGAAATAGCAGAGTGGTTCTAACTCCTGTGGCTCAGCAGACACTTGTTATTGTAGAGTGACCTAAGGACATTCTGCCCTTTTTCAACTTTTATGAATACTCTTAAGGGAAGACACTGGATAGGATATAAAGAGGAAAAAAAACCACCTCCTCTTAAAAAGTTTACACAGTGTACTTCTTTCAGTGCAAAAATTAACTTATGTGGGGGCTGAGTTAGACTAAATATTGCTGAAAAAACAGTGTCTAGTTCCCTACCTTTCCAAAATTTTTCCTTCATGTGCACTGAAAGGGGAAGCCATGTTCTCTGCACCTTTCTGTACCAAAACACGTGTTGCTAATTATTTGGGTTCTCCTGGGGGCTGTTTTGGACGGTAGTCTGCCTTTCCCTTTAAGCATACAGGGACAGCTGATGCCAGAGGAAGCTTAAAATAGGCTGTGTGTAGAGAGGGTGTATTGGCAACCAGGCAAAGGGTGGAATGGCAGAGTGCTGGAAGAGTGAGCCCCACCTGATCTGTGCCTGGCTTGGGTGGATCAGGTACCTTGAAGAATGGGGCTTTGAGCAACCTGGTCTAGTGGAGGTGTCCCTGCCCAGGGCAGGAGGGTTGGAACTCGATGATCTTTAAGGTCTCTTCCAACCTGGACCATTCTGTGATTCTATGATATGGGAGTTTGGTTGCAGTTCTGGGAAAGATAGTCTCTGGATAAATGAGGCTGAGGACACACCAATAACTGCCTGCTCCACAGAGTCCTGTCTGCTTCCCTGATACCCCATGGGAAATACAAGGTTATTTGAGGCAGTTTATGCCTTTCTTTACCCCAGTGGAAGTGCTGATATGAGCTGTTATGGTGGAATGCCTGCCATGTGGCCATACTCTCAGATGTGCTGATGTTGACAAACTAACCCAAAACACTTTACTGAGGGTGATCCAGTAAAGTTTCCTGGCTCTTAGTCAGGTGATACAGAGCTCTATCGGTAGGCAGTCCTACAGCTCCTCGCTGATAGCTTGCAACAAATTTAAGAGTTATGTACCGAGCTTAATTTGATGTAATAATAATTTATATAGCGTAAACACACTAGATACATATTCTGTTGCTGGAATTAATCAGGAAAAATTCATGTATGTAGAATTCTCCTCTTCATCTTTCATTTAAAAAACACATACTCGCTCCTGGTTCCTATTTAACAGCACTGGTAAATGAAGTTCTTTGCCACAAAGCAGGTGGAAGCCACCATCCTGCCCTGCCAGCACGCCTCGGTCATGGCTTGGAGAGCCAGAGCCTGGGCTGTCTGGTGAAGCTGCCAGTTGTGTTGCAGACACCTACTTAACAGAAACTGGATGTGAAATCACTATTTCATTTAATATTGGCCACCTATTGGATAATAACTTTCAGTCACCGTACGGTTGGGCTGGATTTGAAACTGCAGCGTGTTATTGAAAGACTCTATTTCCCTTTCTGATCTGCTGAACCAGCTCGTCCAGAAGCATTTGAAAAAAAAATATAAATGCGTGGAGGGTAAGAATATGAGATTTCCCTGCCTTTTCAAATGTGTTTGCCTGAGTCTCAGTCTCACATGCACTGTTTAAGCCTTCAGTCCACTCTTCAGCCTTTAGTTCTCAGGTGCCATTTGGCTTCGGTTTCCACGCAAATCTCTTGGAAACCAGAGATGATTCAGAAGAGCCTGAAACCCTTGTTCTACAAGAGTCTTCCTGAAGCCTGAAGGCAAATGTTTTCCTTTCTCGTTAAGGACCAAGGGAGTGCTCTGAGCCCTTGAGAGCCAGCTTGGGTCCTCGCTCTTGACACACACGAGTCAGGACACTTCTGCCAAGAGTTTTACTTGCACTTATGTTAGCGGAAATGTCCCTGATAAGAAGTAGTCATTGTTAAAGTCTCGTGGCTTCAACTCTGAAGGCTTTTAATTTTTTTTTTTTTGCATGAAGACTGCTGATCCATTTATAATTGTTGTTGTTGTTATATAAAAATGTGAGTGAGGGTTTATCTTTTCCTTTGAGATGTATGGCACTAACTCTGGAATTGCTTCCAAGTTTATATAACGAGTCTGTGGTTTAGACCTCTCTGATAAACATTTTTTTGTTGTTGTTGTTGCGAAGTTGGATCAGATTTTTGTTGTCATAATGGTTGGTGCACTTGGCAGCTTGCATTTTAAATAATTAGGAGATAAAATTGGACTGTATTTGAAATCCAGTATGTCTGGTATTTTCTTGCTTTACTTAGTGATGTTTTTAATCCCCTTTTCACTTTGAAGGCTAATGTGAGGCGGTTAAGAACTGAGGGTTGATAATTTTTTTTGTCATTTTTGAAACCGAGATCCAAGCCAGCTTCTTTTGCAATCTTTCAGCCTCACCCTCCCAGGACGCTTTGAGATAAATCAGTGTCTTTATCAAAAGAAGTAGGCCTTTTGTGGTGGTAGCATTGTAACATTAAATATTCATTCTGATTTGCAGAGTTGAGACAATTATCTTGAAGTTCCCAATAAACTTTACTTTGGTTTTTGAAGCTTTAAAAGTTTGCCACTCATTTCGTTTCATTCTACAGTAGCCAGTTGGGAAGTTTACAGCTCAGATGTACCACATGTGAGATGTTTTGGAAAGCTTGTGGAAACTCTTCAGTGCCCTTCATGGCACATGAAACAATGTGACAAGCTCAAAGGCAAGCATTTGGGATTTTGAGGGTTTTCTCCTTTTTCTTTTTCTTTTTTTTTTTTTTCTCTCTTCCCCTCTTCCCCCTTCTTGCTGGACACAGCACCATGGGAGTGGTGAGGGATGAAGCAAAACAGCAGGCTAAATTGGGAAGCATTCTTCCCACTTAAGGAATCTTTGCTGCATGAAGTGTGTATGTTGGAAATACTCTTTCATAAAATTTTAAATCCAGCCATAATGAGGAAGAGGATCCTTGTTCGCAATATTGTTCTGCATCTCTTAGGAGTTACTGGTTCCAGTTCTGGTCTAGAAGTGGGTGCATTTTAACAGCGAGAGAGGTAATTTTTCTGTAGCATTAGAATCAAATTCTAAAGAAAACAAATAAATACAAACTTGGCCTAACTGACCATAATTTGGCAATATACTCTGCATTCAGGAGAGGATTAACAATGTAAAACTCATGGTGGTGTGGCTCAGGCTCTGTCTTCTATATCCATATTTGGCAAAGGAGGTGTATTTTGGAATTAAGTAACATAGACTGCAAGTACCAAAGTCTTTTTCTTTTTTCATTTTTTTTTTTTAATACTTAGTTAACTTCTTCAGGCCAGAATAAATCATGTGAAGGAGAAGGATTAGAAGTCTCTAGTTCCTAGCCAGCTCTATAGCTACAAATGCCACTTACAAGGAAACATTTTTTTGTTTCCAGTCTAGCAAATATGCCATGGAAGGATAGTTGTGGCACCTGCTCTTACTTCATGTTCTCGTAGGCATCTTCAAATAGAAAGCATAGAAATTCAGGGACTCTGAATTTACCTTGTTTCCTTTGTTCTGATGGTCCCTCAAGTATGGGATTGAACATGGCAGGATGGAGGAACATAACTTTGCTCTTGACTGAGCTGAGTCTGTTGTGAGGATGAATTAACTACTCAATATGGTTTTTTTTCAAAGGGTCTAAATTCATTTTACTCTCTTTACAGTTGATTTTCTGTAGAGATTGGGCCTCCCAGATTTTTCCTCTGGGCAGCTTATTGGAGGAGATCCAGACACATAGGCAACTGGCAAAGCAATTTTGTTCTGCTGCTGGTGGCCTTAATTAATCATGTCTAGGTTAATTAGCTGATCCATTTCTGGATGCAGTGTTTGGGGAAGAAAGTAACTGGGAGTGTTGTGAGCCAACAGTTAGGGCTCTTGCCCAAATATGAATAAGAAAACATCCATGAGCTGACATTCTTAGAGCAAGTGTGCTCCTCTCCCTCTTCATGCATATTGTGCATACATAATTTTAAACAGTGAAAATAGAAGTTTTTAAAAAAACACTGAAGTTTGAATGGTAAAAATATATATGTAAAATCAAGCTGTTTCCTTGTGGAATTTGACTTATGGAGAGGAACACCCAGGTTTTAAACTTCCTCCCCTCAAAATTTACAGAAGCCTCAAACTCCTCCTTTTTTTTTTTTATGTATCTATATGTCAGGATCCGTTTCAGGATTTAACTTTTTTTAAAAACATGTATAACCCCAGTACATTTCACAACTTGATTTAATGCAGCTTCCATGTGTCTTGAATACAATAGTAACTTCTGAAACCAATATTTCTTTAGAGAGCAGTAAAGTTGTTTCTTCATGACACCAGTAAGTAGTTTTCTTGCCAAGAAGTATATTGTAAGATTTATTAGACTCTCCATTGCCCTCCCCCAAGTAACCCAGATTTTAGCTTCAAGTAAAGCAAACATGTTCAAAAAGTACTCTTTAACTTCAGGCTAGTCGGATACAAAATAAAATCCTCCAGGGGTACATTACAACTAAAAGATTCACAAGCCCTCCAGGGGGTTTAACTTTTTAAGTAGGCATTTCACAAGTATTTGTTGCATAAACCATTATATGCTCCAGGCTGGGGTTTTTGGAAACTTTTTTAAAATATAAGACGTGCAGCAATAAATGTATTTTTGTGAAAAATAATCTCATCTTTGCTTAGAAGTGATATTCTGGGCTTTAGAGCATGTGTTTTCTTGGTTTAATGTTTAATATCAAATATCTTGGATGGTCATTTTAGTCCACTCACTATCTTGGGTTGCTGCTGTATGGAAATAGGGATCATACATTCCATTTAACTCCCTTCACTCATTTTTCTAGATCTACTGCAACTTCATCTTTGGCAGTTAGAAAAATAGGTTTTGGAGACTGCAAAGGCAAGTGACAGCCATTTATATGTTGTCCTTATATAATTGAATAGACCAGATGGGCACAAATGCCCTGGAAAAGAGCATATCAGAAAAGGAGGTGGGTAGCCTTTCAGAGTTCTGGTCTCACTTTCCATATCTTTTAGAGACTTCCTCGTAAGCTTGGACAAGTCTTGCTTCTGTATTTTACATGTTGTTCATCCTTCCCACGAAGATAATTATCCTTTATTAGTTTCTTTTAATTTTTAACTCCTGAGGCCAGGTCCCTGTGTTCCAGTGCTGTAGTATGCAAACTGGTGTCTATAGTTTCCTTTGGACCTCCAAATGCTACTGAAATGCAAATGACAAATAAGAATACAAAGAATGGAAAACAAGTAATGTAAGACAAAAAAGGGTCCTTTTAAGATTGTAACAGGAAGCAATATAAGAAGTTTAATCCAGCCCTGAGATTTCCAGAAGTGAATGAGGAGCTGTAACTCTAAGAGATTTTGGAAGAGAAGTCCTTGAGTATTGCAGGCTACCAAGTGACAAGAAAATGTAAGAAAAGGAGACTTGATTGTCTTTTTAGACAACTTTTTAGTCGAAACATTGCATTTAAATAAGAATGATGATCAGCTCTAAGCAGAAAGAGTAATAGAAACCTTGTAAGAAGGGAAATAATGTGTCTGTCAGAACAGTGATACTCAAATTGTCAGACGTGAAGGGTAAAGACAAAATACTGAAAGCTTCAGAAAAACAGGAAGGAAATATAAATCCCAGCAAATTCATTTCTTTCCAGATCTGAGTCTCTTACACAATAATGAGGAGAGCCCTGATACCTGTAAGAGTACAGGTTGAATTAAAAATATTGCATGCGTCAGGAGCTGGGAGTCTGAGGTGTTTGATAGACTGACAGAGCTTTTGATGGACAGAGACAGCCATACTGTATCCAGAGATACTTTGAGTTCTAAAGGTAGAAGGGTAACTACTAGACATTACTAAAGTGACATAGTATTTGTCCTGAGACTTTAGTTTTGGAAAGGTACTTGGTAACATGAGCTCTAGAAGTGGTTACTCCCTACACCTCCATTTCCCACAAGAGACTAGTTCTGCCTCTTTTTGCAGGAGCATCCTTATCTCCAACAGGAGCTCATCAGTCTCTGACTGTTTGTTTCTACTAACCACTGCTTTCAAAAGTGTAATCCAGCAGCAAGCCTTGCTTTAAAGCTCGAATTTGAAGGAGAAAAATGAAGCTTTGCTTGCTGTATAGTTTAAATACTTCTACCTTGGCTGCAAAAAGTTCAGTGGTATATTGTCTGATTGCCAAAGGACTCTGCTTATGCTTTGCCTCACACAGAAATTTGAAAGCTATTAATCAGAGTGCAGATCTGCTCAAGTTTTGATTCGCTCCTCACACTGCATGTTTTGTAAGTCATATTTTGCATAAAGGCACATGGCTGGTGCAATCAAGGGTTCATCACTAGTTAAGCTCACTGACATGGTAATCTGCTGCAGTTGTGCACAGTATAAAGATGGTTGGGTGTAGTGCCTGGAGAAATATGAAATTGTTCCTGGTATGGGCATGTGCTGGGCAGGGAGGTGGCAGTAGAAGGTTACCATTAATGACAATATGGCTGTTGGGGTTTTTTGTGGTGTATTTGGTTGTGGGTTTGTTTTTTTTGGTTTTTTTTTTGTTTTGTTTGGTTGGGGGGGTGTTGTTTTTTGTGTTTTGTGTTTTTTTTGTTTGTTTGTTTTTTAAGCAGAAGCATACCACTTGTGATAAATTTTTTTTTCACATCTCGGCTCCTGTACTCTAATTTACCTTTCCTGTACTGGGGGAGTTAATTATATTAACAGACCTATCTTCTGTTATTATGAGGAGAAGGACTTGGGGATGTTGGTTGATAAGAAGCTTAACATTACCTGGTAATGTGTGCTGGCAGCCCAGAAAGCCAACTGCATCCTGAGCCACATCAAAAGCAGTGTGGCCAGCAGGTCGAGGGAGGGGATTCTGCCCCTCTGCTCTGCTCTGGTGAGACCCCACCTGGAGTCCTGCGTCCAGCTCTGGGGCCCCCAACATAAGAAGGACATGGACCTGTTGGGATGAGTCCAGAGGAGGCCATGAAGATGATCAGAGGGATGGAGAACCTCTCCTATGAAGACAGACTGAGAGAGCTGGGGTTGTTCAGCCTGGAGAAAGAGAAGGCGCTGGGAGACCATATAGCCCCTTCCAGTACCTAAAAAGGGCCCACAGGAAAGACTCTTTATCAGGGAGTGGAGCGTAGTGATGGGGTAATGGTTGTAAACTGAAAGCGGGGAGATAAAATTGGATATCAGGAAGACATTCTTTACTGTGAGGGTGGTGAGATGCTGGAACAGGTTGCGCAGTGGAGCTGCGACTGCCCCGTCCCTGGAGGGGTTCAAGACCAGGCCGCATGGGGCTTTGAGCAACCTGGTGTGCTGCGAGGTGTCCCTGCCCGTGGCGGGGAGGGCTTGGAACAAGATGATCTTTAAGGTCCCTTCCAATCCAAACCATTCCATTCTCAAGCCATTTCCAATTAATTGGAAACTTAACATCTTATATAACTTTCTGGTGAACTTCTTGGTTTATGCGAATTATTTTCTGAAACTGAGTGAAGCTAGGGTATATTTATAGCTACAGAGGTGCTAGGATGCTGCCCCAGCTTTGGCTCCTGATAGCTCACCAGCTCCTCCATAGGGTACTCTCTTGATTGGGACAGTCCTCCTAGAGAGTTGATGGAAGACCTAAACCAACTTTAGATTGCATTATCTCTTCTTTGGGGCTAAAGAAGATTCGGAAGGGAGCCAGGGTAATGAACCTCATGGGTTTCCTTTGATCTCTTCCTGCCAGTGTGATGTGAAGCATTTCCTTAGGACTGCAGAGCAGCAGTCAGTTCTGTGCGTGCAATTGATACTCATTTTTGTGTTGCAGATCCAGCTAGTCTCCTTTCTACATTTATTTACAGGAGAAGGGGGGAAGATTAACCTCATTTTGCTGCCCACATATTACCTTGAACAGGATGGACTGAAATCTGAATAGCGTGCTGTTGAATTCTTGCAGGTTGATTTCTGTGGAGAGCCTGCATGCCTCCTTTTAATTTTTCTTCTTTTTTTTTTTAATTTTATTTTTACTTTTCTTTTTCCTTGATTCTTCCATATTTTTTTTTTTTCAGTCATTTGAAATAGGGAATGTAACTTGAAACTGGAAGCAAAAAATTTGCTTTGAGAGATCAAGAGTCTTTTAAGCGGCTTACTGGATCAGCAGTTACAAAGTTATCATGAGGCCTGAACTCTTTCTATGGGTTTAATGGAAGCTGCACAGTGCAGGAGCAAACATCACAACTCTCTGTCCTCAAGGGAGGACTTAGTGCTTTACACATACAAGCAGAACTAAATACTATACTTTGATGTACTCCTTTTTTTTTTTTTTTTTTTGTTTGTTTATTAGTTGTTATTAGTTCCAACCTGTTGGGACTTTTTCTGCACTCCTGGTTAAGATTTCCCTTGATGTTTTGTGGATCTCATGAACATTATATAAAACTGAAAAGAAGGACACTTTCTTGTTAGATGGTAGCCGTCCTAATAGCTATAAGCTGTGGATTTGTCAGGGGGAGTTTTATACAGTTCCATGTGTAAAACAGTTCCGTGATGGGATTATTGCAATACATAATGGTTGACGTTTGCCTGTGTTTGGTGAAAGCAGAAAGGGTGCCCGGTGTCCATTTTGCAGGGATGGGCTGTGCTATCGCTCCGTGTGTCGAATTAGACTCGGGGGGTCAGATACAGGACCAGGGCTCCAGTTTTCAGACTGTGCCTACGTGGTGGGTAGTTACTACAGCAGACTGTACTCTGGTGCGAGTCAATGTGTCATCTGGGTGTTGACAGGTGGGATACAGTGGACTTCACTCCTGCGAAAGCATATTTTATCATTCAGGGTACTAAGTGCTTGAGGAAAGTGCAGGGTGAAGATGAGGCCCTTCAGCTGTAGCAGAGGGTTGGCTAGGCTGAGGGCTCACTCTTGTCTTGCTCGCTGTGTGTTTAAAAACCTGCTGTCTCTACCCAGGATGTCTCTTGTGCATTAGGAAAAAATGAGGCAAAGGGCTAGAATAATCTTTTGGGTTGCCAAGGTTATCCGCTGGGGTTGCAGGCAGTAATGTGCCATATAAGCACATTTATAAACTCACCAACATCCATTAAAATAAAATGACCCAACAGTGCTCCAGGGTTTTTGATTGAGGGGGCAGGGAAAGGGGCAATTGCCCCATTTTTCCTGTTTAAAAGGTGTTCCGTTGCCTACCTTTTGGGTAGGAATCTGTGTCTTAATTTCAGCCTAAATTAATTATCCTGAAATATAGAAACACACCTTTTTAGCAGCAAAAACAAGGCCTCAGAGAAGGAAAACTAATGGCCGGTGCATAAAAGCGTCAGGTTTCAACCACTGAAATGCCCTGGCACGACAGATCCGAATCCTGGCAATCTCTGTGTTTGTCCTTCAAAGGTAAATAAATTTAGGCACCGTGGGTTTCACTGGCTGGAAATCTGTCATGGGAGGGTAACATTTCCTTTTGTTCATCTTTTGTAAGACCATAGGATACTCTCCTTAATAAATACAAATTGTCCCAGTGTCACTGGTTTAAATTTTCCTTTTCCCATTCTCCACTGTATAATGCACTAAACGGATTCAATTAATTCACTAAATACTATGTCAGATACAGACCTGTTGAAAACTTCCATGATGGAATGCTGGTATGCTGTGGAAATTCAAGTGCAAATTAGTAATAACAATAATAATAATAAAATCTTTATTGTAACAGCTGAAATACATGCATTTGTGTTGACATAACAAAAAGGGTTTTTGAACCTTTCCCAGGGGTTTTGTGGGAGGGAAAAATTTACAGTAAAAAATCTGAATGTATTTCTTGAAAGGTTCTGCAATATTGCAGTACTGCTTCATGGCCTGAAACAGGGAGTTTACTGGTTTCAGTAGGACATTTGGTTATCTTGCTTAAATAATGTCAGTAAAGATAGTGGGACAACCCAAAGCTGGTTTGGAATACTCCTGTAAATTTTATTTCCCAGACAATATGACTTATCAGAATAGCCACACTGCGTGATAAAGCTTAATTTCCAAGAATGTCACATTTTATTCAAAATTGCTGAAACCTCTGATTTTTACATGTTTGAAATGAATCTTTATTTTTAATGTTTGAGCAATTTTTTGTTCGGATACTTCAGTTATAGCAAGTAAACAAGCAGAGAGGATTGGAATTGAAATGGAAGTGCTTGAAAATTATCTAAATAAAGCTCTGGATGTTTTGATTGACCCAGGAAGATTTAAAAAAAAAAAAAGTCACTCATGACTTTTTTTTTTTAATCCTTCCTTAAATATGCATTTTTTCTGAAGTTTTGAAAATTATTTTCCATCTCTCCAAGGTTTTAGGCTCATATTACTGTATGGAACTTCGTGTTTAAAGTCTGCTTTGATCCTTCCTTGGGTATGGAACTATATGCTGTGAACATTTTATAGTTTGTTTGTTACCCCAAATAATTGGAACCTGCAATAATTGCAGATGCAATAGCATTGTAGTGAAGTAATGCTCAACTTCCCATGTGCACCACAAATGTTGCCTCAGATCCGAGGGCTCACGTCACAGCTCTTCAAGAAGGTTTTAGCTGTACTTGGCTTTAAAGGGTGTCTTAGTTAATTAGCGTATTAGAGCTCATGGGCCACGGCTTGTGAGTTCAGAGCTTCTGCTAATTAAGTTTTGAATGTAATTTTAGTTAAACTATTAAAGCTTTGTCCCAGGGCTTTTCTCATTAAGCAGAACTCCAGCTCTCCTGGATTTTCTTTGTTCAGAGCTCTCTCGCAAGTGCATGGAGGCACATCTGGTATTGGCTATGGCATTCACATGGGTCTAAAAACTGCTGCAAAAGAAACAATGCAATGAAATTTATCTGGGAAAACAGTGAGATCACAGCATAACATTTCCTTGGAGAAAAGCCTGAACTTTTTTATGATCTGGCTTAATGCTTTGTACGGTACCCTTAACCATCAAACTTCAGGGCGTATGAAATCCCAGTGGATGGAAATGGAAATATTTTTTTCTTTAGTGAAGGCTAGGGTACACCGAGATAATGATTTCATCTCCTTCTCCAGGATTAGGGGCTGAAGCCCCACTGAGTAACACGTACAAAAAAAAGTACAGTAGGTAGTTACTGCAAATAAGCATGAGATTCAGAAACCACCTGTGACTTGAGTTACTTTGAAACCTTGTAAATCTCCATTATATTTCTGGTGTCATAATATCACTTTGTTTACCATCTTTGGGCTTTTAATTAAATTTTACATGATACTTGCCCACAATATGGATTAGGCCCATTATGTTACTTGGGGGGGGGGAATAATTATTATCAAACACGAGGCTTTAAAATTGGCAGTTGCTCAAATTTATTTTTTTCTTAAAACTTAATAGGCGTGTCCAAATGAACATGGCAATTTCTTTAGAATAGAAATGAATACACTGTTTGTTGTATCTGAAATCTGTGTAATAGACTGTGACATCTCCTGCTGTGATACCAGGTGAAGAATGCTTTTTGAAAGGGCCAAAATCAAACTGTTGCCATTGGCCCATCGCATATCTTTTCCTAGCTGGTGGCCATAGCCTGCTCCCTGCAGGGGGCTGGAGGGGGGCATCTGCAGGTTCCTCAACTTGTTAATGAGCTGAACTTCCATGCTGGTGTTGCTGCATAGCACACTGATATGGAGAGATGAAACTAAGATAAAGCCAAGATAGCGGGAGCTGATGTTCTGTGGAGGTGAATTAGAATCATAGAATTGTCTAGGTTGGAAGGGACCTTGAAGATAGTCTAGTCCAACCATCCACCTAACTGATAAAAAACCATCACTCAGCACTGTGTCAACCCGTCTTTTAAATACCTCCAGGGCTGGTGCCTCAACCACTTCCCTGGGCAGCCCATTCCAAGGCTTAATAACCCTTTCAGTGTAAAAATTGTTCCTAATATCCAATTTGAACCTCCCCTGGTGCAACTTGAGGCCGTTTCCTCTTATCCTAAGTAGTGCATTCTAATTGGACACAATTTTTTGTTGATACCTGGTGTTATTGTTTATCTTCAGTTCTTGTCTACTCACTCTAATGCCTTCCTCTCTCTCCCCACCCCTTCCAAACTAACTGTTTCCTTTCCTTGTGGCTGTGTAGTATGTCTTCTTCCTGATTATTATTATTATTTTCCCCTCTGTACCTGCCTTTCCCCAGATCTTTCTTTTTTCTTCTCTACTTCTCATTTTTCCTTTCTGTCATATTTTCTTTTTGCTTACGGAGCAAGAAGCTGCTGGAGTGACAGCATGGATTTGGGACCGCTACGCTAGGGCTGCGGTGGCTGATCATTGTTCAACAGCTGGAGGGAGCAGGAGGCAGGCTACCAGCCAGGAAGGGGAGAGGGAAGCCAAGGACGTGTTTGCCACACATGAACGTTTGTAGGAAATGTGCCCAGCACCTCTGCATGGAGATCCCACCCTGTAGAGATGCAGACAGTTTGTGACCTTTTCCTGGGTGTAGCTTTACTAGGGTGTTTAGCTGGGTTTTTGTGTGTTTCTTGAGTGTTGAGTTTGGCTTGGAGCTCCTGGATTGGGTCAATCTGAAACTCCAAGTGAACTTCAGAAGCTGCTCCCTGAGGAAACCACAACTGTGGTCTTGGTTTATCTAAACAGTGGGAACTCGGAGTACTCAGCTCTTGGAGACCCTTTCGGTTGTGTTGTATTTGCCCTTACTCCTGACTTGTGGACCTCTTAACTTCTCTCCCATGTCGGTCATAGTTCTCCTGGTTCTTCCTGGGGCAAGAACTCAGCCCGAGCACCAGCATCGTTTTGGATTACAGCTCTTTCTTCATGTTGTTTCTCTGGCAGCACTTGTCAAGACTGTGGCATGTTTTACTCAAATTCTGGGTTTCTTTTTTACCAAGGAGAAACCACACCATTCCCCCAGCTTGGCAGGCTACCACAGCGAGTTAGCAGTCTGAAGCTCTCTGAGGCTTCTGCTGCTGTACAATTTTTTAACCCTTTTATTATGTGCCAAGGAAGAGTTGCCACTTTCAAGACTGTAGTGAGGTAGCTCAGCTCTCATCCTGCCAAGGGGATGCGCTGGTTTTGGGGTCTTTGCTTCCTCTAAATTGACAGCATCAAGAAACAATTTTGCAGATAAGGTTTATCTATTTCACTTTGTATTAATTTTTCTTTTCATATACCCCAAGTTAAACATCAAAAAGATGATAATGGGTTATTGGTTTAGTTTGTCCTGTAGTGTCTTGTCTTTACTTATATCTTTGCTGTTAATAATCTTTGATTCCTTTTTTTGGGGGGAGCAATTTTTAATGGCCAATGAAACTTGGTGGATATGAGACCTAACACAAGGACAGTGTTCATGCTCATACAAAGGACATCTTTGCATAATGCATGTATTAGTGTATTTATTTGATGTTGCCTTGAGAGGAGACTATAGCTCTTGGAGGCAAGAAACAATTCAGGTCTCGTTTCCTGTCAGAGACTGTAATTGATGGAAAAAGTGAATGTATCACCAAATCTATGTTTTATGTAAAATCTGGTTATTGTGTTCTTAAGTTACTCTGATCATTCCTAAGGAGCGCAATGTTCACATTGAGTCAGAAGCTCACTTTAATTTGGTGGGGAGATTGTTACTAATAATATTAATTGCATCTAAATAGTATTTGGCATGATAGCCTGAAACTGTGAGTGCTGTGGATGGTTAGAATGCTACTGTGTCTGGCAAAGAAAATATTATTTGAATGCCTATAATTGTGGTCAGAATGAGCCAGCGTACACTTGTATGCCATCCTGAATTTCCAGGTAAACCACCACTTTCCGTGGAGAAAGAATGAATTGGAGCTGGGCTGGGCCTTCTTCCCCAGGTTTTTCATCCTCTTACTCCTTCCCCCCACTCCAGTAAATGCCTGTATGTAGCAGAACGAGAGCAGGTCTCTCCCTCAGCCCAGTTACTGGGAGGCTGCTCCTTCCTGACTCTGCTCAGAGCAGCAACCTGGTGTTATTGGCCTGTCATTGAAAAATGTGCCACAGAAAACACCTTGCTGGAGTTGTCTTGGGAACCTGGTATTAAGACGGGTTGTTCTCTTAAAACTGTGGGATTTGTTTAGCTCTATTAGGTCTTTAAATGATATTTCCCTTTCCTACCTCTCTGCGCTTTTTCTAATTCTTCTTTCTTCCAACTCAGCCTCTAACCTCAGCCTGTCTTGGATGTTCCTTTTTCACTTCCTCTTCCATGTCTGCTCTTTCTCTGTGTCCCTCTGTCTCCACATCTCTGCTTTCTGAAAACCAGCAGAATTTCTTCTGTGTCCTAGAGCAAAGTTCTACCATAAGAGATTTCTGCTCCAGCACCACCAAAGCTAGACCTCAGTCTGCCTTTTTTCTCTCTTCCTCACACGCATAAAATGTCCAATATAGAGATGTGGGAGAGAATAAAAGTTGCACTTTTTTTTGAGTAATGTTAAAACTGCCTGGCATTGTGTCTGTGTCCATACAAGAAGGGTTACAAAGCAAGTATTATATGGAACATTTTATCATACTTCTGCAATTAGATACAGCCTCAGGGTCACCATTCAGGAGATGGGATAGAGGGACTTCCACATTATTTTCAACCTTGTATAGAACCCTTATGTGACTGGGAATAAGTAGTTTCACTTTTTTTTGTATCTTTTTCTCACTGCTATGTTTACTTACGTCTCTCATTCTGTATGGCAGGACATATTTTCCACTTGTATTTAGAGTCTGAATGTTATTTGGATTTTTAGGCACTTCCAAAATGCAACTGGTATTTTCAAAGTTTGCTTAATTGTGTAATCAACTGCATTTCTATGATCATAAATTCCTCTGTTGTCCTAGCCATGAAAGACCTTCTTGAATCTCTCATCTGTTCTGTTCATTTTAGAGGAAATAGACTCCCTTTTGTATATATCAGATTTGTTTAATGGAATTAACCGTCCTCCTTACCAGAATTATTTTGATGATTTAATCCCTCTGGAATTTGATAGGAAATGTAATCTTGTTCTTGTATGTAGCGCTTTAGTTATGATCTTCACAGCTGTGAAGTGGCTTTCCCTTATGCCTCTCTTACTTCCCCTGTCTCTGTTAATACGAATTTGGCCAAGTGTGGTTTATAGTTAGATTTCACGCTCATTACAGTGTGACATGAACTGGTAGCCTGCTGAAATGGGCAGGCAGAGGCTTAAGAGATGGGAAGGTTTGCTAGTGTGTTCAAAAAATAAACACCGCGAGGAAGTTTCTTCATTAGATGGAGCTGGGAACTGTAAACCCTGGGAATTTGAGAATTATCTATGTACATATCTGAGCACTTAAGGCTAAACCAGGGAAGGTGTGAGATTTCAGCTTTAAGTCATACCTGTCAAGGGTTAATGGGAGTTGAAGCTGGGCTACTTCCTTTGCAATGGTATCCTTTTACATACATGCTTTTAAAAACCTGCTAACCAAATACAATCTGGCCCTCGCTTAAAAACCCGTTCTCACTTTCCTAAGCTTTATCTGGGGCTGTGTGTCCGAATCTGCTCACATTCCATGTGATACCACGTGGGCAAATGATAACTACCAGGAGAAAAGGCCACAGATTTGTCCTAAGAGGAATGTCTTCCAAGAATCCATACTCTACATGGCAACTGAGCTGAGAGGCCAAGATTATACTCACTTGGAATTTGTATACAAATGTGCCAAACATTTTATAAATACATTTTTAAAAATATATTTTGTTGTGTGCTTTCTGGAATTTGCTTTTTTCATATATGTTTTTCAGCTTATTAGTTTTTAATGAGGAATCTGATTGCTTCCAGGATTGACACAATGAAAGCAAAACTCAAAACAGAAATGCAAAAGTACACACAAGTTGATTAAAGAAAAAATAAAGTAGTAGATTATAAAATTAATTAATTGCATTTTTAAATGAATTTTCCTTTAGGAAGATATTTTGCTGAATGGGGGTGTAGATTTGTCTGGTACAGCCTTCTCCTATGACTAAATCTGCTGCAGGCGACTGTTCTCGTTTAAATGAGATCCATGAATGGGTATCAGGAGTGTTGAGAAGAGTTGTTGGCCAGAAGAAAATTGGGTTGTAAAAGTAAGAGTTCTACTACCTAACTAAGGTTACCAGATGCGTGTGAGCTCACCCTCATTTTAAAGTTTGAGGTTTGCTAATCCTTTCTGCGTGAATGACTGCTCAAATGGGTTTGAGGGATGTAGGTGAAAATCGGGCTGCTTGGTTTTAGGGGCTATGGTGGATGAGCCTCTGAACTCCATGATCTTACTGCAAGTCCAGGGTGGGCCAGAAAACATGTATTGCCCGAGTGTACCCCTAACCAATAGGGGTGAGAGTTGTTTTTCCATTTTGGCTTTAATTAAAGATTTTTCTTCCTGAATTACATAACAATTTTTCAGGCATCTTGTTAGTTCAAAAAAATTGCTCAATGTTTGTAAAACAGGGAGAGATAATCTGACTCCTGCCTTTAATTTAACCACAGCAGATGCTGCTAACTATGCTCTGCTTCCCAATGAAGTAATTTACCTTGAAGATGAGAAGTGGAAACATATTGTTTAAATAGCTGACTTGATTGCTCAGAAATGAGGCTGACCAAAATGAGTTGATGACTTGTACCTTAGGACTAGGCTATTAAACAAAACTAAAAAAACAATAATAACAGCAATAGCTGTCTGGGAGAATCAGACCTCATTACAATGGGGATGTTAGGAGCTTTTTTTTAAGCAAATAAGCATGCCGAGTCAAGCAGTAATGAAAGTAACGCTGGGATTTGCCTGCAAAACTGCTATTAGAGGTCAGGAATGAAAATAAGTGGGAAATACAACAGAAGCTACTGGAGGCATGAATGTTGTCTGTAACAATGAATACTAAAGGCAAACATGCTGCAATGAATACTGAAGACAAACAATGCAGTAAATGATTCTGAATTCATTAATGACTTGAGCTATCAACAATTTTGTAAATTATAACTAACCCGGAAAAGCTTCAATGCTCAACGTGGTAAAGTTGGGGTCAAAACCTGCAGTATCTACTCAGATAAACAGCCAGAGTTGTCTTTATTCTAAGGCTTCCACCTCTTACAAATAGGAAGTTCATTATTAATTTGGTAATAGTTTTGTTATCTTATTTAAATAATACGGGCATAGGAAAACTTCCAGATTTTATACCTCTCACGTGCAGAACCTGCATTTAATTTATGGTGACCCTTTGTCTTGCTGGCACCCCTTGTCACAACTGCTGAGGCACCATGTGACTGCTTTGTACTTCTTGCCGTGTCTGGAGCTCAGTTCATCTCTGCTAACTTTAGATGCCTACAAGGTAAACGTTGACATCTGAGCTAGTCGTGCCGTCTCCTTTCATCTGTGGAAAGGAACAGAAACTTAAGTGAGGTCATTTTTAACACTTGTGACTGTTTCTGGTAAGCCACGTGAGCAGGAATGTCTATTTTGCTGTTTGTGTTCCATGGAGCAGAATGAGACCTTGTCTCTGGCTGGCTCCTCTGGGTGGTACCATTATATATAGACCATGGTTGAGAATTTTCTTACAGCATTGAGAATGTTGTTATTTTTGAATATTTAGCATGAGGTAAGTAAGATAGGATTAGCTGCTCAGTGTCTAGCTGCTTTGAAATTTTACAGTTAGTTGTGCTATTTTAACCAGAGGAGATATATCAGGTTCCCATGGATAGACTCATGTCTACTGTGTGTGCTGGAAGTCACTGCTGTATCCAAAACTGTCACCCTCTCTCAGGGAAAGCAAAAAACCCAACCCTGCTCAGTGGCTGAGAAGGAAGAAACTTACCAGAAGAAACACTGCAATAAAATTCTGGGAAATGATATGTATATATATAGGAGAAGAGTAGATGACAGAAGGAGGAGAAAGGAAAGCTGCTGACTCTCCTCTCTTTACTCATGGCTGCTTTAAGGAAGTCCATTAAGCTGGAGAGCAAATTGGAATGTCAGCAGCGACAAGCAAGCATTAATCTTATGTATCTGAAAAGGGGCAGATTTAGGAACCTTTGACTGCAAAGCTTGGCCTCTGTTGCACTTTGTTAAGTGTGGGTGTTTAAGGGAGAGTGTGTTTGTGTGTGCATGTGTCAGAGAGAGAGAAAACAGAGGCCCAAGGACTTATCTTTGCAGAACCAGGACGTGACACCCACTATCAACAGCGAGTGCATCTCCTCTACAGATAGAGGGGGTTTGTCCATTGATCATCTCGTTGTGTGTCTGCGGTGTTTGCCCGTGTGTCACAGAACTGGATAAGCGCTCTCGGTGCTTCTCAGCCCTGTGCTGGGACTATCACTGAGCCCGTATCTCCTTGGATCTGCTTTTTACATTGAGCAGACGGAGAAAATCCTTGCTTTTTCCCCAGCAGCACAGGGCACAGTAACAGCTCCATTATGTTAGAGGTGAGATGTGCACCAGGAGGAAGAAGTGTGTGTAAATAACTTGGACCATTTTAAGCTATAAGTTTTGGTTTTTTTTTTTCTAGAGTAGTTCTCACGTACGTTTAACCAGCATAGCGAACAATAACCCTGTCACTCTGCCTTGGAAGGATTATTGGCTGATGGTTACAAAGTAGGTGAGGTTATTAGAAGCCCTGGGTTCTTTGATTGGTCCTCTCAAGCTCTTAACTTCTGCGTGCCATGCTTTATTCATCTTCAAAATACCTTTAAACTGTTTCAACTCTCGTTGCATCCCGTACCATCCTATCGCCTGCCATCGCTGCTCACTACCATAGCTAGTTGTCAAACTTATTTTATGAGGTTCTGTAAAGCAGTTTGCACTTACTTTTCCAGTCGTGGATTTCAGTATTTTCTTAATATCTTCCTGATATTAAGAAATATCGGGATGGCGTGGTATTTAGGGACAAGATTTTGTCTGCTGAAAGACTTTTCACTTGAGAGTGAGTAATACCAGTGATGGAGACTTTCTTGAACAAAAGATGCTGTCAGCCTCTCGCAGGAAGGAAGAAGCCTTGCCTGTACTTCAGTGCCATAGGTAAGGGGAGGGGGGGGGGGGGGGGGAATTCATTCCCCGA
>JAOQGH010000062.1:30013539-30038999 GCA_025769975.1 Gallinago jamesoni | reverse complement strand
CCCCCCCCCCCCCCCCCCCCCCCCCCCCCCCCCCCCCCCCCCCCCCCCCCCCCCCCCCCCCGCCCCTCCCAGAATACTTGTGCTTGAAGTAGGAGGAGCTCCTATCACTCACATCTTGAGCTGCTTTATTGTAGCCTGGTCTTCCTCTTTGATGCCTTTTTTGCCTTTAGAGCCCTGTAGTTAATTAGCTCACTTGATTAAAAGCAGAATGTCCATACTCACGGGTCACCACACTTGGGAAGTTTAGATGTCCTGTTTAAAAATAGGCATCAGCACCTGATATGCCTTTTGAAGATGGCGGGAGCCAGTCCTGCATGAGCTGGCTAAATATAGCGGCAGCCCCACCGCTTGCTGGAGAGATGAATAAAAGGAAGAAATTCCATTTGGGCAGGTAAGATGCAGTGGATCCAGAAGATCCCCCAACTGCACTGTCTGGTGACACGGGCTCTTAGTGAGAGAAGAATTGCTTTGATTTTTATTTTGTCAATGTAGTGGTATAGAGAAGCTTGCTCTGTCAGATGTTGTCAAGTTGTGAGCAAGAAGGATTTTATATACCTTTTACTCAGTTATTACTTGGACGGAGCAGAAGTACTTGAAAATTGCTTTTTGCTTCATAGCTGCTTGCAGAGATCAGCCCAGGGGGCAACCTCCCCTTGGTGAAATGATGAGAAAATTAAGGGATCCTAATTGCACAGTGCATCCTGGCTCCACGTTTCCGCTGTCCTTCATTTTAGTTTTATATTTGCTATCGTTCCACACAGACCTATTTTTTTTATTTGCGTTACTATAAATTACTGGCATCGGCTGAAAGAGATGATAAAAGTGAAGTTAAAGGAGATGGATTGGTGAATTACAGAAACTGAAGTTTAATTCCACAATTTTATTTCTTGTGTTCCTCAGTTTAGGCATATGTTTTAAGTCTGTGAGACTTGGCAGGTTGGAAGGTTTTGAAGTCTGTTGACTTCTGTACATAAACACAAGCCACTAACTGTCCAAAAAAGGAGAAGTTAATCCAGTGAAGAGGCTAAGATCTGAAATGAGAAACAGTGGGTAAGAGCAGAAAGAGGAGAGATCAGCCAAATGAAAGATGCAGGAACAAATTCTGAAGGCTGACAACCAGCTTTTGGAGTGCTTCTACTCCACACACTTACACTCAGAAATCCCTCCTCTGAGATAAAGCCTGAAACGTTTTGCTTGCATCAGCCAAAAAAAAAAATAGGTTTCACTGAAGGGGAGGAAGAGTATACTATTGTGGACTTTTTGATCTGGATGATCGATATAAACTTCCTTTGGCTGACTGAAAAGTCAATCTAACTTTCCAGTTTTGGGCAGAGGATGCTGAGTGTCGTGTCCTAATACCTGCCTTAGTCTGCAGGCAATGCTAGAGCTTCTTGCTGCCACAGTACGCTTACGTTTCAGAAGTGCAAGTGTCCAGGACAGTTTGGAACAGCATCAAATAATCTTCTGCTGCCTAGGAGAAATTTGTAAACCCTGGATATGTCACCAGAGGTGTAAAGTAAACTTGGCGTTGACCAGATTGTGACACACAGTGCAGTACAATAGACCACCGTCATAATTCAGATTCAGCAAAGGTCAATCAAACACAGCAAATAAATCAAACACAGCAGGACCTGAGAATCTGCCAGAGTCAGTGCACCTCTGGGAGTACGGCACCTCCAGCAACTGAGAAAGAGAAGGCTGGTTATTTACTATGATATTATCTCTCTATGGGTATAAAAATATGTTGCTATAGTGTCTTTTGACCCTGTCATTGCATTCAGTGTATAGGGAACAGCATACGGTTACTATGTACTCCTCCCGGTTATAAAGCAGGTTCCTTGGGCAGACTTATACCTGAAAAGGAACTTTTTAACCTTGATGGGTAGACTTAGTACGTGAAGTATGTGGAATGAATAAATCTTTCACTTCTGTTTATAGATTATTTCATCTTTTCTCCAAAAATCTGATATTTAGAAACACACCTATTTACTGCATACAGATGTTCTGATCAGGGGACCCTCTTCAGGTAATAATTTGGCCTCTTTGAACTTAAGAGCTTTCTTTTCCCCCCCCCACAGACCACTTGAAGCTGAAACAGATGTCTGTCTGACCAGGGGGGCATGCTGATGAACACCAGGCTGTCTAAATACTAGCAAAAGGAGGAAAGGACACCGATATTAAAGGAGGGGGGAAAAGATATTCTGAAAAACCTTCTATGTGGTCAAAATAAGCTGAGCATTGCTCAGATACACAAAACGAAGGTGACACCCTTCTCAGTATGCTCTGTCTTGTGTTTCCTCACACAGGTGATGCAGGGAGGCACATCTAACACTTCAGGTGGGGCTGAGGGCCAAGATTTCTTTGCTTTAATTTCTGAGCTCAGATTAATGATCCTTAGTATCTGTTGCAGGTGGAAAGTGTTTACCAATGTCATTTTTTCCCTCCACGCTGAAATACTGCTGTTGCACTAATACCTCTCAAGAAATTATTTAAAAAAAAAAAAAAGAGAGAGAGTGATGGAGATAATTTTGTTTTATCAATGTTCTTGCTAAAGATGCAGTTGCAGGAGGGGCTTAGGATCCAGATGAGTGCCACAACTGAGTGGAGAAGAAGCTGAAAGAAGTACATATTCCATGGGGACCGATAAATAATTCTTGCCCCTTTCTTAAGCAAGAAAACAAAAGCATATTCCCCAGGCTCTGCTGCCGTTTTGTCCATTATTTATTTCTTTAGTATGGAAAAGATAAACTCATTCCAACAACCTATCTGCATTAGGCAAAAAATACATGGATTTTTAGTGCTTTTGCTGCCCCAGCAGTGGCTTGTCTCTAGAGAGCCTCGTGTAGAGCTCCTCCCAGCTGAGATAATCTGGTGCAGTTGAGGCAGGGCAGTGCTGATTCCTGGGGGGAATGGCTTTTTCCCCTGGGATGAGGAGGAGTTGTTTGCACACAGGACAGCCGGGAGCCTGCCCAACACTCCCAGGCTGGTTTAAGTGGTAGTTCAGTGCTTAGTGTGAGAGGGTTCCAGCTCATCGCCAGGGTATGTAGGCATGGCTGCAGTGCAAATAATTATTGTTTCTGGTCTGTCACATTTCCAGAGTAGACATGGAAGCTAAAATGCCATATTAAGTGAAGTTTGAAATAGAGGCAGCAAGGAAGAGCTGCACAGCCGGTGTGGCATGCGGGAGCACTCAAGGGTTGCTGAATTCATGTACTTTCTGGGGGTCTTTCCTTGTGCAATATGTTTATATAGAAGTTAATGCTCTCTCTGTAAAAATCTACTTGTGCTTGAACCTCGTGGACCCTCATGGTAAAGTTTTACTGTTGGGAAGCTTGAAAAGAGGAAAACTCCCTATCTTTTCATCATATGTGCTGGTAGGATCTTCTGGATACTCAATCTCCTAATTTTTCCTTTGCAATTTCATCCTTACTTCCTTTGTTGAACATGGTTAAATAATTTAAATGTTAGATTAATATTTTTTAAGAAATGAACCTGTGGTTGTTATTCTTCCAAGACGTTGACAGTATTTCTAATGATGGCTTCATTTTTACACAGATGTTATTGAAAAAAAAAAATAAGTCCAGCTTTTAGAGTTTCTTCAAAACCACATTGTCCTTCTGCTTCTTTGCCCTTAAATGTAATCACCCAGCTCTGAAGTCTCATGAAATTGCAGAAAGTCATTTTTTCAAAGGACATCTGGTCTTAAGATATTTTCTGTTGTCTGTGTTCCTAAAAACAGTATTTCCCTTTCTGAATTCTTGAGCTACTTTTTGTTTCTGCTGAAAACCTTGGCTAAATCAGATGTAAGAGAAAGATTAACAGAAATAATGAGGATAGAAGGTGAAGAGAGAAGGAAAGTATTTAGTAGCATCCACTAGTTTTAAGTGTTTATAAAGATACTGAAGATACTATATAAACACTATATCAGTCTATATAGTCCGTCCTCCTGTGTCATTTCTAAATGTGTGTGTCTCATGAGTTTACTGTAAGGAATCTATTAACTGCTTTGTTTAACAGCAGTTGTTTCTTTTCTTGGAGCCTTTCCCAACTTTTCTTTGGGTCCCGAAGAAGGTAGATGGAAGCTTTTGGAAATTTGCAGCATTTCCCTAGGCTGCCTGTGGAACAGATAGGTAAATCCTGATAGACCAAGACAAATTACATGCAGTTGCCTGTCTGTAAGAGACAGTAATATACTGGAAAAATATTTCTTTGCCAGCACCTTTTCCACATTGATTCATCTCCTTCCAGCAGCTTAATCATGGCCATTTGAATGTGCCATTGCAGATATTAATTCAGTTTGACACATCCATTTTCCATACACTTGGGAAGGAAATCTCTTTCTGCTGGTTCCCTACTTCAAGACACAAAGCAAAACAAAAAAGAAAGGAGCGTTGTGTGATTGGTACCAGCACCAGTTGCTCTATTTGTTTGTAAGTTCTTGTTCTTTTTTTCAAAAAGCTTTAGTGGCAAGAGAGGCCTTTAGACAATCCGGAGGGGATATAAAGAGTGCGCTTTGTTTATAGCGAGCAAAAAATAAGTGAGCTTTTCTGTTGGTGCCTAAAAGCCACGTCTCCCGTTTCTGGGACCTGTTTACTGTGTACTGTGCAGAGCCTGCAGCCTTTCTGCAGCAGATCGGGACTCCCCAAGCCTTTCTGCTGTTTCCTTTTTTTATGGTTGGGCTTTTGAGCGGCACTGGTATGCCCCAAACACCTGCCAGATTTGCATATCATTCTTGCTTGGCTTGAGCATCCACTGCAAAGTTGGCACATGAACTGTGGAGAAGCAGGGCTAGTGTTTTGATTGTACGCCAGAGCCTGATACTGAAATAGGCAGTGGGATGGAATCCAGTAATTGTTGGCCTCTGATCAATGAAAACTGTCGTTAGGCCAGTAAATCGTCGGTATGTGGGCTTAGTTCTATATATCATCTTTGGGCTGGTGTCACCCTGACTCCAGGACGAGAACATTATCAACATGTCATCAAGTCTGCCGGGAGCTTTTTATTACTTTTTCTCCCTTTGATTTATATCCATTCTCAAATTTCACACAGGTTGGGTTCGACAACACTCTGGAGGGACGTTGAGGGGATTGTTTCTTTGGTGCAGAAATAGATTTGCCGTCCCACTCTAGCAGGGAGCCCCTCGCCCCTGAACACCCCACGTTGCTGCTGGGAGGGCGCTGGCCTGGCAGAGCTTCCTTCCCTCCTTGCTAATTGCTGGGGCAGGAAGCAGAGCCTTCCATTATCTCCGCTCAGATTGTTTGCTGGGATTGTGATGAGACAACACCTGATTAGCTTTGGCCTTGTCCACACACGAGAGCGACACGACTTTAGTTTAAATAAACCGCAACTTGAGTCTGAATTGAATGGTGAAGGCACCATCGTGGGCATGAAGGATTCTGGCCATCTTCTTTTTGTGTTTGGCTTAAAACTGCTCGGAATCAATGACGCCAAATAAAAATAAAACACACAAACCAAGTGTCTGCACAGCATTTTTTGCCCTCTAACTTAGTTTAAAACCAAGGTGAGGCCCCACCTGGAGTACTGCGTCCAGCTCTGGAGCCCTCAACACAGGATTTAAATCCAGAGGAGCTTTCTTTTGTAGACAAGCCCCTGCCACCTGTGGTGTTGGGGAGTGATGCTGGGGCAGTCCCTTGGAGTGGAGCAGATGTACCAGCTCTGGCAAAATCCTCCCCTCCTGCCAGTGGAAATGTAGGTCTGTACTGGCTACAAAAGCTGCAGCTTCTGTGGGCTTTGCACGTATTTTTCTAAAATAACAGGTAAATAGGTGTGGGATAATGTAATCTCCTCTTTGGGGTAATTTATTGCGAAGTAAAGACTTTTTCTGCAATAGTGCCTGCAAAAGGGAGATACATTGTTAAAGCAGTAGAAGAATAATCCTAATTGTGACAAAGACCTAAACCTGCTTTAAAGTAAATCATGAACGTTTTCAATGTAAAATACTGGCCTTCTCTTTGAACAGGAGATGGGGAACCGGGTGGTATTTCTTCAGTAACTTTTTCTTTTATTACTAACTGTATCTTGTATTTTCAAAGCAAAGTAGGGTTATTTCTCAGTTATTGCTCATGAGAATGATTAGTGTTTAAAAGTATGCGGTGTACGCAGTTAAAGCCTATTGTAGTGTAAAAGTTTGAATTCAACTCCTTTTACATCCAAGTGATGACTGAAATCTGGAAAAGATCATAGCTGGAAAGAATTTGGCCAGAAAACACGGCTGTTGCCTGTTGGATTACAAACGTGAGACAGCACGTTCAGAGTTAAGGCTGAATGCACAAGTGGCTGCCAGGTACCAAGGGATTCTGTGCTGCTGCCTTCTACGTACGGGCACAGCGAGTCTGGAGGTGGTTGAGAGTCCAGGTCCTGATTTTTCCCACGTTTAGCTGAACTTGAAATGTCCCGTTTAACTCTTTTGTGGATTCCTTCCTTGTGTGTAAGACAGCTTTTATTTAAAGGCAAAGTTAGATAAGAAGTGGCTGGTTAACACTGAATGGCTAGAGTTTTATAGGCTGAGTGGCTCTTCTGGAGACCTTTTATTCTAATGTGTAAATCCTCATTAAGGGACACTGTTTAAGTCTGATGGTGGCCCCATTTCAGCAAAGCACTTAGCGTGTGCTGAAGTATGGGGGAAGTCAGTGAGATTACTTGGATGCTTAAAGTTAAGCAAGTGCAGTACCAAATAGGGATGTGCATGAGCACAAGATTAGTTGCTACACAAGTACCGACCTTATTACTCAAAGTTAAATATTTTGAATTCTTTTTTAATCTACTTAATGGGAAAGTGAGTAGGTTGCCTTGAAACTCCTTTCTTGCCAAATTCCATTTCTTAAATCAAAGCTTACATTTGAGTTACATGACCACAAAAAGCGTTATAAACTAATAAACCTCTGCATTTGTTTACAGTTGTGTAAACTGAAAAACAGACGAGCCAGTTTAACGTTCCTTTGTTCTTATTTTCCTTTTCTTTTAGTATTTACTGTCAGGCTTGGGCCTTTGAACTGTGCTCTCTCCTTGGCTGCGGCGTGCTCTTCCCTGGCTCCAGTGGGCGAGGGGGGATGGTGACAGCTGCCTGTACCAAACTACACAGCGGAGCCTTGTTACCTCTGCGTGCACGAACTCCCTTCAAAGGAGCCGCTGTCTTCTGTCAGGACAGTTTAATGTGCCCAGAGTGACGCACCTACCTGACCCAGCCTGTTATCAGAGGGCTTAAATGCAGCCCTCATCACAGAGGGCTGCGCGACGGCTTCTAAATGTCACAGTACGGTGACTTGCTCTGTGTGTAATTGGAAGACTTGTGTTCTCCCCCATTCCCCTACTGCTTCCGACAAGCAGAATGCACGTTGGAAGGGGAGAGCTAAGGCTCGATGTGCAAGGGCATAACAAAAATAAATATGGTGGTAATACATGAGGGGGAAAACAAAAAAAAAGAGCAGGGATCTCTGAAAACCTTTTGTGTGTTCTGTCCAGCAAGCTTATAATAGAATTCACAGCGTGAATTTGTGTATCTGTGTGATCATTGGCTTGAGCTTGTAGGCTTTAAGGTCTGGGACAAATTGTATTTGTTAGTATTGCCTCGTGTCCTAAATTCTGTCCAGAAAGTGAGATCTTGAAGTTATGCTAGTTTCCTGTTCCATTTATTTATTTATTTATTTTAAAATTCTTTTAAGTTTGTTACTCTTAAATGGAAAAGACACCAAAGCTCTGCCCGTCAAAACAGGCCTATGGAAATATCTCTAGCTAAAATACACAGATCTTTCTTGGGCACATTTAGGATTCAGTCAGGATGCAAAGGAGTACCCAACCCATAGCAAGCTCAGCAGCTGCAAAGTTTGCTTTGCAGGCATTGTGTAAGAGAGTCACAAAATGAAGCTGTTAACAGGAATTCTGCTGTTGGTACAGTTGGTAAGTATTGGGCACATGTAGTTATTTGCTGTAAGAGCAGAGAAACTTGAAATAAAATGGTGTGTTAATAGTACAGTGTGAGCAAATGGAGAATACCTCAGGCTCCAGTGCAAAATCCAGCTACTGCCAGGCTGTGTGAAACACCTCGCTCCATCCTGGGCTAGAGGCTACCAGTTCTTGAACTGGTGTGCTTAGAACTGTCACAGCCACTGTGTTCTGTGATCTCAGCCAGGTTGTTTTCACGTTACCTCAAGTCAGGAGCTTGTCACATGTTAACAGCCAGCCCCCTCCTTCCAGTATTTGACTCTACAACATTCATCAATTCAAATGGACCAGGAATTTGTGTAAAGTTCTGTTCCTGTGCGCCAGGAACCCCTCTGAGCCTTGTTTGTGGGGCTTATGAGTCTGCAGCAGGTGGCTTTTTAGGGACACTGTCCTCTAGCTCAAGCTGTGGGGGCTTCTGCTTTGGCCCTGGATGCCCTGGAAAAAAACGTGCAAATAGGGTTTACAATGAACATTTGAACACTGCATTCTTCCATAAACTTGGTGTAACTTTCAGGGCTTTTACTTGCATCACAATATGTGTTTTCCTGGTCTATTTCTGTGCACTTTTCTGACTCCTCAGGTTTTTGCTTTATTGGGTTTTAGCATCCTTCTTATAAACTATTGCCTTTGAGCATCGGCAGTAGAGATGGTTACTCCTCTCTGCCCCACTCAACCCACCTGAGGGGGATGTCTATGCTATAAACACTGATTTAAGAGCTGCTCGTGTAGAAACTTTGAGGATTGCTCTAAAATGGTTTCTGAGGCAGTGCAGACACGGAGCCCACGGGGGAGCCTGGTGGCGGGTGAGGCGCTGCGCTGTCAGCTGTCCCCACTGCTTCAGCAGGGTGACACTGGCTGCAGAAAGCTGTTGAGATGGACAGAGAAATAACCTGCCTCTTTCTTCAGTAGTATAGAGTTGTAGAAGAGCTTCATGGAAAGACACCATCCACAGAATTACCTTCTTCATAGCCATTTTTCTTTTGAATTCTTGATTGTTTTGGTTTTTTTCCAAGGCAGCTCTATGTATATGTTAGGTGTTGATACCTAACTTTATTTTACATATGCATAATCTGAGGAGAGTTCCTTCACATGTTAAAGAAAATTTTCTCCCTGGGGCAGTGTCCTTGGGGTTTTTCACCCGTCCCATTTCTGTTGGGTAAGTGGCAGAATTTGTCCATAATTGCTGAGAAATCCCAGTCTTCACTGGATACCTCTCTCTGCATTGCACCCTGTTTTGTCACGCTCCCAGTGCTGTCGGAGCCATATTGTAAGAAAAATGCAACCCTGGAAGGGCTGTGGGGGAATGACTGAACCCTGCAGGTGCACGTGTGTATATGGACGTGCGTGTGCTCATTCACCAGAGATGCCCCTGCAACTCCAAACCTGGGAATGTCTTTAAGAGTTAGACCCAGGTCACTGAAATCCACAGCAATGGCCGTGGCTTTAGACTTTTCATCAGGTGTTGAGTGTTTTTGGGCTGTGGCTCTGAATAGATGGGGGATAAAGACAACGTGGGCATGTTCTTTCTCTACACCCATCCCATTGCCTTTCCTGCTGCAGCCTTTGCTGCTTTGCCTTGTTTTTGTTTCGGTCTTTCTGATGACTCCCTTTTCACTGCATATTCTAGTATTTACCTTAGCCTAGTTTCTATCAGAATTTTAAAATCTTGCCTAGATTGCTGTTCAGGTTTCTTGTCCCACTTTGGAGTTTATTTTTAATGAGGGATAATTAACATCAGTGTGATACAATGTACTGTTACTCTGTTCCAGCTACCTTGTATCTTTTTTCATTGGTTTTAAGAAATTTACTGCTTTAAGAAGTCACATTGGTTTCAAAAGAACTGTTTGAGTAATGTTTAGTGTTTGTTTCCATGACTTTAATTTCTTCTATGCATCCGTTTTCCAGTCTTCTTGTGTTGCTATGCCTTCTCTCTAACTTATCCCCATGGGTGGTTTGGGTTTAGTTTTGTTTCATTTTAAATGAAATATATATATATATAAAACTTCCCCTAGACTTCTTACTTCATCTTCTTCTGTTGTGACCTGATTCTATGTGAAATTGCTTTGCTCCTTCCAAAGAAGTCTGTTGGTAGTTTCCTGTAATAACTGTAAGGTAATTAATTGGTAAAGCAAATAAAGGCAGATCGACAGCAGTTTGTTTGGGATGAAAGACAATTGCAGGCTAAAGTGAGACCTGGGAGCCATGACATATTGTCTAGGATGTCAAAGTGCAGGTGGGCTATGCTATGGAAATAAGATCCCCCATCCATTAAAATCCATGGCAAAACGTCTGTCTACTTCAATGGGAGAAGCAGCAAATCCACAATGTGTATTTTGTATGATTGCACACATCAGAGCAGGGTGACTCAGGCGTTCAAACTTCTGTTTTAACCTTTTGAGGAAGGTATGTATTTTCTGGTGCAGTGTATCCGTGAGTTAGGATGACAAGATTATTGGTGGCTCAGCTGGGAGAGTGTAGAGGTGGGCAGCGAGGTTCCAAGCTGTGCTCCTCCTTTTCCAGAGTCTTCCAGGGAAGACATCTTCAGATGTCTTCTCACTCCACTCAGTCATTCCTTTTTTTTCTCTTTTGGAAGAAGAAGGCAAGCTTTTATCCGAAGCAGGTAAATAGAACAAAGTCTGCAAAACTCTAAAGCTGATGATGGTGAAGAACATGAACTTGACAGACAGTTCAAGTATTGTTGTCCTTTGTTTTTTAGGGCCTGAAAGTTGAATATATGTAAGAAATGAAGCAGTTGGTTAGTGATAAGTGTTGGTGAGAAGCTGTGTTGGAGCTGTGCCTACCTTGCTCCAGTTGCATCTGTCAGCTCCAGTATAATTCTTTGCACTTTGTATAACCCTGTGTCCACATACTGAATTGCACAATAGAAGACTTCATTGAAATCAATAATAAGAAATCTTTCAGGCAATCTAAGTTTCATCAGTCACAGTGGGGAGAATTGACCAATCTTGGTTCTGCTTTTCCCATAGAACTCTGAAGGTTATGCATCTGCAGTAGTGAATTTTATATTGTGTCCCTCTAAATCAAATCCGTATTTAGTTCAAAATGCCAGTGTATCTTTAATTGGAGAGCAATAATTTTTCAATAACCTTTGTTGGGATTTATGAATGAATTTCTATCTTAATGCAATACTTTATTTAGCTATTGTACAGGGTTACTGCCCTGGGCTGGGTCTGCTGCTAACACCAGTGGCTGGGACAGCTGGAGTAAATCTTAATAGTGTCAGTAGGAAAGACTGATCGAAGTTTCAGGTCGTTTGCAGCCTTGTGCTTCCTTCCTGTGTATCAGGAATTTCTTACTCTCTGCCTTCTTTCTTTTTTGTTTGCAATGTTTTTCTTTATGGTCAAAAGGAACTGTAGCCTCCCAAGAGGTAAAGAAAAAATGAGGAAACTCCTTAGTGAGTAGCATGAGCAGATGACTGCTTAGGTAATGAGGTTCATTAAATGTGGTGCAAATAGTGGTGCAAATGCCTTCGTCAGTCAAGTGGCCCTTTAGAAGACTTTGGAGCCAGGATATTTCCTTTCATCATCGGGGCTTTGTCGAGGTGCACTGTTGATGAGGAACACGAATGTCAGGCTGTCAGTGTGCTGAGTTGGGAAAGCATGTCTGAACAGACTCCCAGCAGGAAAATCACTGAGCTGCACTTAACAGGTGAAATAAGGTGGGAACTGAGAGAGGAAACCACTGTTAATAGAAGGCAGCTGGCTGGGGAAGAAGAGCGGCAAAAATCCTCATTATTATTATTTGTTTCATGATAGATGTCATCTTTTCTCACTGCATAGTAAGTGTCTTCTGAGGAAAGACAATGCACAGTAAACTGAAAGTTCACTTTTTGCACCTTCACTGAAACTCTGCACCAGTCACTCTTGCAGATGCTTGGGATGCTCTAAGAAAGCCTTTTTGCAAGGCTGCTTTTCTCCGTTACAGATCTAGCAGGTAGAGTGTCTGTCCTGGCAGACAGCGAGTAGTATGGATTCTGCTGCGCTGTACAGCTACTCACTGAACTTACACCAGGATGAGTCCTGAACAATACGAGTTAGGAGGACTAACCAAGGTGGTGGGCCTGGTGTCAGTGAAATTGCTCCCGGTCGGATTATGGTATATTAAGGTTTAACTACCCATAGCTGGCAGGGCAGAGTCCCCCAGTCTGACACTCCTGCCTGCTGTCACGTTCACGAGTTACTCTGTCATTTGAAAGTACTGGCCTATGCCTAACAGTATTTCTGTTCCCTGTAGTGCGGTTAGAACCAAAATTTGTCCTTGCAGTTGGGTTAGAAATATGAGCTATTGCAGACCAGCCCACAGTCAAGTGTTGCTTGCACTAAGATCCTTTTATGGGATCTTTAATACAGATGTCTCAATCTCTGCTTGCTGCTCCTGATGTCTTTGGTTGTGTTGTGCACTTCTGGCCCCGTCATTTATCAGATTTCTAAATAACAACCTCAAGTGCAGACAGCAGTTTGAACCCTTAGGCCATGTGTGTGGCAAGAGGAGGGCTGTGGTGCACTGGAAGTGGAGGTGACGCTCTAAGATACCGCGAACATGATGGCTGCAAAATCCTTCCTATTAAATTCACCCTCCACCATCTGTGAGAAGCGCAGCCGCTTTGCGATGGCTTCCCACAGCTTCCCAGCGTGTGCTCCTGGTGCCAAAGAACCAGGCAGAAACACAGTGTAGTCGACCTGGCCCCTCCAGTGCTCGCTGTGGTGGGTATGCTCTGCTGGGACGTGATGTGACCGTGGTACTGGCAGTTGTGGTGGTACCAGTAGGGTGGGCTGCTCCAGAGGATGAGGGTTTTATTCAGCAGCATGGTTTTGGAGCAACATAATGGCGTTGGCTTTGTGCACATTTAATGGAACAGCTTCTTCAAATGGCTCCTAGCCCGTATTTTAGTGACTTGTAAGTAAAAGTTTTCCTTTCAAGACAGGATGTTGCTGGTTCTTTTGAGTGCACCTATTGGCAGAAATGGTTTTCATTCTCATCTGTTTCCTCTTGCCCCTTTTTTTCTTGTGTGGTTTGTTTCTTTGGGGAGTTTTTTGTTTGTTTGTGCCGAGACCTTTTTTTCCTTTGCAATTTGATTGATCCTCCTCCTTTCAATTCCGCATTGGCTGGCTGCATATGGAACCCCGCTTGGCTTTAGCTGAGACAAAATCGACTGCACACAATTTCCCTCTGACAGCTTGTACAAGAGCAAACATTTCCGAAGAGCTGAAAGTCTAGAAATTCAATCAGCGGAAAACCTACTGTGTGGAACAGCTTTGCTAGTGCTACAGCTCCCTGCTGGGTAGAAAAGCAATCCAGTTACAATAAATCCTTAAGAGCGGAGTCATTTGGGTAAAAGGAAAAACAAAAGCTGGTTTATACAAACTGATTGAAGTCAGACGTTTTGACTTCCCATTGAAAAAGGAGTCAAGGCCCAGGCTTGCTTGGTAATTTAAAGGGGAGATTGGATCCTTTCATCTTTCTCTAGGGCAGGGTTCTTAATATTTTGCTTGTGGAAGAAATATAAAGAGTTTTCAACTTAAGTTAAAATACCTACTTCGATATCGATATTGATGCTAGAGCTGACGATAAAACGAGTTGGTCCTGAATGCTCCGGCCAGAGGTGAGGGCACAATTCTGTTTCCAGCCACTCTGATTTTGTTCCACTGCAGCTACAGAAATGTGAAACGAGGGTAAAGCTGGGATCAAAATCAAGGCTTACGTGTCTTGCCAGGACAGCTTGGGCAACAGTTTGTGCTGTTGCTGGTGTGTCATGAGCTTATGAAGCTGTTGATGCAATCTGGGCTGCCTGACAGACTCCTCTGACTGAAGTTAAGGGTTGTGCCTAGCGAGAGGGGAGAGATCTGATCCGCTGGTGTTCATTTTCTTTCATTCTTTAAATACAAGCAATTAAAAATTAGCAGCATTTAAAAAGCGTTTGACGTTACTGGTATCTGAGTTAACATTGTTAATGACTGTGATGGAATATTTCTCCCAGTTTATATTTAAAAATTTAAGTGAAGGTAGCTTGGGGTAATAAATTCTCCTTGTCATTTTGCTGTATTTTAATAATTGTTTGTACCTCTCCTCTTTGTGAGCCTTTCACACTGGAGCACATTAAATGGACCAACAGGCTTGAATTGAAAAATTAAGGAAACAATCTTTGTATAGTCAAGAGAGCAAAGTAAACGGACTGGAAATGCTGAGGTTTCCTTCTTCCTTTAATGCCCTTCCAGTGTTTCCATAAGTCTAGGCAACACTTTTCTGGGCAAATGTGAATTTTAAGATGCTGCTCTCCCTTTAATGGCTGCATGGGGTCGGTCAAGCCTGCTGCTCTGCATATAATCTGCATTTGGCGGTCATCCCTCCTCCCTCCCCTCCCAAACGTGTCTGGTCCTCATGGAAAATATTAAAGATTGTATAAACATTGTAAAGGATTTCTACTGGCCTTTCTGTTTAAATAAGATGTCATAAATCATAGCAAATGACTACAAAACCTTGCCATGGAGTTAAGTTGGTTTAAAACAGAAGGTCATGCAGGACGGTAACCTGAGAGAACTCAAAACTCCAGTTGGTGTCACTTGCTGGTCACAATCACGAGGAAGACTTTGTGGACCTGTGATGAAACTGAAGTACCCTAGGATTCTCTTCCGACTTTCTCCCACCCTCTGTGGAGACAGAAAGTGGCCGTTGATCCCAGGTGATGCCACTTCTGTCATTGTGTGTTGTGCTAGTCACGGAATCCTGTTTTTTATGGCACCTGTTTAAAGGGGAGCTCTGGCTTTCCAAGGGGAGCATACTGAGGATTTGCTAGCCCTAGTGATGTGATCAGAACATGGAAAGGGTGCTCTTACAGCTTTTGGTAACATCCAACAGCCTTGATTGTGGTGGCTTCTCACTTTTCTGGTTTTGGCCTCTCACATTTTGTGTGAAGCCTCACCCTGAAGCCAGCTTTTTTCAGATACACACACCGTGTCTGAAATGATACATAACATCAAGACTGGAGATGGATCCCTGGCATTTGGGGTTGATCTTGGAGGACCTGTGCACTTGTGAAACCTGGACTGAAGGGTCCAGTTTGGTTGCTCAAGACCCGTGCGCTCATCTTTCTCTGGGCTTGGTCACCACAGGAAGCAAACAGGAGAGCTGCTCCAGATAGCAGTGCTTGGTGGGATCTTCTCTACTGCAAGCAAGAAAGAAATTCCCACATAGCTTTTGAAATGCATCCTCCTGGGCCAGGAAAGGGTTGTGGGTCTTCACAGCACAGGGGAGCACAGGCAGTGGTCTCTGCTAGAGTATACTGCAGAAGAGTAATAGATAACAGTAATGCTTGTTAATGGAAATAGTGCAACAAGGGAATAAAGGCATTGAAAGAGGTCCTACAAATATTAGCTTCCATAGTGCTTCAGAAACCCAGGCTTAGCTTTGGCACTGCAAGATAAATTCCTTTATTTCAGGCAAAGGAACACCATATATACTCTGTGAGACTGGATTATGTTTTTCTATCAGTGTTTCTTGAGAGGAAACAATGTTTGGCAAAATTAATTTCTTTTTTTCTTAAAGTTTCTGTTCTCCTTGCAGTGGAACAAACAAACATACGCACACTGACACGCACTCACACAAATACAATCAGAAAACCAAATGTTTTCCCTGAAATGGTGATAACCAGCCATAGAAGCCCTTCCAAAGTCTTTGGGCATCTATGGGTATCATTCTGCCCAGTTCAGGAGACAAAACCACGCCAGGGGCCAATGGTCAGAGTTCTGCATGTCCAAAATTGTCAGAGTTGCATCAAAATGAGGATCTGCTCTGTCAGGGCAGAATGAAGTTGTTTGGGTTTTTTACTCTTATCTGTAGCGGAGTTCCTCTGTGGATCAGCGTAAGTCCTGTTTGAGGGAGACATGCGTGTCTGAAAGGTTTCTGTCTAGACCTTCAGCGTTTCGGGGGACAGCTGAAAATATGTTAATGCTAACTTTGACAGTTAAAAAAAAAAGTTTGGGAAAAATGTAAAGAATTTTAATTGCTTTTATTTTGTCTGCTTGAGATTGGAAAGGAATTATGCGTCTCCAAGAGCAATCAATACTGGTGGACCCCTACTGCTGAGACCATTTGAAGGAGATACACTTGAAAGGTTTTTTGCTCTGGCTTGTCTATAGGTTAGGTATTTTTCCTTTGCCAAATTCCAGCAATAGTAACTTACTCTATTGCATATATGTTTTCAATGTACAGAATCAGCTGAGAGAGTCCAATGAGGTTACTAAAATCCTGGGGGTATCAGTTCCTTTGTAGTAAATGTTTGAGTTTAGAAAGTAGAAACATGATATAAAGTCAAGACTATTGCTATAGGTGCAGATTTCTACATCTTTATTCAGGCAAAACATCACCAGCTTTAGGAGGAACCTCAGATTGTGGTTCTTTTATTTTTTTTTTTTTTTCATGTAAAGCCTTAGTCGTGGTGCTGCTGCTGCTGTTGTGCTTTGTCTTGTGCTGGGGAAACTTCAGCTCTTGCTGCCAATGGCCACTGGAAGTAATGCCTACAAAGCTTTCCTGGGTTTTGATTTTTTTTTTCTTTTTTCTTTTTTTTCTTTTTCTTTTTTGCTATTTTTTTTATCCTAAAGGACAAATCATTTTGCTGTCACAAAATATCCACAATAGGGCTCAGCTGAAACTAAACTCAGGCCATCGCCTTCATTTTATATCATGTATTTCAGGATCCTTTATTTTTTTTCCTCACTCTGTTCTGGTATGTATGAGATAGGAGCATGTAATTAGCCCATACCAGAATAGGCTGTTTGCCAGTTGTGAAAATCATGGGCAAAACACACATTGTACTCCAAAGGTGGCTCCTGCTCTGAGTGCTGCATCCCGGCAGCTCAGTTTGATAAGGTTTGGAGTGATGCTGCCACCACAGACACGTGGTGCAAGGGCTTCTGGTGGGGCTTCACAGCCTTCCCACACGCTGACCAGTCCTCTTAGTCCGGATGCCTTGGGGTCTTTTGAGGAAATTTAGAACTCAAATCCCACAGGTGTGCTGTTCGGAGAGTTTAGTGAGCGTTTGAATTTATGGAATAGAATTTTAAATCTTCTGGTTCCATGCACTTAGCCTGAAGAGTTCAGTGATGTCCACAGACTAGATCTGAATTACCTGAGCTTCTCCGCTGTCTGCCCTCCTGCTGCAGTTCCCTGCCACCCCGAAATGTGGTGGGTGACCTCAGTAATATGGTATTTTACTTACAAAGCCACAAGGCTTGAGGACGCCTTCCTTGTTATTCCCTAGAGGAAGTGATCCACCCCCAAACAGTAAGGCAGGAGAGATAATAAGGAATCGTTTTACGAGGAACCACATTTTATCCTGAACAAATCTGACAGAAGATTTTAGTTCTGGCTTTCCTAAGCTGTTTACCAGTGTGTTTGGGGGATAAATATTCTGGGAAGACGATGTGCATGGGAGTAGCAGCAGTGAAGCGGGGAGAGTGTTGAGCTGCTATAAGGAAAATTTTTCTGCAGATGAAAGTGGATGCAAAGTCTGGTGCTTGGGAACGAGCAGCAGCGAAAAACTAATGATTCTGAATATTGTGCTGCGGTTCTGTGGTTTGTATTTGAACTGTTCTGAAAAAGAGACCACGCGTTGTTGCTGCTGCAGAAGTAGAGCTGACTTTTTTTTTTTCCCCTCTTCCATCTATACCCCTGGAAGAAAAAAACAAACAAACAAACCAAGCAGGAGAACACACCTGTTTGTCTAAAACCCTTAAAATTCTTTACATTTTAATTATTAGGGAGATGTCTCGGTCTGTGTAGTGGGGTAGATTCCCTCCCCGTTTTCTTCCCCGTCGTTACTTCTTGTGTGTGAACCTGCAGT
Source organism: Gallinago jamesoni (assembly GCA_025769975.1). NCBI lineage: Eukaryota > Metazoa > Chordata > Aves > Charadriiformes > Scolopacidae > Gallinago > Gallinago jamesoni. The sequence goes on along the minus strand of JAOQGH010000062.1, from coordinate 30,021,178 downwards.
CCACTGGTAGGAACTTTGTCCAGACTTTTAGTCAATAACTGCGGTGGTGGATTTTTAGGAGTTTGTGTGTGAGGGGAGGAGAAGGAATTTCAATCGTTGTGATCTTTTCTCATTTGTTTTGCTTTGCTCTCCGGACGGAGGGCAGAGCGCCGCCGAGAGAGGTGCTGCCAGGTGTGGCTTCCTATGGCTTTCTCATTCCACCATCCCAGAACCGCCCCGTCCTGCAGTCCTTGCACAGACCAGTCTCCCACTGATTTCAATGGGGAATTTGCCTGCATCGGGGGATAAAAGAGCGGGCCCCAAGTTGTGTCCAATGATGCAATCTGATCCTCCTGCTGTGGAAATTGATGTAATCGCATTCTCGCCCTCCCCCCTTTTCTCAACCCTTCTCCCCTACCAACCCCTGGTGACTCCTGGGGGGCTTCTCACCAAACGGAACGGAGGATGCAGCTGTGTGCTGGAGCAGCAGGGGAGGGGAGGAGACCTGCTGGAAAAATTTATGAAGGGTTGCATCCTAGATGTAACCCTAGAAAACAGCAAAGGACACGGGGAAAAAAGCAATCACCTGCTTTTGCTAAATGAGCCAGTGTTTCTTCTCTAGAGTCGTGACATTCATGACATGTCCCCATGGGTCTGTCGTAAGGCCGAATTGAAGTGCTCCGTGAATTGAGCAATCTCGTCGCTGCCTGCATTCATTCCGGGCGGAGGTTAGCTTCTTTTAGGGCTCTCTGTATTGTTATTGTTGACAGCCTCCGCTTTTCAGCGGTGCTTTTGTGCCCTGGCACGGCGCAGGTTGCTTGGGAATATGGAACCTCGAGAATGCTGCGCTTTGTTGCTGGGCGAGCTGGGCGACCTCTCTGATGCTTCCCTCCGCTTTGCCATTTATATGGGCTTTGGTTTTATTTTTTCCCTTGGGGAATTCTAGGCTCAGCTGAATTTGTTCTGTGTTTTGCGGAAGAAAGAGCTTGTTAAAGAATTCCCTGATGACTTTGAAGTGAACTATTTATTTTCTCTCAAGGGTTATTCAGTGTAGCCATTTGCCCCCTTCTCCTCTGTTTTTTCACCCCAGCGTTTCCTGAGCTACAAGCATTCTTGGAATATATTAGTTGTAATGAGTTATGTGGGCATCAAAAGTTTTCTTTGAAACTATATGGCATCAACATCTGTTAGCTCTTAGAGAACAGAGACGCAGACAAAGGGGCTGGTGGGGGAAGGGAGGAAAAAAGATATTAAATTCTGGATTATGAAGTCTCCGTCTCAAAGGCTCAGGGGGAGGGAAAGGGGGAAATCTGCTAAACTCCCCGGCTTTGATGTGGTCCTCTGGCCCTGGGATTCCTTTTCTGGGAATGTGCGTGGCAGACGGTCCCGCACGGCCGCCCGCCCCAGCGTTCCCCCAGCCCCCTGCCCAGCCCGCAGCACCCAGCCCACCACAGCCCGCCTTGCTGCGGGGACACGTGCAGGGAAAAGGCTCTCTGCTCAGTTTTCAGCTGTTGAAACGGGGAATTGAAATTCCTAATAATAGGGGTAACTCTTAAGTAAATAAAATAAAGCAAAATAAATGTTTAGAAGTGAACTTTTTATTTGCTTGTAATCCTCCTGACCCTGCAGGTCAACCTGCAACTGTTCATCTAAATCAGGTTTTTAAATGGTGTGTGTCTGTGGTTTTTTATTGCCTGTAATTAAAAAACATGTGTCTGTTTCTATGTACGCAGCATCAATCAGCGTCCAGGCATGATCGCTGATGCTGTACTACTTACAGGAATGTGTGGGGATGGGTTCTGCTGCTTCTTTTATCTTTCTCTGCAGAGCCTTACAGTGTCCTACGTGCCAGGGAGCAGAGGAGAAGCGTAAAAGAAACTTCTATGTCTGTCTTTTCTTCTTGTTGGCTCTCTTTTTAGCCATAGCGCTGGTGGCATTGTGCTTCACTGTGACTTCCTGGCCCATTAAAACCCTGACTGGTTATAAAATGATTAGTTGACATACCTGGGCTTTGGGGACAAAGAGGTGGTTTAAAAAGGAATGTGAACCATCTGTTTTGCCAGCACCTCCTGTTGACAGATTTATGGATCAACATTAGCATATGTGTCCAGGGTCACACACCTGTGCTTCCTAACAAGGTAATATTATTTAGCAGAGTATGTTTTCGTCCCGAGGATTCAGAGCTCTTTGCAAAGGTGGACATCAAGAATTCTGTTTTACAGTTGGAAAACGAAGGCACAGAGAGATTTAAGTGACTTACCCTGCACCACACAGTGAGTCTGTGGTGGAGCAGTTATTGAATCCAGGTTTCCTCCAGCTGCATAAATATACGTCATCCATTAGCAGGAAAAGACTTAGAGCTGTAAACATAATAGAGGAGCATTGATTATCATTCTAGGGGAGCTTTAAGCCCTTGTGCTGTATGAAAACCTGTGCCATGTAGGAAGACACATGAAAGGTTCAGAATGCGGTATGTTAAATCTGTAACGATCACTGAAGTCGGTGGAAAGAGTACCCGTGGTTTCAGTGATCACATCTTAAATGAGCAAGTTGTTTTGTAGTTGAGCTCTGCAGCCATTTTCTGCATGCTTGTTTCTCAGCCTGTGCCGGGGTACAATCACCTCAGTGCACTTCAGTCTGTTTGTTAAAGAGTTTCTTGGTAACCAAATCTGTCACAAAAGGAAGTTGAACAGAAAATCAGATTTATTACGTAGCTACGTCCATCTGTCTTCTGTGGTGAAGAAACCCAAAATAAGCAATTTGGAGGACTTATTGAGCTTCTCTGGGCTGGAAGTAAGATGAAGATTTGTCCTCTTTCATTCATGTCCTTAGACTTGTTCATCAGTGTAATTTACGTTGAAGATAAGATCATGGGGGATGTGGGACAATTGATTTTGCAATCAGCAAAGAGGTTAGAGGATAGCTAGAAGAACAAAGTAAGGTAAATAGCTGAATCTGTAGAGTGAGTACATTTATCCTTCTGAAGTAGCTTCAAAGTGAATTTAAAATATAGCAAAAAGCAGTCATTTCTTGTTTCAGTCCTATTTAATCTCAGACTGATGATTTTTTTAGTTGGAGATGGCTGGGCCATTCATTTGGAAAATAACTGCTGAATCCTTAGGTCTGTTCGTACAGTTGCTTTCAATTGTATCATCTCTTCTCTGGCCTAAGTCCTTGAAAAACTGTGTGTCACCCTATCACCTTAAAAAGTAGAAGCCATAATAGTTCTAGAATTCCAATAATGGTGTTAATGGAAGATGTCACTTCGCAACACCTAGTAAGAGTTTCTAAAGATCCGTGAAATCAAGGGTGAAAACATCACAGAAAGAGTAATGTTCTGTTTTGAAATTGGAGTGATCAAAATAAACCTGTCCCCTAAATGGATCTTTTTAACTTCTATAGATTTTTATCCTGTTTTTGTATACAGGATATATATAGATATATATGTATGACCATGCTTATCTTCCACAGCACATAAGAGTCTTATGATTCAAGGTAAATGAGCAGGTTGGGAACTTTTGTTGAAGGCACGTTGCAGTGACTGACCACTGAGAGAGGATGCTCATTTACCCGCTGCAGCAGAGGTGACAGTCACCTCCAAAGAGCAGGTTTCAGTAAGGCCATTGCCCAATTTTCATAGGCTAGAGAAAAGAAATCTATCAGAAGAATGAAGAAAGGATTTGTGTTTTATCCCATTCTAAAGCCTAGTCTGGGTGTTGGACTGGGCCAAAAGAGATTCAGCTGCATGCTGCATGCAACCTGGAGTAAAAACTACCACATTTCCTTTCTTACTTACTCAGACATGCATTGTCAAGTCTTTTGTATAAGTGCCCATCTGCTTTGCACTTTCACTTGAGTTCCGGGCTCCCCAGTTCAAGAAGGACAGGGAAATGCTGGAGAGGGGACAGCAGAGGGTCACAAAGACAGAGCCCTGGAGCATCTCCCTTACGAGGAGAGGCTGAGGGACTTGGGTCTTTTTAGTCTAGAGAAGACTGAGGTGGGATCTCATCAATGCCTATAAATACTTAAAGGGTAGGTGTCAGGAGGATGGGGCCAGTCTTTTTTCTGTGATGCCCAGTGACAGGACAAGAGGAAACAGGTACAAACTCGAACATAAGAAGTTCCATCTAAACATGAGGAGCATCTTCTTCCCTTTGAGGGTGGCAGAGCCCTGGAAAAGGCTGCCTAGAGAGGTGGTGGAGTCTCCGTCTCTGGAGACATTCAAAACCCACCTGGACATGTTCCTGTGCAACCTGCTCTGGATGGACCTGCTTTGGCAGGGGGTTGGACTAGATCTCCAGAGGTCCCTTCCAACCCCATATCATTCTGGGATTCCTCAACAGCCTCATGTTCCTGTTCCTATGGGTGGGGTGTCCTTAAAAGCATATCATCCAAATGCTCCTTGTACCCATTTGAGGGTCTGTAACAGGGATATAAAGATATTGGTGATGTTTTTTGCCTCAGAGGTCTCTGATAGTCCATGATCCTTTGTGACTGCAAATTAGTGATGGTTGGTTGGTTGGTTTGTTTGTTATGCTATCTTTATCTTCACAGTGTTTTACCAGCTGCTAGAATTGCTCTACAGTCACCTTCTGTGAGATGAGACTGTAGGGGCTCCAATTCTGTCAAATTGCTGGATATAGATGCAGTGATTGCAAACACTATTCCTATATTGTTATGGCTGGGGGTTACTGCTCTTAGAGCAGAGGCAGCTGAACTGAATGCATTTGTGTGTTTCAGCATCATAGTTTTGGAGCTGGTCTATTAGTGTGAACTTTGTGCCAGGGTACCAAAGGAAGAATTTCATTATCAGCTGTGCTACACCCATTATATTCTGCTATCTCTAACTTTGGACATAGAAGCCATCATGACTGATAAAGACAATAAAATCCAAAACTCAGAGCAGGTAAACCCACCCAAGATCATCTGTCAGAGATCTTAGAGGAGAAATCTGTTTTCTTAACAACTCTCCCTGCTGTGATTATATGATGAAGAAGTTTTATCTAAGAGAAGCTTCCATGCATGGTAGAGGGAGAAAAACCCATCAGTAATGGATCACAGAGCACCGGGTTCTTATTTCAGAGAAAGAAAACATTATAGAAGTTAAGCTTGCTGTTTCTGCTTAACAACCTGCATTACTGCAGTTGCAATGTATATTTCAATGTTGGTCTAATGGTTAAAGTCACCTTGACTCCTCCAGGCCTGAGCTGCTTTACACGTTCTTTACAGAAAGTTGAATCCTGGTGAGTTATCTTTATTATTAAATTACCTGGAATGGCAAACTCACAAAGAAAAAGAAAACCTAATAGTTGCAGAAGGACAGGTAAAATATGGCAGAGGAGAAGCAATATTAGATTTAAACCAAGGCATAAATGTGTATTGCTCTATAGTGTTGTTCATATACCATAGTATGGTATATGCTTTAATTCTTAATTGTGTTTGCCTGGTTTTATATTTCATTATAGAGAGGCTTGGAATATATACTTTATCTGTGTAAGGCCCTGGGTATATGGATTACTTATGAACAGGGAAGAGGAGGAAGCTCTTGTCCTAAATAGGACACTGTAATACAGAAGCATATGGTTTATTTGAAAAGGCTTACGGGGGGGGGGGGAATCTTCAAGCATTTTTGAAAGATAATATTAATATGAAGGCTTCACTTCCAGATGTGGAGAGAGCCAAATACATGCCCCAAATGCATTCTTATCTCTTGCCTGTAAGTAATGATCACACAAAATTGTCTACTTTTGTAGATGTCTACTTTTATGTATATTTGACTGCATGGGTTTGTATGCACAGAAGCTGTTAACCTAGCAAAATCTCATCTCCAAGGATGTCTGAGTGAAAGCAGTTTAATTATCTATCTATTGATTTATTTATTTTTGAGTTTGTAAAGTTTGAGTTATATTTGAATTGGTTGTAAAGCTGTATTTATTAATAATGACAATCACCTTTGATAACTGAGTATCTATTTTTGCCTGCTTTATCCTAAAATAAATGATACTGGGTTTTGAGGTGTGAATAGGTTTCCTAGTAATGAAGACTAGGCTTGAGTTGATCGTAGTTACACCTGGCTGTGTTTCTAGTCCATGGGAAATTTCAGATACCCAAAGGGGAACTAGGTTCCTCCCATCAATTGTTTATTGAAAAAGTCTTTTACTGCTTTCTCTTCAAGTCTGGACAAGATCAAAACCAAAGTAAAACAATAAGAATGACTGCTTTGGGGTTTGGATGGGTTTCCTGAAGCATCTTCAACAGGCTCAGTTTTCAAAATCCGCAAAGGACTTGCTATATGAAAATCAGAGCTAGTTTGGAAAGTTGCTTCATGCAAGTGAGACGGAAACATTCAGAACAGCTACTCAGCAGCTGACAGAGTCCTCGCTCATTTGGGTGAAGGGCCAAAGAGAATGCTCATTCTCTTGAACCTTTATTTCTTGTGACTTTTTTTTATCTGCATCAAGAACGGAAGGTGACACAGCATTCTTCTTGGCAGCTACTTTAACCATTATAAAATCTACTCCATGAGATCTTAGAGTTACTACATATCTTAGCCCTTGCAGTCCTGTTGTGAAACGCGTTTCTTCAACTTTGCTCTTTCAAAAGGGCTGGAACTTTATTGCATCAATATGAGACTAAAGAGAGAACAAACCACATGTTTCAGTCAGGTGGTTAAAAACAGAGACGAAAGTTTTCTTGGTTGACAATGTGTCATTTTGCATGTGTTTTACTTGGGGAAAGTAGTGGATATGATAACTTGATAAGAACTTCACTAAAATAGGAAATGTGTGCATATTTTCTGCCAAAAACGTGGAAAATTGAGTATCTTAAGGCTAAATCAAAGGATTTTCATGAGATGTTTGAAGGGGAAGAGGTAAAGCAACTTGTTTCTACTTGAGCAGCACCTTTTAGAAAAATATTAATTAACACAATATTGACTGTGATGTAATACAGGGAGTAGAGGGGTCCAAACTTAAAAATGTGCTTGTTATTATGATAACCTACCTAAATCAAAGGTTATCCTGTGGTATATTTAATACATCTATGGATGTAGCTGTCTCTACTTACACCAAAAGCAAAATTGCATTTCGCACCATGTTAGCCCGAATGTGGGTTGCTAAAATTCAGTCTGTTTGCATTCTGTAGCTTCAGCTCTTATGTGCTGGCTGCTGGATGTCACAGAGAGTGGCATGGAAAAGGCAGAACCAAGACCCGTAGAAAAAGTCATAGTGATGATCAAGGTCAAAGGAATGGGTGAGCATAGGGGCTAGATAGGTAGGGCTAGGAGATGTGGATGCACATAAAACTGTGTGGAGCCTGGAAGGTGAAGACAAGGAGTTTAAACTCGACGTAGAAGCAGAAAGGGAGCCAGCAAAGACATCGGAGGAATGACTCACCTTGAGTACTGTGTTCAGTTCTGGGCCCCTCACTACAAGGACATTTATGGACGAGAAGCTGGCCATGAGCAGGCAGTGGGCATGCAGCCCAGAAGGCCAATCGCATCCTGGGCTGCATCAAAAGAAGTGTTGCCAGCAGGTCCAGAGAAGGGATTCTGCCATTTTGCTCTGGTGAGACCTCACCTGGAGTACTGTGTGCAGGTCTGGAGCCCTCAATAGAAGAAGGACATGGACCTGATGGAGCGGGTCCAGAGGAGGGCCACAAA
>JAOQGH010000062.1:29991351-30013439 GCA_025769975.1 Gallinago jamesoni | reverse complement strand
AAGGGGAGGCTCGAGGAGGCCCTGGGCAACCTGGTCTAGTTGGGGGTGTCCCTGCTGACTGCGGGGGGGTCGGACTACATGGCCTTTGGAGGTCCCTTCCGGCCCAGATGACTCTATGATTCTATGAAGTGCTGGAGCGTGTCCAGAGGAGAGCCACCAAGCTGGTGAGGGGTCTAGGGAACAAGTGATATGAGGAGAGGCTCATGCACATATCTAGTTTGGAGAAGAGGAGGGGAGACCTTATTGCCCTCTGCAAGTCCCTGAAAGGAAGTTTTAGAGAGGTGGGTGTTGGCCTCTTCTCCCAAGGGAATAATGACAGGAGCAGAGGAAATGGACTAAACATCGTTCTGTAGCCAGAATGATGGGTGAGGATTTGGATGGCAGCATTTTCAGATGGCTGGTGCAAAAGAAGTCAGTAAGTGGAGGCCCCCGAGTGAGTGCCTGGCCTTTAGTCTCCAGAGACTTGTAGCAGTAAGAAAACTGCTGACGGTGGTTAGGGCTGAGGTTGGGGTTAAAAAAATAAAATTCGCGGCAAGTTTGCATTCATCAGAGTCTGATTGCATGGCTAAGGTGGGAAGCAAGTGACGATTGCCTGACTTGTAATCAGCTGAACAGAAACCCTGGGGTGTGGGAGCTTTTAAAGATTGTTTTTCTTCTTCGTGTATGTGTATACTCAGCAGCATTTCTGAGGGAGTTGCACTAATTAACTCTTCTCTCCACCCCCACCCTCTTAAATCTCAGCTGAGTACAGCAGCCACCTATCAGAATGGGATATGTGGGACACAAGGTCCTTTCTGCCCAGGTCAGACAGCTGTTCAGGGTTTCGAAGCAGATGTTTGAGCCTGAATCTCAGTAATTTTGCGTGATTCGGGTTGGTAGCTAATGGAGGCCAACTTATTTGGGAAACTCCCAGTGAGGCAGAGACGCTTACTCTAGCTGGGTTCCTGTTTAGCAACCGATAGAAGTGGCACTCTGGAATCCTTCTACGTTACATGTTTCTTTTCTTTAAAGTGCTCGCTGACCTCATTTATATAGTATTTCACAGGGTACATCTGGTTTTGGTTCTTTCATGACTCAGTGTTCCAGTCTGAAAATGCAGTGTTGTGATTTAAAACATGGTGTCAGGACAGTGACATACAGCTACCCGTGACCTCACTGGTGGTGCTGGTCCTCTCTCAGGCACCGCTCCTGCCGCCAGCCGGGCTCCTGCAGCTGTGCAGTCACTGGCTTCTCCATCCCCTCCAGCCTGTCCTTCCTTTGTGCTGGTAGACACCACTTCTCCTGGGGTCTAATGTTCCTGCCTGGCTGAGTATTGTGTTCAGTTTTGGGCCCCTCACTATGAGAAGGACATTGAGCTGCTGGAGTGTGTCCAGAGGAAAACCACCAAGCTGGTGAGGGGTCTAGAGAACAAGTGATATGAGGAGAGGCTGGGGGAACTGGGCATGTTTAGTTTGGAGAAGAGGAGGCTGAGGGGAGAACTTATTGCCCTCTACAACTCCCTGAAAGGAGGGTGTAGAGAGGTGGGGGTTGGCCTCTTCTCCCAAGGGAATAATGACAGGAGCAGAGGAAATGGACTAAAGTTGGTGCAGGGGAGGATTAGATTAGATTTTAGGAAGAATTACTTTCCTGAGAGGGTGGTCAGGCACTGGAACAGCCTGCCCAGGGAGGTGATGGGGTCGCCATCCCGGGAGGTATTTAAGAAACATGTAGACATGGCCCTTCAAGTCATGCTGTAGTGCCCAAGATTGTTGGTTTGTGTCTGTTTGTGGGTTGTTTTGGGGTTTTTTGTGGGGTTGGACTCGATGATCTCAAAGGTCCCTTCCAACCATGAAGATTCTCTGATTCCCAGTAGAATTCTTGAGCTGCAGGTTGTCTCACACCGTTACCTTTTCCTTTGGCTGCAGTTCCTTTTCTGAACTCAGGGAACTGGGAGTAGATGCACTCGTTCATATTAAGACAATTTCTGCAGGTTCCTGAGATAATACTCCACTGTGCAGTATGAGCTGCCATCAGAATTGTTATCTCTGATGCTTGCTCAGCTTTTGTACTTCTCTGTTGAGTGTGAGTTTACATATGCTCTCCAGAATCCTTTGCTCAAGCAGGTACATTTTGGTGTTTATCCAGGGTGTGACATCCTTCTCAATGCTAAAAATACTCAGGTAACTCTGTTGCAGTTTTTTTGACAGAAGAGTTAATGATAATAAGATGAATGATATAATTCCTTCCCCCCACCTTCATTTTTTTTCCTGTAAAATCCTAGAGTTGCCCACACCTTTCACAGGTACACATCTGTCTATCAAAGATAATACATGTCATAATCTTCCACACGCAGAGGAACACATTTGAACGGGAGCTGAGGAATTCTGCTTCAGTGTGTCACTAAAATGTTCAAATGATACTCTCATCAGTTTCAGGATGGATTGTCAATTTGTGTGGCATTTAACACTAATGTTATGGTTCAGCATCATAAAAACACTTTTCTAGAGTTTGGTAATTTATAATAACGTGGTTTAAGGCAGAAACACTTACTGGAAATTTGCTTGCATTAAGTTACTACTTTAACTTAAATAACTAGGAGCTAGAGGAGGAGTGAAACTAGACTAGAATATAAACTATATTTACTTAAGGCCTGTGTAATGATTAAAAGGGAGAAAATAAGGAAGCTAGGTTAATGAATATTAATGCTTCACTCTGCTGTTTTACACTTTTGTCTTTCACTCTTCCATTGAGTTACTTGATGGTGCATTTTACATCAACAAATGTGTGCTCATTTTGAAGTGAAACCTTTCAAAAAAATCATAAAAATGAATGACTTATGGGTTTTGTAGAGGACGAGATTAATGATGACGTTTTACCGAGCAACATTTGATACCCAGATGCACTGCTTACTTTGCTAAAATCTTAAGAGATGAAGTCTGCCAGCTAGATAATATTCTCCTCAGAGGGACATCACAACTAAGATCACACCTACTCAGGCCATATTTGCTGATCAGATTAACATAAAGTATTTTTTTTTCCCAAGAGAGCAGAAGGGAACAGGAATTCTGAGTTTAGTAAAAAAAAACACCACAAAACCCCCTAGTTATTAAATATTTAACATTGTGGGGGAGGGCAGAGGTGCCCACGTACATGCCTATGTAGTCACTTCTATGTATCTCGTTATCTACAAGAGCAGTCAGAGGTGTTTCCATTTTCATGGAAAATGATGACATGGGGGATTTGATCAAACAAAAGTATAGGAACTTTTACAACGCCCTGGAAAGACTGTCTTGCAGGAATAAGATAACTTATGCCAACATTTAATAGCTTCTTTGTATTCACTGTGCATTTCTTCCATAATTTTTAAGGTAATGATTGATATTAATCAGCACATGCTCAAAAAAAACCAAAACCCAACCTCTTTTTCTGCAACAAAGCCTCAAGGAAACAAAATAGGTTTTGTGATTTGTTTCTTGGAAAGCTAAATCCAGAATGACAGTTTTTGTAACAACCTTGTGCCGTGCAGAATCCTAGCACTCTGGGCCAAATTGCCAGCATTTCTCAGAGCCCAAATAAATTTGGCCCATGAGTTCTAACTTTATTTCAGGGTAACTGCTCATGAACAGAACAGTATTTTCAGGGCCTCTGGGTTAGCTATCCAGTGTGTGTTTGTGAAATCTGATTTTTAAAATGCTGTTGCAGAAATTGATACTGAAGAATTCTTAAGATACGCTTCTGTGGCTTAGTTACTTTCTGATAACTAATCTCAAAGAATAACATTTGGGCACATGGAAGGCAGAAAAGACCCTCTGTCAACTTTTTCAAGGAAACAGAAGTGAACTGCTTTTAATCATGATAAAATTGCTTAACAATACAACTAGTGAATACAACCAGACATTAATTGTCACGGGTTATTCCCTTATTCTTGTGCAAATAGCTCCATAGTTCATAGGTTGATGCTGAGATTGCTGGCTCTGTGTTCCTGGTGAAGTAAATATGGCCATGAGTGGAGCACACCAGTTTTTTAGGACCATATCCTTCTTTATCACTGTAACTATTTATCGTTGGTAGAAAGTGTTTGTGGAGAAGCTAGGGAGCCAGACTGTGGTGTAAGGTCAGTGATGCTTCGGTTATGCTGGAGCCTTCAGAGTGAATGGGAGAAGACAAAACATGAGGATGGCTGTCATTGCGTGGGGTTTAGCTGGGGTGTGGGGATGGAGCTGGAAGGGTCTGCTAATGAGAGAGCAGGAACGCTCTTCAGGGTCTTTGTAAGTGGGATTAGCTCCAGATCCCACTGATGCCCCGTGTTACCACTTCAGCACTATTAGAGAAATGTTTTTTGGGTCTGAGATAAGATCATCTGCATATCTGTGGCATCTGCGTCTGTATTGCTGTAGACATACTGGAGCTGACAAAATTTCATTAATTTTGGGACTGAAGGATCAGGCAGCTCTTCAGAGTCTGGTATCTGCTTTTCTTGGGTGACCTCTGGCATATGAAAGTTTTCTGTTTGTTGGTGGAATCAAGTGATAATATTTCTCTGTGGCTAGTGAAGGGCTTATTTCTTCTTCATCTTTTCCATTTGGAGTTTTTTTTTTTTTATCTTGCTTGATTGACAGAATGTTGAAATGCTAAATATTAATATACTTTGTAAAAGGATTTGAATATGAACACTTTCTTTCTTTCCCCTGTGTAGTCTATTCATCTCCATTAAATTTTTATCCTAAGGTTTGTCCAGAGCATTGTCAAATAGGACCAAATGCATTGACTACCACTAATAAAGTGACTGAAGAGGGAATAACAACTTCTGTGCTGTCACTGGTGTTTTAAATTAATCCTGGTGATAATAAGTACATATTCTTAAGATGTTAACACTTAGTGTGTAGTATATTTGTAATTAATTTTCTATTTTTATTTTTTAAACAGGATTTATCTGGGGAAGGCTACAGAGACACTATTGGTGATGAACACTTTCATCTAGAAGGTAATTAAAGAACAAAATTTCTTGGTTAATATTAAGAGGTACTGGAGTAATTCAGTGAATATCTGTGAAAACGCATATATGAGAGTGCAATTCGTAATATACTGATGTGTCATTTGCATGGCAAAACTGTTAAGATAGGAATAGGGTATTATTTCTGTATCTCCTACCACTGTCCTCCTAGTATCAAAAAAAGTCACCCAGTTGTATCATAGGGGCCAACTGTCTTAATTCAAGGTCTCACAGGTTTTTTCCAGGTACTTCTCGTGGCATTGGTAGCAGCAGTGCATATCACTGTCCCCAGCAGAGGTGGTAAATGTGATCACTGGAAATGTTAGCATTGGGGTTTGTGATGTCCTGCACACCCTTCTCTGTTACACAAACCAGACTTAGAAACTCCCACATTAATTTCTAATAAAGACCAGAGGCTCTTACTCGATACATTTCTCTTCAATACAAATGTGATCATTAGTGCCCCAGATAACTCCTCCTTACCAAGGCTCATCTCATCTCTTCATCTGTGATCAGGCCTCTCCTTGCAGTGGGAGATGGAATTGTTGTGGTGAGAAGGGCCTGTGGGGACCTTGAGTATGGACACTGTATTCTGCGTGCCAGAGAACTCACCCAAGGTACTTTCAACTTCAGTTGGGCAAGTGGGGGTTGATGAACGAAAGAGAATAATTTGAGGGAATTGTTGCTCATTCTTTTAGAAAAACAAGGAAATTAGACTTCAGAAACTCTTTGGGAAATGCTCTAGTATAACAAGTGGTTGCATGGGCTGTGTGCTAGATTTATGTTTTAAGCTAGTGGAAACAATATGCCCAACTTATTTAGAGCAATGAACCATGTCAAGCTTAATTTAGAAAGTTCCGTCGCTTTATAATCCAGTCATTTGTTTCTGGTGGTAGAGACTTCTGTCTAAACAGAACTTGAAAGATTCTCTGTGTTAAGAATGTCTGTCTTCCATTTCCTTACCTGGGAAATGTGTTATATACTGCATCCCATGGATGCCATGTTTCTATCATGTCTTTAGTTTACAAGGAATGCTCTCTCCTATGTGCCTGCAGCATGGGAGCTCAATTTCAACTAGTGCTTGTGGGCTACTGTTAAACACCAAAGCAAGACATACTTGCCGTGATGGAGTCAGTGTTAAAAGTGTTTCAATATTTAACTTCACCGCAGTTTTCCTCTCTGCTCATAGTAGGACATAACTCTAATAAAGGGTGGCTTTTTAATTTTCAGAATTATAGGAGAATCTACATAACACAGGAAATTAAATGCTAGTGAGGTGAATAATTTCTCTGTCTCATTCTACCTCTCCTTACCTCTAATTATTTCTTATTTTGTTGTGTAGAATTGTCTTGCATAGAATACGGAATGCCCAATACAGAATGTTTCCAAACGAGTCAGCAGCAGGATTGTTTTTCTTAGAGTGTAAAACCTTTTAGGCTACTGTAATTTCAGTCTTTCAGCAATTCTACATTATTACTTCTGACGTGTCTAATTTCTTATGAAGCAGCTGAGTAGTGAAGACAAGATTTAGATACCAGCAGGTGGTATTTTCTTTGTGTGCTGCCACTGGGGAAGAGCTGTTCTGTGGCATCTTTCCAGTTGGGAGGCAGGTAGTTCTTCCCACCCAGTGATCAGGCAAACACTTGCAGAATATCTTCATCGATTCAAATCTCCAGGCTTTGTTTTCCATGCTGGGGGGACAGTGTTAGCCACTTCCTTCTTGAATGGGATATGTAAAAACTTCTTATAATTAATTAAAAGATGATACTAGAAGCGTTGTGTTTAAAGCAGGATGCTCTCACTCATTTTATGTAACTTCATACTTTTTACTACATAATATTTTTTTGATGACTGTGATAGTACTAGTATAAAACTGTGATATTAGCATAAAGTGAAGCTGAAATATTATTTGAGACCTTTGTTAGGACACAGCTTGAATTCTGCATGACATAGGTACAAGATGAACACTGTCAGAGCTCTTTGCTATATAGAAATGCTTTGTGTGAAAATGTAATTAATATTCTAGAAAATACCTTAATCTTTTCATCTAAAATAGTTGTTCTGCTTTTACTTAGCTGCCTCATAATCTTTACGTATGTACTGGTGTAATGCATGTTGCATGGTTATACATTCGTGTGTCGTAAGATAACATCGACATCCCTGATAACTAGTTTCAGAGGTAGGGAGCTGTAACACGCTGAACCCTGGTTGGCTGGGCTACGCTCACAAAGGACATGAATGGCAAAACAAAGACTTGAGCCCAGCTCTCCCAAGTACCAGGCAAGCATCTAACCAATGAACTATGTCCTGTCTTCATAAATACACCGTAGGGATGGAAAAAATGAAAAAGAAACACTTCTCAGATTTGCAAAAAAGCACAGCAGGTGCCGCAATTCTTCTGCGTTAGGGGAAAGTTATAGCCTTCACACTCAGAGATTTTATTGGAGAATAAATCTGAGTTCTTTGGAAGCCTCTCACTGAAAAGACAAAGTGGCAATAAGAGAAATAATTGAATTCCTTATTTTGTTTTACATAGCCAAGTTCATTACCTTTTTTTTTCTCTCTCTTTTTTCCCCCTCTCTTAGCCGTCTGAGCAGTACAGATAAAAAGAGCTCTCTTTGCTGGATTTAACTTCTGTGTTGTTATGTAAAGCTTGATCAAATCCTTTCGTCTTAACAGACTTAACTGGCCAACAGCAAAAGGCTCGGGATTCTGGGATTAAGATTGTATTTGGTAAGAGGACTGGTGCATTAGTGCTTTCTTTTGAACTATAGAAAGAACAAAGTAAACATCAAAAGCATTAAGCCATGAGAGCAGATTGTTGACTCAATGTTGGTGCATGACAAGAGGTTAGAACTCAATAGTGGCGACTCTGTTTACTGAGTGCTGTGCAGAAAGAAACAGTTTGACCAGTATTGTCTATTATGTCCAACACCTGCCTTTGATTTTTGCTGCTTGGCAAGTAGCTAAATTGAAACTGGGATTTTCTCTTACGTGGTCAGTGGTTTCCTTAGATAAGAGATACCAATGGAAACCTCAGTCTCTTCTCTATACTACTCTGTTTCCCTTCTTCCTCCTTCATTAATAACTCAGCAACTGGGGCATGCTGGATATAGGTTCCGTAGTGGATCATTTGCAACCTCCATTCCAAGTTTGGCAGTGCTTTCCCACTGCATTTCAGAGACTTCCATGGCCAAACTTTGAGTACTTGTACACAGCCACAGCAGATTGCACAAGCTTCTTGTGTTTGAACTTTCTTGTCCAGCAGTTTCTGCGAAGGAAGCATGTGCTTCATTACACTTCATTTCTGTGATAAAAAAGCTTGAATTTTTCTCTTTTCTTGTCCTGCTGTAGAATAGTAGCTCACCAGATCTGAATGACTGGAGATGACTCTGGAAGAAGTCACAAAAAGTAGCACAGACATTGGGAGATCTATTTTAATTTTATTTCAGTAGGGAAGCTAAAATGGCAGGCAGGGAACTGAATGTAGCATCAAACAGCAAGGCACTTCCATCATGGAGACGTGCAGGTGGCTCAGAAAGATATCTGCTATTAGGATGTTCAGTGATGACATCCAGGTTCTCTCTCTGCTCTTCAAGGTATAAGTAAGCTTTTAAATGAATCATTCAAGAGTCATGCTCTTGTTTGCCAGAATTTTTTCTCCTCCTTTCCCTGGACCTTTTGGGAAATTTTCACAGCTAAAGCCTGTAGACCAGGAGAGCTTTCTTATCCTGACTATTCCATGTCTTTATGAAATGAACCAGGGTTCCTCTGTCTTATCACTTGAACATTTAAAAGCTTTAAAGAGCAGCCTATTTTTCTCCTTGAGTGTGATATCTGAACCAGAAGCAGGGAAATCTTCCTCTGACAGACTGATTGTGGAAAAGAGGCAATTTCCTCCTTGTCTCAATACAAGGTCTTTAGAGCCCAGTGGGATATAGCTATCGGTCTCCTTCAGCTGCCTTTTGGAGTTCAAGGTGAAGTCCTTAAACTCAGGAGTCACCTAACCGGTCACCCCAATTAGTTCTGTGATGATGTGATTTCTCATGTCACTGTTCTCATGAAAAGTATGACTTAACTGTTTCTACAAATCAGAAGTCTTGCGTCTGTGAGATCAATCTAGTCCTGTATCTGTCAGAGGAGCTGTCTCTTATGCTGATAGCAATCTGTTCCCTGTTTCATTTGTCAGTTGGGGGTGATGTCTTGATTATTATTCTCTCAACAGAAGACTGGAGAAGAATCACGTCTTCCTGGTGCCTTATCTGAACCTGATATCCAAAGTATCCAAAGTGAAAGAGCTTGACCTGAATCAGGCAACCCATTTTTTGATATGTTCCCCAAACCAGATGTATCCAAAACTCTTGACAATGCAAGATGTTCCCTCATCTGATATCGCAAAGGACAGAATTATTCAAGCCATCTTCTTGCCCATAAATATTAGAGTTCAAAGCACATGTTGTTACTGAGAAAAAAAAGTCTATCATATCTGTAAAAGAGCTATTTCTAGCACTTCTCACACATTTAGAAAACATTATGGATTTTCTAGACCTTCAAGTAAGTCATGCTGTATTCAGCAAAGCAGAAAAATAATTAATTATATTTTTAATATCATTGTATGCTTTTCAAGCATAGAGTCCTTCATCTCTTGTTCCTCCACCCAGCGTCCAGGGAGTCTGTGATCATGTGGGAGCCGAGGCGTGGTTGGCAGAGTTTCCACCACGAAGAGCTGTGTTGTTTTTTGGACTTTATTAAAGAACTGATAAGCAAACAAGGAACCAATAGTAAAGAATTTTTTTTTGTGGTTTGAGGATTACACCCAATGCTGCCTTCCTGGACCCCCCCACCTGCACATACTTCACCCCCCCATTCGCATCCCAGAGCCCAATGAAGGAGCACGGTGGCTTCCAGGTGGGTGCTGCCCAGGTGCCCCTGCTTTTCCCCCGTGCTGGGGCTGTAGCTGCAGGGGAGGGCATGGGATGGAGCGTGCCTCCCCCACGGCACCCTCCAGCAGGGCTGCTCTCATGCACCGCTCTCTTTTTTCCCTCTCCTCTGTCTCTCTGTTCAGGGAAAAATCCAGTGAAGATCTTAGGTCTTGGAGCTGTTACTAAAACTGCTAATTGGAAGAATATCTGTTGGGTTGTCAGCTCGGAGGGGTGGCAAGGCGTGGTACTTGGGCCCAAATTGTTTATAAACTTGTCAGCAAAGGAAAACTTCAGCAAGCATTTTAATTAGTTTTAGCTTAACCTTCTACTTGCCTGTGAGACACTTAGTGCCATACTTTGATAATCTCTTAGCTGAAATAAATTCATGTATTGTGCTTGGCTGGGCTACGAGTGGGTAACACGAGGCAGTTATTTCAAACTGCACGCTCCTTTCTAGTTAATGCCTTCAGTTATGATGATTATTTAATTTATTTTCTAAAGCTTAGATGATTTACTGTGTATTATGTATGTGAAATTCCAGTGTTTTTATAGAAAAGACACAGATTGCACTTTGTACGCAGGCAGAGTTGCTTTATCTCAGCACTGTTGTTATTACCTGCCTGGTACTATCGATGCAGGCTTGGGGCTTTGCAGAAAATGAAGGTCCCTTCCCTGGGACCAAATACCTGTTCATCCCTGACACTGCAGACAGAGTGCTAACAATTCTACCTTAAAAGTGCTCTCGTAGTCGGCGTTCTGGGATGTTGTATGGGAACTCTGCGTTTTAATGACTTGTTGCTAATCCTACGCCCTTACCATAGATTTGCTGTAGATGAGCGTACACCATGTGGTCACCTCAGACTGGTGATGCCTGGCTCATTGGCTGTATTTTTTTTGGCTGGCAAGAGGTTTTTGCTATACGCTTTCCTACTGCTCAATATGACAAGAAACAACTGTGAAAAATACCTTCAGCTTCAGGGTTACCCACCGGCACCAGCCACTGTTATCCAACAAACAGCTCCTCCTTGCTGAGGCTGGAGGCTGATAAGGTGGTTCCTGTGAATTGGAAGGAGGACCAAAGAACATGAAGGGGGAAAAATAAAAAAAGAAGGGAGCAGTGGAGAGTGCCAAGAGAAAACTGCTTAGTTTGGCAGATAGAATAAAAGTCACCAAAGAACATGAGACTGGTAGGATTAGCAGAAGTTTTCCTGTGGTCGTACGCAGATCCAGGAAATTATAAGAAGCAGGTAGGCTGTTTGCCATGAGTGGGAGGAAAATCTTATGGCATAAGGCACTTTAAAAAAAAAATATATATATATAAAATTGTGCAAGTGTTTCTTAACGTTAGCTGTTCCAGTTGAGGGGGGTTGGTGTTTGGATCAGAAGCTTTTACTTCTCGAGCTGCTGTTTCAAGTGCAGCCAGGTCAGTAGTGATGAAAGACTGTTGCCATCCAATGGTTGTCCATGGCCTGTGTGTAATGAGTTAGTGGTCTCCAGGTGTTTCCAAATGGACCTTTACAGTGTCTAACAGCTCCCACCCATGTTGGCAAGCAAGCGGAGCACAGAAAGGCAGTGAAAAGTGGGCTGTTATGTCACCTCGGAGGGTGAGCTTTCCTCCTCGCGCTGTGCGGAGGGTTTGTGCTCTGCTGCCTGTGCCGAGCTCGTCCCCTGCGGGTAGGGTATCGCTCTCTTTAACCGACAGCCCACCGGCTCCTACTGGTGCTGCCTGATGGGTATCGATAGATGATTTGTTTTGTCTATGGTTTGAGAGTTTTGTTCTGGGTTATTAATCCTCTGCACTGGACTGGGAAGATCATACATGCTCTAAGCAATAACTTCATGTTGATCTCTGTATTCAGATCGTTTTGCACTGCTGGAAAGTTGTCATGCCTGAACACAAGGTAGTTGCATGTTTGATTTAGGAAAGCTGAGGGCAGAGCCTGAGGTTGCCTGCACCTACCTTACAATAGAGAGAGAGGGTTTCAAAGTATAGCACACAAGAAAATCTTCCAAACTTACAAGTGGTCTCTATTCTTCATGGTGAAGACAGCCAAATGTTAATTTAATTTTGTGTAACATATAAAAAACATTTCAGTAGAACACAGGTAATGAAAAGGGAAGTTAACAACCACCTCAAAAAAGCATGGAGTTGATTCTTATGAACGCCTTAAACATGGGAAGCGTTAATATTAAATATAAAATATATAAAATATTATTATTTAATATTTAATAATGCTTGGTATTTATAATATTGGGTTTCCATATTCCTTCCTTCTACCTAAGGCTGGCAACTTTTCCTTCTTTCACAGAGAAGCTAATGCTCTTTCTGAGTGGTCATTAAAAAATAATAATCCATTAACAATAAGAATATTCATTTACTCTCAGCTCTGAAGTAGTCGTGAACTAGTCTGACAGGAGGCAAAGAGGCACCTTGGATACAGCCACTGAAAACCAATGACTACAAATCTATCAAGCTGCTCCTTTTGTAGCATCTGAGAAGCAGACATTCAGGGGGTGTGTGAGAAGCAGGGCAACCAAAGTGTAAAGGTATGTATCTTAGGGAGGTCTCATCAAAGGGAGGAGGGCTTTTGCATTTGCCTTCCACATCCTGAAGGTGAGTGAAGCATCACAGTGGTGCTTAGGCATCAGCTCGTGGTACCCAACTGGTTGCTGACACCAGTGAGGGGAAGCTACTGAGCAGTGGGACTGAGATAGGGGCAAGAAATGGGTGCCAGTGACGTGAGGCTCATGATCTGTCCGTGAGGTTTGAAAGGGCTAGGCCTCAGTAATCAGGACTCGCCAAATCAGTCTTGGTCAGTGGTGTTTCCCTTGGGATGTCAACGTTGTGATTCAGAGGAGGAGGGAACCTCCAACCCTTACCACCACCTGAGATGGCTGGGTTACAACCGGTGACATCTGTCTTCGTGTCCTGCTCTCCTGCCTCTGCAGCGGTCAGTGATGTGGGAGGCAGGGTCTGCCACCGGCTACACCCTGGCACGCTGGACTCGGGCATAGCTCTGATGCAGTGTATGGCACAGAGATAAAGCTGCGTTACTCTACGTGTGCAGCAGGATGAAAACCCACTTGAACTTTGCCCCAGGACAACCACCACCAAGAACAAAGAATGAAATATGGGAACAAGTCAGGAGTTTGAAAACAATCTCTCTGGAAACATGATGAATACCAGTGGTTTCATTTATTCTACTTGAAGAACAAAGGTCCTTTTCTACTTTTAATTTCCCAGCAACGATTATTACCAGTTATTTTTCTTGTAGCTTTGACCACAGTTCGTGGAGGTTTTATTAAACATGTTTTTGAAAAGGGAGTCAAAATGCCATTCTTCTCTGACTCTCTTGTGACTCTCTCTTTTTTTTTTAATCCATGTGAAACTAGAACATATTTCTAGGCAAAGATTTGGGGCCAGATAATACTCTCATGCTGGTGTTCATGGAATCATTCCAGTTTTGTGCTCATGTAATTGAAAGAAGTTTTGGCCCTTGCTATTTCAGAAGACAATATATTTGTTTCAAATCCCTTGCCTTTACGTGAAACATTACGTTCATTTTTAGAATCCTTGAATACTGCCTTTAATAGGCAATATCTCCTGCTGCAACTCCTGGATATTCCTAAAGTTGCCTTTGCATTCCTAAAGTTCTAAAGTCCTAAAGTTCTCTTGCATTTGGCTCGACCTTGACCCTTCCAGACAGCCCGGTTTGAGAGCTCCCTTTGCTGGCTCCTTGGTACCTTTCTGGGTCTCTGGTAGCTTTCTGCCACAGGCTTTTGTTTCGATCCCACGTGCGTGCTCCTGTAAGGCCCCGCTCTCCTGCCCGTCGGGATTTCGTGTCCAGGAGTGCCTCACGGGAGGATACGGTTTATGACGGGATTAAATAATTCTTGCATTTCTGGGCTGGAATTTCGGAGCCCTCGTTTTATGCAGAGGGCTAGAAAGGCGTAAAGCTGGAGAGACGCCTGAACCTTCGGGCTGTCTGGTTCAGACACAACAACCTGTCATCCCGCTGAACCTTACAAACACACCAGCGTGTCCACGCAGGCTCAGAGAGGCAATTGCAGGGAAAAGCGTGTTGCCTTCGCCGCTTGCTATTCCAAATTCAAAGTGTGTACCAGTCAGGGTGCTTTTGTGTGCTTCGACTCCACTTCTGCTGCAGTAGCTACAGAAACCCAAAGTTTTACCTCACCAGGCAGAACAAGTGCCCTTTGTTACCTAGACAGATTACAGCTTTTTCTAAAGTCTGCTCTTCATAAAGGCCCAGCTTGAACAGTGGAAATTCTGACTTGCCTCAGATACTGAGGAGACTTTTATAGTTTCAAGTAGCTCCAGGGTTATATTTTAAAAGTTGAATTTCATCACATGTTTCAAGTTTGGTGGAAAAAAAAAAAAAGCACGATATTTTTAGCAGGAAAAAAAAGTCCCCCCCCCCGCACCTTTTTTCTTAACAGATGTTTCATCTCAATCATATCCAAACCTCAAAGCACAAGTAGCAGTCAACCTTATTCTCCTGTGGAGAAAAAGATAAAATATCATTTGTTTGGAAGAGGATTTTTTTTTTTTTTTTTCATTGGTAACCACAACTAGTTTGTGAGTAAAAGCAAATAATAAATGCAGCACTATGGGGTTGTGGAAATGAACCTGAAGCAATATTTCTGCTCCTGAAAGAGCTGGGAGTCCAGCTGCTCTTGTTAGATGGAAAGTCCCAACCCCCAGCCTACCAAAAAAAAAAAAAATACCGGTAATCAGTTTTTTCTTGCTTTAGAAATCTGATCCAGCGATCCAGGTCCTTTCACCAGTAAAATATGTCATACGAAGTGGCCAACTTTGTACCGAAAAGGATTTAAAACTGTAACAGTAACAAAAAGAGAGGAAAGGAATAGTTGTAAAACAAAATATCCAGAAGTAAAAGTGCTGCTGCCAGAGGGATTTTCACAGGGCTCCGGAGGATTGGGGGGGCTTTGCTGTGCCCCATGGCCAGGGGTAGCCAAGGGCGAGCCAAGGCAGCCCTGTGCTCTGTCCGCAGAAGATTTATTTCGGGCAGAGTTATAGTCCCTTTTAAGGATTTGGAGGCACGAAGTTAAAGCGTGGTGCTGGCAAAGGTGTGCTCAGATGAAGGACCCTCGGGGAGCTGCGCTGGGCACCTGTGGGGGCAGCTGCTCAGGCCCCACGAGCAGGTCGGGATTGCCACCCAGCTTTCAAGACGCTACGTTTGGACAAAAATTCACAATGATAGTGTTGAGGAGGATATTGCAGGGTTTTCCACCGAAGGGGTAGCTCGAAGAGGGAAGATGAATCTTGAATTGTGAAGCACGTGGGCTCTCTAGAGCAATAGGAAGGGCTGGCTCCTCCCATAAACATGCTCCAAACCATCTCCTCATCTGCACTTTGAGCAGTTCGTAGCACAGTGGGCTTCCATTTCTGGTTGTGGTCTTCAGGCTTCACTACGCTTATTAAAAATGGTGAGCAATTACCTGCATTTGCTCTGTGGGAGTTCTTTCTTACAGGATCCTGTGTGCTCTGTAGACTTCAGATAAGGTGGTTGAGTCAAGCCTCTCTGCGTATTTTGCAGTGTGTGATGTATCACCTCAGTACCATTCCTCACTCATCCATAAACATGAGAAGGGACAGACGAATGCTTGTACCTGCACACCTGTCTGCTGGACTATTAGTCACTATATTGCTTTTCAGTTGTGTTGTGGATCAATCTCCACTGTCCCCCACCTCTCAGAGTAACATGTGGGCTATGAGGAGGGGAACATTGAACCTGCTACTGAATGCTGACTATGAGAGAGCTGTCAGATGTGCAACTGATTCATTACAGCCAAAATGATGTTGCAGTACAGGTCCAAAACATTGCTCTCTATGAAAGGCCAGCTTTGTGAAGGTCAGAGTGACATTCTTCCTTTTGGGAAGCAATTCTGATGAGATGAATATTACAATTCATATACCTGTAGAGGCCCCGTTATCATAGCAAGGGTGGTGGCAACACGATTTTCCCGTTGAACATCTAAGTTAGATGGGAGCGAGTTGATATCAAAGCCTACATTATTAATAACACTACCTACTCAGCCTTCATTTGAATAAAGGGTTATATAGTGGCTGGGGTTTTTTTTGCTTCTTTTTCTTCCCTTGTGAATCTCAGGGGAAAAAAATCCGAAGAGACAAAGAAAATTGGAGATAGAAAATCCTGTGTGAACACACATATCTGCAGTTTATGCTGAGAAGGGAGTTTTAAAAAGAAAAATTGTTGCCAATTGCTAACCAAAATCAGTGTATGGCCATCTTCAGAGAAAGAGAGGTCTTTCTTCTTTTGCTTTAAGTCACAAATGATCAGTTGGTGTCCCCATCTGTCACTGCTCAGCAACAGAATTCATCACTTTGCAGGCCCCTTTGGAGCTCCAGGGACACATAATGCTGTTAGAGAGCAGTAAGTGGTCCATATGACAGTGACAATTTTCACTTAAGAAGTACTTACCCATGATAAATGATACAGATAGTTATAGCAGATTGTTTTGTTAATGTGGCTTTTGATATGCCCATTGATCAAACACAAATCTTGCTGCTACAGGTATCATCCTGAACTATTCTGACCAAAGCCCCGTCTTTCTCCCACCCCTGTTTTTTTTTTTTTTAAGATAGGGGAGGGGAGGGAGAAATGATCTTCTTTGATCTCCGATGAAGAAGGGAAAAAAAAGACTGTTCTGTTCAGGCTTTTGGCTAACACAACAAACAGTGTTTAAAATTTAACTTTGCTTAATTAATTAGTAATTCTGTTTAGTGCTGTCTGATCTTCATCCAAAAGGTATTTTGAAGCTTGAGAACTGAACATCAAAGTGTATTGGGTGAAGATGGTCAAGTAAGGCATTTAATCTGGCAGTTGCTGTTGATGAAATACAGCCAGTTGGGGAACTAATTGGAAACGGGAATCATAATCTGGCAAAATTCAGCAAACTCCCTCCCTTCAGCAAACTCACTCCAGCGAGAGTGTGAGAAATCTAGGTTTAGTGTTTAAGCATGCGTGAGTTACACCCCAGCTAGCAGAGAGAGACCATATTGTCCTTTGTAGCTGCATCTTTAGAACAAATCTTTTTTTCGTAAGGAGATAGTAAAAAACTTTTTCCCCGAAACCCAACAGCCAAAAAAACAAAAGAGGCCAGACCTAGAGAGAAACCAGTGATTCTGTGTCAAGGCTTGGAAATACTCCTGCTTACATATGTCAAATTATTGGGGTTGGCAAAAGGAACTGAAGCTGTAAGGGAGTTGGTGCTGCACAGACCTTTAAGTTTGGCTGGTTTTTATTCAGGAGGGAAAAAATGTCTGAACTCTTGAGTAAATTTCAGTTTAGCAATTCCCCAGTGTCCTAGTGGTGACTTGTCAGTTAGAATCATTATCTGATGCCTGAATGATTAAAACATATTTTGTTTGTCTATTTTCGTTGGGGTGGGGTTTTTTTTGCAAGCCATCCCATGGTCTGAGTCACTCCCCCTCTCTTCTGTGCCTGACTCTCCCCCTGGTCCGATGCCGGCAGTAGAAATTGTGATATCAGGAGTCTTTTTTTTCCCCACTCCGTGGTGTGCGGTTGAACCTGTAATTTGCATTGTGACCATCAACAGGAAACAGGGAAATAGAAGAACATGATTTCTCTCCATACTTTCAGGTTGAAATAACCCATCCCAGTACAAAGCACTACCAGTACGGCTCTTGCTAAATTGGTTTTGACTTGCCCCACTGGACTTAAAATGGACAATTAATTTCCCTACAGTAAGTTTCAGAGAAGGCAGCTTGATCTTTGTTGTTTTGAAGGGTGTGTCTAATTCATCAGCTTCAGCTTTCAGCCAGAGAAAGTTGAATACACGCTTTTGGCACTGACCCAGGATGAGCCTGTTTTTTCTATGCACTTATTCTGGTGGCGGTGGAACAGGAATGTTACTCCCTTCCTGGCCCTATTCTGCCCGTATTCGTTTGCCACTGGAGAAGAGGACCTTCGCTTCAGCAAACTTATCTCCACTGGGGATGTATTTCAATCAACTCCGTGGAATAAAACCAAAATGTCTGCTTAATGGGGGTGATATTTCTTAATCCATGGCCTCCAGGAGAACTTAAAAGTGAAATCTGAATGTGAATGTAATTGTTAATTAAAGGATGACTCCTCAATTTGGACTTTGAAACAAACAGAGTTGTTATTGCTCTGGTTGTTGTCGTGCAGTCGGCAAAGAATGTCAGTTATGTTTGTCA
This sequence comes from Gallinago jamesoni, assembly GCA_025769975.1. Classification (NCBI taxonomy): domain Eukaryota; kingdom Metazoa; phylum Chordata; class Aves; order Charadriiformes; family Scolopacidae; genus Gallinago; species Gallinago jamesoni. The sequence continues at coordinate 29,995,300 of JAOQGH010000062.1, read as the reverse complement.
AACCTGATTTGCAATGAAAAAAATGTTGACAGAACCAGATAATTTAGACATCAGAGACTTCAGGAAAAATAGCACAGTTAATTCTCTTTCTATCCCTTTGGTCCTCGTCGTCTCTGACTTTAAGTTCTGCTGTGTCTGCTAGATCTGTAAATTGGAAGTGAAACCCTTACCCTATTGACGTCAGTAGGAATTTTACTACTGGGCTCGGTTGGACCAGCCCTTAGAAACACAGTTCCACCAGTCCAATATTGCTCCTGCAGTTCAATTTGAGCTGTTACAGAAGTGCTTATGACTTGACCTCCATGATACATCTACGCATTTTTTAATTTTCCTTTTATCCTACTCCCCCACAAGTCTCAGGATATAGTGTGTGGTTTGCTGGTTTTCCCCCCATACAGATGATTCTATCCCTTTGTTTCTAGTAGTAGTTTTAAAGAATTGCTGTGGAATCCAGGCTATCTGACTTGATGGGAAGGCTAAGAGTATTTCACTACAAAGGGTTTGCTTTCATGTGTGCCAGATGCTGACTTTCATAGGTGGCATTTTTGTCAGTTCTCCAATTTTACCTTTACTCTGCTTTCTCTCAAAAATTACACCGTAATGACCCTGGCGTTATGATAATGGTAATGTCCAGTCATAATTTATCACTATGGAATTGCATAGCTTCTCCTATAGTTCTGCTTTCTGAGTTAAGGGCCTGGGATCCATCACATACCTTTTGGAATGGCTGTCATCCCAAAGGGACTCGAAGTAGTTTGTCTCTAGCCTCAGTTCTCCTGACTGCTGGGCAAATTTGGACTCGGTAGCTGGAACTTAGACCTGAACGTTCATCAGAGTTGCATCCTTTTGTGTTTCTGGCCACAAGATCCTCTTAATCCATCAGATTATAATCCTAAATACAATTGAAAAGTAGAATGAAACTGTCCTTGCTCTGAGAAGGGAGACCATTTGTTAGACCATTTGTTAGCACCATTTGTGGTGCTTTGCTTGAATGGGCCTTTGAGAAATTTGAAATGACAAGCCACCTGAGTGAGGGTGAAAGTTTAAACAGTCACTTTTCAACCTGACCGAAGCTCTATTTTGGCACTCTGTTTTTTCCCCCATATTCTCAAACGCAGGATGGAGGTCAATGAAGAATGGTTTGGATGTCTGAATCTTAGTATTGTATGCTCATTCAATCAGTTTTACCTCATTTCTGGGATTTTTTTGGTGATTCCTAAGGAACAGTTGGAATTACTACCCCTTCTTTTCTTAGGAATGAATAAACCTCTGGAAAAAAAAGACTTAATTCTTCGGGGGTGGGTCTTGATACCTTTAAACTGGTGTTCATTCTCTTCTTCTCTTCTTCCTCCACCTCAATTACGAGCAATTGGGTGGTAGTAATTAACAATCTTAGAGAGAAACATCTGCTAGTACGCTTAAGCCAGTCAGTTTGTTTTTCATGAAAGAATGGTATTTCACAATTTTTCCAAGTTAATATTTTTCCTTTATTGTCTTTCCAATTTCAAATATTGTCCAGACACATTTTTATAGTGTCTTAAGGTTATAGAAGTGAATACAAGGCCATTAATAATGAACAAGAAAAAAGAACATCATAAAGAAAACATATGCAGTATTTCAATTCATGAAACATTCTGTAGGGAACATTGTTTTTGAGAGCATATGGTTATTCCCATGAGAAGCAATAAATATGCTTTTTTTTTTTCCCCCCTCCAGTTGTGGGTTCCCACAACAAGGGTAGGTTTCTCTGGGTACTCGTCTCTGTAGCGCATTCTCTTTGTCAGGACTTGTTATCAGAGTGGGGAGGTAAGTAAGTATTTCTGCACAGATGATACGTGGACCTATTTCTGATGGCCTGGACTTTGGAAACACAAGTCTATTAATTCTCCCCACTCCTTTGAGATAGCTATCTTGTCTGGTCTGGTTTAATATCATTGGCAGAGCTGAAAGGAAGTTCACATTGTGAGTCTATCCGAGCCTTGGCATGCGGCTCACGGGTGGATCTCTGTTTACAGGCTGCCAGTTTTAACTGTCCCGAGCAGACATTCTCGTTTTATTTATAAGTAGGTTCAGCATGTGTTTGTATCCTTCATGAAATGGAGCCCGTGTCAATAGTCAAAACTAAGTATAGAAACAAGATACCGAACGCTTGTACTTTTCTCAGACAAAACAGTCGTACCCCAGCATGTATTTTTAAATGTTCATTGGGTTTGGGTAAGGCACATGAGGATATATACACAGACACATTATTTGATCACTCATAAATATCATTTTAATACCTCCATATTACCCTTTAAAGTTTCCTCATTTAGATTTCATTTTTCTTTGCTGAATGAAACTTGACATCAGGATGAGATCACCAGATTTCCCCATTTCATCTGAGCTCCAAAATGAGTAACTGATTTCAAAGGATAATTCCCCAGAGCAGCAAGGCCAATGAGTTCTTCAGATCAAAGGTCAGCGAAGCTCAAAGAGGATAATTTCTGGCATACAGTATTTAAACTCTCTCAAGGAGTGTACTGCAAGATGTATCCCCTCCTTCCCCAATAGTTGAACTCTTGTTTTTTGAGAAGACTAATTTGTCAGAGCATGTTTTTTTCCTCTGTTACATAAATTATACATTAAAGTGAAAGCTTCCTATCTGAGCACACAAACTCTACATCCAGAAAGGTTATTAAACGTGCCACTGGAAGGGCTCTCCTGAAACCAGAAGGTGACCCCCTGCCGTTCCTCTCTGCAGAGCCCTGTGGGCTGGGGAGCCCTGGTGCTCCTTTCCATGTGCCGGCAGCTTTCAGCCCAGCACGGGAGCATGGTGGTGGAAGGGAGGGAATAGTCTCGAAGACACTTCATTTTGACAGAAAAACCCAACAAAAAGCACTGGGGCAGGGCACAGTCACCTTGTGCAGGATCTGCTCCTCAGTGCTCTCAGCCCAATGGTGTTTGCTGTGCCAATGTTATATGTGATGCTGTCCCTTAACAGCCAAAAGACCACTGTAGAAGTCTTTTGGCCATTGTGTGCCTTTAGACATTTAAAAGGATGTGTGATAACAGGGGTGGATTTCTTTTTCAATTGGTTGTCTACTGTTCCGATGAAGTGAGGGCTCATACCAGCTCAGCTTTCATTTATTTCACATTCCCTGGAGCAAGATTGTGAGGGATTGCAAAAACTCTTCATAGAAATGTTTCTATCAGCTTAGTTAGAACTGTTCCTGGTCCAGATGAGCTGCTGAAAATCTAGGGGCATATTTAATAGCTACGGAGACGCAGTGTCAACATGACACTGCTTATTATGAAGGCCCTCGTCACTTTTTCATTTCTTGGTGATTTTAGAGTGAAACAGCAAAGTTGGACTAAGATAGACAACAAAATGTGTCTTGCTCTATGGGAGTCTTTTTGTGGCCTTAGCTTTGAACTTCCAGCAATATGGAGTTGTATTTATGGACAAAGTGAGTATAATGCAAATGGCCCTTCTTCGGATATACTTGAAATTTCTGTATTGTAAGTAGTATTTATTTTAATATATGGCTTTGTTATGATAAACACTTTACAAAAACCTCCTAATAAACAGTCCCCACTCATCTGATAACACCGGGTTAAAAGGACAAGGGAAGAAACTGCCATGAAGTGAAGTTCCTCTTCCTTCAGCTGACCTTTCTGCTTAGTGTATGTTTAGTGTCAGGAATCCTGACATGGCTTGGAGTAGAAATCAAAGTGTATCAGCGTGTGAGTACATGTATGATAACTCCTTGCTTACTTACATTTGTACAATGCAAATTACGCGTGGATGATGGGAAGCTGCTATAACATCAAAAGTGCAAATAAGTATCAAAGTCAGCAAATTCCAAAGGTTAGGATTCCTACCTCATTGACCCTTCCTTTCCTGCACATCCAAAATCTTTTCTAGTGTACCACTAGGTTGGGGGGGGGGGGGGGCGGTAACCAAAAAAGG
>JAOQGH010000062.1:29947248-29991341 GCA_025769975.1 Gallinago jamesoni | reverse complement strand
AACACAAGACTGTTAAATTTAAACAAAGAAATCAGACTAAAAAATGTGATATATTGCAGTGTGGCAATGTGAATATTGTGGCAGAAACTGTAGCTTTGGGAATTTTTTTTAGCTAATTGTTCAATTTTAAATGTTAAAGAAAATGCTGACAGATGGCTAATATAATATCTTAATTTCTAGCATGTTAGTGACTTGCTTTCCTTGTAGAGTGCTTGGGAGGCCCCTCAGCAGTGCTTGAACACCAGAAAAGCTACAGAGTAAGCCCAGTTGGAAATGGGTCATCCTGAACTGGAGGGGATCAGATCTCCTTTTTTGTAAGGAATCTGACTTTACTGAACTGGCACTTACATCAGATTTTACTTACAAAGGCATCCCCAAGAAATGATTCCTGCAGAGCATTAGGATAAAGGCTTTGGGTAAATGCAAATGCTGCAGTGCAAGAGAAAAAATGCTGACTTTAAGACACACATTCTTGCAATATCTTATATTTTGGGGGGAGTAGGCAGGATTACTGCTATGCCTGATGAAGTGTGGGTATAACATTGCTGGCAGAGGTATGTGGATGTATAAAAATTCCTATCTAAAACATTTGAGGGTAGGGTTAAAAAATCTGTCTATTTTCATAATGAATATAGGATTCATTTTCTTCAGCTATAGGGTTACATCATGTGCAAGGCTGAGTGCCTCTGCAGGAGCCAAAGGCACAGCTTTTAACTTCATGGCCATTTGTCTTTTAATCCACATGAGAAGTATATATATATCTCTGTTACATATCTGATACATTTTATGATATGTTGTGATATATATCTGATAGATGTTAATATTGGTTCTCTTTACAAGTGCTATTGGATTATGAAAGTGCAAATTTTTTAACTTGAAACTTAGGTAAAATATGCTTTTTCATACGTATTTGCAAAAATGCAGCTTAACCTTTTTGGCAGGTAGTTTTACCTTTTTGGAAGGGAGTCATGTTTGTGTGTATTTGAAGAGGGAAGTTGAAACAGAATGAGGACTTCCTTTCAGCTTCATTACTTCATTCACTGCTGGTGAATGCAATGTGTTTTTGCAATATGTCACAGACTTTCAATATGTTGCAAAATTATTCAACTTATTTACAGTAACAGTTCTGCTGATTTATATTCTCATAATATTGTGTTTGAAGTTCCTGTGACTGGAGATGTTTGTAGGAGAGACTGTGTACCAAAAGCTGTTGGTAGATTGTCTGCAGAAATTATCCCAGATGTGTAGCGAACACAAAAGCAAATCAAGTATAATGATCCTCTCCAACAAGTTTGCTGAAATCAATTTCACACTAAATATAAAGACAGATTTGCAAATATGAGACTGCTTTGACATTTCCTTATGAGCGTTTTTTCTTAAATATATTTTTCGCAGTGGCTTTGCCTCCAGAGAAGACAGATGGAATTTGCAGTGGAGATGAAAAGAAAGCAGAAAAAGAAAGTGACACACGCACAGGTTCCAAGAAGCAACTGAAATTTGAAGTAAGTCCTTTATATTTTAAAGTTTGAGTGTAGTGACATAATTATGGTAGAAAAATAACCTATGGACCAAGTAGTGCCCTCTGATGCATGTATATACCTCCCGACAATTGTAGTGGGTATAGGAGGGAGCAGAACTGGCACAAGCCAGTCTCTGACTATTGGTGCTCCCTATGAGGTGATTAGTGAGATTTATTTCCAGGTTTGGAGAAGGTCAAATGATGATCATTCCTCTGTAGGATCTGAAATCTATAGTAGGAGGAGGAATTTGGTTTAACTCTTTATCTGTGATCCTTTCGTTAGTAATTTATTATGCCAGCTGTCAATCAGTGTTATCAAATCTTAAGATGCACTTTCATGGACTTGGTTAAATCTACCTAGCGTAAAAGACCTAGTGTAAAAGTGTTTGTGAGAGCTTCCATAAGCATCAGGCTGCTCTGCCTGGACCTTCAAAGTGAAATAACCCTGACCTGCTACATGGGAAATCCATAAGATCACATGGCAGGAGAAGAATCCTGGAGGGCAATGAGTCTGATGGTCTGTCTCCTTCTAGATTTACAAACATCATAAAACTGCCAGACATTGTGTGTTGTTGGCGGGTTTTGTTTATGTAGGGAGTGATTTAATAAATATGAGTATTGAAACATGCTGTCATCCAGCTAGAGGCTTGTCTGTCTTGGTGAGGAGGAAGATACTCTGGTACCGGCAAGAAACAGCACGAATTTTCATCTCTCTGCACTCCAGCAGATGTGGCAAACTTCTACCTTTCAGTGCTGTCAGCCTGTCACAGTAATGAGCTTTGCGATCCTCAATTGTTATTTAAAAGCCCATGCAGCCACCTTGCAGCATGGCTCGAGCGTTCGTTTCCTTCTCTAGAGCAGATTTAGTAGTCTAGTATGATTTATTTTTTACTGTTTCGAGGCTGATTAAAAGGAGGTAGCTTCCCCATCGGCAGTTGAGGTGTTGCTAGGTGCTTGGGTGCCTTCTCGGGAGGGGGGAGGATGACTTTTCCTGCCTATTAATTTTTTTGCCCAGCGATCCCTCTTTTTTCTGGGCACATTTTATATTCTGCCTCGAGTAGCAGGCGTTTGCAGGCAGGAAAGGGATGATAAATTGCAATTAACGGTGCCTTGATATTTGAAGGTTGGAGGACACCTGTCAACATGGCTGGTGCCAGAGTAGCTGGAACTCCGCGGTGCCGGCAAAGGCTGTGTTTGTTCCCAAGTAGTTCTTGGCATGCCATAAAGGTTAGCACTTGGTACTGGGCTCCATGACTAATGCAGGGAAGGTTGCCATGGCTCTTAACTAAGCAGAGCACATCCTCACATAAAGATGTTGTGTTAGGCAGCGGGGACAGGGAAGTATTAATATATGGCAAGAAACCAAGTATTGATATTTTTTCCCCTTGTTCTACAAATGAAGGTTTTCCAGCAATGTAAGCGAGGGGCTAGGAGATTGGCAAACGGTTCAAAGGTGTAAAAGAATCAGAAATGCAAGTGTTGAGACGCGAGGTCTAAATGTGAGGTGGATGTGATTTGGCTTTTAAGGTGCCGGGAATGTTTATGTAACGTGAGACTGTGTTTCCACAGTAGAGTGTGGGGCACTTGGCAGCTCTCAGCCGGGCTTGTTACAACGGGGAGCAGCCTGCCTTTGAACTCAGCAGGGGACAGGGGGACCGGGAACTGCTGTAGGGAACTGGTTTCAAGTCAGAAGATCAACCAGGTATTTTGAGCTCTATCACGCCGAAGCTATTTGGAGCTGTTTATTTTACTTGCATACAGTGGCTTTCATTTTAATTGCACTGTGACTCTCCTGTTTTGCCTTGTTGCGGCTCTGGATAATTTTGATTGCGCAGCTCTTGAGAGAAAGCAAATGATTTGCGTCCAGGTGACTGGAGTCAGTCAAAGTGCATCCTTTGTTCCTGACTGAAGTCTTGGGTTTGGTTTGAGAATGTTTCGGGTTTTTTTTTTCCCTTTAACAAATTGGTTTTTTCAGGCTTTGCACCGATCACACTCTCACTAACAAAAGCGCAGTTAGAATAAGGACCGGGCACTACTCCCGGGTCGTTCCTAGGCAGGCTCCCTTCCAGGAGCTGCAGTGGCACGATGCTGGACCGCACTGACTCTGACAACCTTTGGGTATCAAATATCTGTGTCAAGGACAGGTCTCGCTGGTGGGGATTTGTGCCATGTGTCCACTTTGTATTAACGACTGCTCCTGGCACTGTGGTGTCCCGCCTCGGTCTGTGAGTCTGTTTCTGTTATCTTCCTCTTCCCCAGTTAAGCAGAGTTTTCTTTCCCACTTTTTAGTGGGAAATCTTACTATATTTCAAGAGCTTCAGGGAGTGGTTTCCTTGTACCTTTTTTGTGTTTTCTGCAACGAAGTAGAAAGCATCTCGCAGATTCCCCGAGGTCTAGCCCAAGGGAGTTAGGATTGCTGTGCAGTTGTGATGAGAGTCCTTCAGTGTGGTGGACAGAGGCCTCCCCGGGACATATCCCGAAGGCTTCCTCCCGCCAGGGAAGGAGGAAGGAAGAAAGCAAGCAGCCTCCTTCTACGGAGAGTCTCCTCTGCAAACAGGCCTTTTGCTTTAGGTAATCAGCTGCTCTTTGCATGTTTCTTAGGAATTGCAATGTGATGTGTCTGTAGAGGAAGATAACAGGCAAGAATGGACCTTCACTCTGTATGACTTTGATAACAACGGAAGAGTCACACGTGAGGTAAGCAAAGTACAGCTGCCCCTTTGTGCGCAGCGTTTGCTAACAAGAGAAGTGTTTTATAACAGGAACATTTTTTCTTCTATGAAATAGAGGTGTCCTGCCAACTTAAACAGCAGTTTCCATGGACCCTTCCCTCCTAGAAACGATCCCACCAGTAGTTTACTGTTTTCAGATGTACTGTACCACTTTTTAAGCTGGTTGTTGTTTAATATCTGGCATTAGCCTTTAAAAAATAGTGCTGGCGTTTGAGGAGGAAAAATATCTGAAACAACTGAACAACTAAACACATTGTCAAAATAAACCCCTGCAAATGTATATTGTTCTGGCTCCTATCCTGCTTTTCAGAGTTAAGCTAACCAAATAGCAAGGTTGCTTTCTGACATTCTTTCCAGTAGGACTAACTATACTGTTCTGTTGTTTTCATGAAAATCGGGCTGATCTCTGCCTTCTCCCTCCAAGTATAAATAGCACTGACAATACTTGCTGGATGACCACAGCGAATGGTTGTCAGAGCATACCCACGTGCCGTTTCTGTTAGCAGGATGTCTTCAAGTCCTAGTTCCTGTGCAAATAAGAAGCCAAATGAGAGGATGTATAGATTAGAATACAGTCCTTTTTCAGAATTATTTCTATCCGAATTGAATGATACTTCTGCTAGAAGAATGTCTTTTACTGATATTTATGCTTTGTGCTGTCATTGATTTTTTTTTGTGTGTGTGTGTGTGGTATGTTTACTGGCTCCCATGCCTTCAGATAATCAGCTGAAAATTGACAGTTTTTGTCTCTTTTGAATCTTATGCTGGTGTCTGTGAAAATTACTAAGAATGGATTGAAAGGAGTGGGGTAAAGACTGGAAGGCTAATGGCCTTATATACCGAAGGAGGGCAGAAATTTTTCCTAGAAGGCTGAGGCAAATCTCTTTTGATATTGATGAACAAATTGCTAAATGTAGTGGTTGTTCAAGGTTTTTAACATGTATGTGAACATCATTCCTGGGCTTTTTTTATTGTTTCTACTCTGATAGTGCTTTGAATAGTCAAATGAAATCTGTGCCCCTCATGTAGGAGGATAGGCAGATAGCCAAGTCCAGAGTTTCAAACAGGACAATGAGATAGAGAGAGAGAGAGAGGGCAAGGAGAACAGGGGGTGGGGAAGTACTATTGTATTTGTTAATGTACGGGGAACAGAGACCAGAAAAATTAAATAACTTGCCTGAAGTCTCACAAGAACCTAGTGGCAGATTGAACCCAGATCGTTTGAGACCCGGGGCTAAGTCTTCATTACAAGATTACCGTGACTCTTAAAGAATAGGGGAAAAACACACAAAACCCAAACCCACACACATGGGTGTCCTTTACATTTAGGCATGGAATTCCCATTAAAGTCAGTGGGAGTTCCATGTGCTGAACATAACGAGAATATGCTTTTAAGTATGTATACAATAATTATTTGTGATTATGTGGTACACCAAAGGGCTTAATTTGACTGTGCTTAGAGAATATGTTACAGCCAAATTCTACCTCTCCCTGCTACAAGAGCAGACTGCAGTTTAACTGAAACCAAATCTGTGCAGGGATTGAAAATTATACTACTCTGAGGTCTGGAGGTTGCTATATTCAGGCTTGAACCTCTGCCAAAAAAAATTCTTTTAACCAGGGGACCAAATAGGTTGATAATTTTCAACTCTTTACATGTGACCAAAGATAGAAACAAATCGTGTGCACCATTGCAGAGTTTCCCAGTTAACTTACACACTTCTTTCGCAGGCTGCTCCGGTGCCATTTGTACAATCCATCTTGTTGGTTGTCTTCTGCTGAATCCAGATGCAATTTAAGAGTTGTTTGTGCCAGAATGACTAATGATAGCAGCTCATAGATAATCTTGGCCACAAAAGAGGAATTTCAGTCTTTTCATATGACACAGAATTTCTTGTTCTGTTGGCCCCTGAGAGACTGACAGTCAACATAGTGGGCTTGATAGTGTCGTTTGTTAAGCAGCTCTGCTCCTGCTCCAGCAAAGGACGTAATGACGGTGAATGTTAAACGTGTGAATAGCTTCAATTAAAATAAATGGAACACATGCTTTGAGTTAAAAGTACGTGAAGCACATCACCGGATCAGGGATAGAAAGGCCAGCCTGAGGAAGGGGGCTGATCTGTACCAGTGCCATTTAGTGAGCTGATGAAAATGCTTTGAGAACTGGTCAGCTTTTCTAAACAAAGGTCCAGTGTTCTTGTGAGAAAAGCTCAGTGTGGACCTTTTCTCCTTCTTTGAAAATTTCACTTTAATGTCTCCTGGATTTATAGCTGGATTTAACAGACAGATGAAGTTTCTTAAGTCAGATTTCTATCTGTGGACCTTAAGGTGCTTTACAAAAAGAAGTCAGCCTTATCATTCTTGTTTTTCACGTTGGAAAAGTGAGACACTGAAAAAGGAAGCGACTTGCCCACCCACATCCATTTTATTTGATTCAAAGTCCTCATGTTTAAAGCATTGGACTTCATGTCCAGAGAGTTTCCAAAGGAATACAGAGTGTTAAATGAAGTTTGTAAGAGACATGTAGGTGGGGTGCAATTTTACAAGTGGACTAAATGTTTTTTTCATTAAAGTGTTTGAAAATTATAAATAAGATACGGATTTAGTTACTGGATAAAATTTCCCTTGGATTTTGCACAATGACAGATCACTGCAAGAGCATTCAAATTCCGTCTTAGTGAAATTTCTTCTGGATCCTAACAACATCTTCAGAACTTAATACTGCTTTGATTTCCTTCTGGAGTCTGTATGACTTATTCCCTAGTCCTTGTAATTAGTCATGCTTCTTGAAGAGATACGCCCATTATGAAAGCATGATTATTGGAATGGCAAATTATAGAATTAGCATTGCTGTATGTTATTGAACTACTACTTTTTCTGTCATAGAAGGCGACCATTTTTCAGTCCTTTTTGGTGTAGCTGGAGATAACTTTTCCTGCTCTAATATGTATATTACAAAACTTGGCTAATAACGTTTCCCTTCATTCCATAAGCCGTAAGAGGACAATTCATTATGTACTGCAGGCCTTTTTAGAACTGACAGCTGCACTGTAATTATCTTCACACGGATATTTGTAATCGGACTTGAAACTTGGATAATTGAACTAATGTGTTTTGATCCATGAGGTTTTATATTGAGCTCTCTGAATGTAATTATACTTCGTAAACACTAGCTTTTTTTTTTCTTTTTTGCAATCAGTTCTTTCTTGGAAAATTGAGTTTCTTTGGTGAGTGACTGCACAGGAATAAGCACGCAAGAAAGTTGCTTGTCAGGAGTAAAGAAAGGGAATTTCTCCTAGACTAGGTGTTGAATAGATAGCAGTGAAGTTCCTTTCAGGTTCCAAATAAGAATGATTCAAAAACATAAGTGATCAAACAAAGCTGATGTTGCAATAAAAACATCCTGCTGTATGTAAAAATCAGACTACAAACAAAGTACAAATAAGACATTTGTACTTTTCTTTTTCTGAGGGAAAGGTAATGAACTGGTATTGATGTTTCTCTTCATGCATTTTTAATGCTCAAAATGTTCTTTGTATCTTACATTAAATACCCAATTTCTCCTCTTATGTTTCTTTTTTTTGTTTGTTTCCCTTTTTAGTTATTTTTGCTCATATTCTCTGTACTGAGGGAAAAGGTTTGAGGTTATTTCTGTATTCAGAATTCAGCACCAGATCTTTGTCTTGGGGAAGGACACTGGTTTTTCTGGAGCTACTGGTTATCAGCCTGATCCTTATCTTGAAATGTGCTGGTTTTCCCTCTGTCTGTCAACATGGTATGAATGTTGCATGTGATGAACATTAGAAGCAGCATGATATAGATATAGAAGCAGCAATGGAACTAACAGATAGAGGAGTGTCTGTATCAGAGGGGCCATCATTTCAGCCATTAGATTTGGTGGATTTGTGCCAGAGAGAAATATTAGGAGAAAATATGACTTTCTCTTTTGGTTTTGAGGGAAGCCAAAGACATGTCTTCCAGACAAGTTACAAAGAATCACACTGATTGTTTTCTTTCAGTGTTATTAAATTCAGGAGAGGTTTTTTATTATTATTATTTTTTGTCATTGTTGTGTTATTTGAGTTCTTTTGTTTGATTGGGTTTTTTGGTTTGTTTTATTTTTTGCTTGGTCTTTCTGTGCAAATGTCTCATTTTGTTAAATTAATTCCACTGGAAAAACCTCTTAGTTTCCTTTACAGAGTCTCTAGTTTGCTAACTAGTCCTCAGATGATAAACTATGCTAATACTGGAAAAATAGGGTCATCCCTCTATTACTAATGTTCCTTAGAAGTAAAAAAACTGATACCTGTAATAGGAACTTTCTCAGTCACATGAGCTCTGTAAGGAATGAAGAATACTTCAGTGTCATTTGTTCTTGTTCTTTTTTTGCAGACCCATTAGTTTCTCTGAATGTTTTAAATTCCTGCTAATCTCCTACTGGAGATCTGTAAAGTATTCTGCGGGTACACGTGTGAGGGCAGCGTACGTGTGTGGCCTTAACTGTTTGCTTTTCAGCATTTCTAATGCAGGTATTTCTGGCAATCTGTTAAAGTTGCTCTTTTTAATATACTTGGTTGTATTAGCTACTTGATACAATAGGATGTGAAAAACATACAGATTAACACTGTTAAATCCTTCAGCCCTGGAAAAAACAACTGTAGCCTTCAGTAAGCAAGGCACAAATAAATCTGGGTATGGCATGTGCTGGCTGTTTGGATACTACCCAGCAAGCATTTGTTTTCCTCTTTGAGGAAAAATGTCATAGTTTCAGTCCTCTTGCTTGATTAAAGTAGCTATCCCAGCAGGAATTCTGCAGGCCAGAAGCCCTTCAGAAGTTAGGTAGATTCCTGCAGCCTGTTTCCCATCTAAATATAATCCATTTGCTAGAAAGGAGAGAAATCTTTTTTCTTTTCTTTTTTTTTATTCTTATTTCTCTTTACCCATTTAATATATTAATTTAAAAATCCACAATGATTTTTAACTAAAAATGGTTTAAAAGTACATTTTGGTAAAAAAAAACCAAAGCAAATTACATTTTTGGAAAAAGCGGAAAAACTGAAAAATATGTTATTATATATTTTTCATGTAAAAAGGGAGGAAATTTGAGAAATGTGGGATGAAACTTTTTGTGTGGGAAGAGCTGAGCAGTTTTAAGCAAAGGAGTTGCAAAATTATGTGAGTAGTAAAAATTGTAACCCATTGTGCAGAAAAGTTGTATTTTTTGGTAGGAGGTCTCTGAGACATGCTATGCTGGTTGGTGTACCAGAAGAGAGGAAAGTGCAACTAGCTTTTATTCTTGATCTTTGATGCTAAATTTCTGGAGGACTGTGAAATGCCCAAGCTGGTGTGTAGAAGGTGAAGCTGTGTCAATGGTTTTAGGCAGTTCTTTAAGGACTTTAAATGCAGACGATGTTCAGTGGGAGAGCTTTCAAGGGGGACATAAATTATCTCGGTCTCCTGGCAGGCTACTGGAAGATGAAATTCTTTTGGGGGTAAATAGAGACATAACTATAAAATACAAATTTTGTAACGTACATTTTCATGGTCTGGTGCTACTAATTTGACAAGAAGCCATTACCATATTAGCTGCCAAAAAAGGGCTATGAGAAGGTAGTTTTAGTCACCATTCAAAAGTCATTGGCAAAGACCATTCCCACCAGGTCAGTGCCTCAGGAATCCGTATGTTGTGGTTGTGAAGCAGTGACTGGAAGGCACCAGGAGGTCCAGGCTGCTGGTACCTACTTGCCCTTGGTAGATGAGAGAGTAGTGAATGACCCAAGCAGACTTGTTTGACCAAATCAGAACTGTCAGTTTGCTTGAATTTCCAACCCCGAATTAAGACCACAAGTAAATGAATCCTATAATACAAATGTTGTTGTCGGTGTTTAAAAGATCAGCATAAGCATTAAGCGGTTACTTATGGATATCCCTAACCTCGATCTTGGTATAGATCCAGTCTGACCACCACGTTCATTCTGTGCCAGAAGGCAAAGTGGTTCAGATTGCTGTGGAGGAAGCTGGGTATTAAACATGCACTGAACTGCCCAAGCAGCAGACCCTAAGGCCAAAAGGTGTCCTTGATACCTCTGTGCAGCCTCTGAAACTGCTTGGAGCCTAGACATTAATTTGGGTTAATTTGGACCTGTTTGGCTGAGAGATGTGGATTGTCCTGATGCGATATGTGAGTGCACATATTTCTGACTTGCCAAGTATGTGTCACGCAAAGATTACATCTGGCCTTCCTTCACAACATTTCAGAGTACTTCTGAAACTGCTGAGTCAAGCAGCTTGTTGAGGAAGACCCTTAGAGAGCAGAAGGCCCAGAGCGTATTCCAGTTAGACCTCATCACTGGGAAAAACTCACGCGAAAGGACAGCGGGAGTAAAGACTGACTGTCTTTGCCAATTGAAGTGAATATAGATGAGATGATCAGCTTGTACAAACATCTGGCGTAGCTGAAAAAAGGAAGGGGGAATGAAAGAGTTGATAATAATCTCTTGATAGTAGCCTTGTGTGGAAAGATGCCATGTGGGCTAACCACCGCTTGTTGAGGAACCTGTGGGAAAGGCTCCATTCACCAAAGTGCTGAGTGCTTGAGGCTCTATTAAGAATACATATGGTGCTTAAGTATCCTGCTGAATGGGAAGGTTTGGGTTATCAAGGTACAGGATGATAGCACAAAGGTGCTAGAACATAATTTATGGAGGGTGTATGAAGCAACAGATAGGTTTTGTTTGTTTGTTTGTTATTGCTTGGTTAGGTTTTTCTCATAGGTGAAATAAAAATCCAGCCCTTCAGGCTGGCTGTCAAACATCTGTGTCTATTTGGAGATCTGGATAGGTTTCAATTTAGAGCAGAAGTGTGAGAAGTGAAATGTATTAAAGAAAGAGCTGCAAGGTGTCCACCAGATTGTCACTGAGCAGTGTCTCCCTCATTCAAGCTTTAGACACTGGTTCTTGTCTAAAGGATGGAAAGCAGCTACTGACAGTAGTAACAGCCCATATATGTATCGACTCTTGAGGCAGTGGTAGAAAAAAATATTTCAGTGAGGAATTAAAGGAGAGACTGCAAATTTGACTCTTTTTAAATAAATATATTGTCTTGAACTCACAAGTCTGGAGAAATGCCACTGAGTGCAGAAACGTGAGAGAGGGTTCGTCACAAGACCCTCTCGATTTAGTTACTCCTTCTGCCTGTTGAGCTGGAAAACCATCTACTCTCCTCACCGTAAGATCAGTATTGCCCCAAATTCAGTGTGAGTAGAAATTAGTATTTCTGTGTCACCTTTAAAGCTGGTTAGATAATGAGGGCTGTGCAGTATATTGAGTACTGAAGTACTGGGACCCATTAAGGCTTACTAAACTTCAAGCTGCTGTCGTTAAGGGCAAAGGAAAAATTGTGGAAGTTTTGAATTTTTATAGACCTGACTCTTAATCCTCAGACCCAGTTAGACTTAACAAAGCATAATTCAGATATTTCCTTTGTGCCCGCCAGCATTTGGAGAGAGCTCAGGTACCACGATAGATCAAGGAATAGGAAGACCAGCATGGAAAAATTCTCAGGTATATGTTGAATGGGATCTTTATAGCCTGCAAGGACCCATATACTTTGGCCTCATGTTGGTGCCCAGGATCAATGTGGGTGAAATCCCTCCGGGGTAAAGCTCACTGCTCACTGCCAAGAGATCTCCTTTTGATCCTGGCAATTTAAGGCAGGACCCTATTTGAGCCTGGCTGGATTAGATCAACCTGAGAGACCTTTGAGCATCACCAGCTACTAAACAGCGTTTCTCCTGTTGGAAGCGATTAGCTTATTGAATTTGGCTGGTGTTCTTTCTGATATAGCCAGACACGTAAGCATTTGTTCACATCCCATTGCCTTCAAAGAGATGTGTGAAGAATGTTCTGTAATAGGCCTGACTGGATAATCTCTGCTCTTCAAAATTGTAAATTTAAAACTGGTTTGAATTTTGCAAAATAAGCTGGACTGCAATGCATATGGTAGAGTGACATTCAGATGTCATTTCTTTCCAGACCAGAGGTTTACAGTTCTGCCACTTCTCTTACTGGTTTTCCTCTTTATAATCAACCATTTAACTATCTCAAGAAAAAAAAAACCAAGAAGTAGTAGGACTGTACTGTCCAAGATTTTCTTCAGTTACTTTATTTGATTTGGTCATGTGAAGTCAATCTTTAGTGGAGCGTGAATGATTCTCCCTGTTGAAACCGAAGAAAGGAAAAGGCAGAACACAACTCTACTGATTTGCAGTTTGGGGAGCCTCAATACCTTGTGCTTTTATTATTGCTTTGATATGGTTTCCCCCTTTTCATAAATCTTATGCCATCTGATGAGGAAGAACATGGATGTAATTGAATTGTTCCCTTCTGTGTCTGTGATTTATACTAGCGTCTACATTAATGAAAACGGGGGTTAACAGAAAAGAGAAATGAATCCTTTCTTGTAAGGTTCTGTGCAAGTTCCACTCTTTTAAATTCCATGATTTATGAGGATATTTCAGCATTTAATAGTCCCAAGTCTAAAATAGTTATAAGTATCAAAGCTGTAGGTTTCATACCATTTTCACAATAGCGTGTCTTTTTGTGTTTCAATCCAACTGTAGGATATTACCAGCTTGCTTCATACCATCTATGAGGTAGTTGACGCATCAGTAAACCATTCTCCTAGTTCCAGCAAAACTCTGCGAGTGAAACTTACTGTGGCACCAGATGGCAGCCAGAAGAAGAAGAGTATCTTGTTAAATCACACTGGTAAGGATGCACAATCAGCCATTGGGAAAAAAAAATAAAATTCAAGAATCCCTTAAAAATCCATCTTTGTATTTTGTTAATATACATAAATATATGCTTAAAGGGAAATAATTATGTGGGTATTTAAAACCCCGTGAATCTGTTTTAAGATCTCAGGTGCAAAATTGCGTGCCCTCCTTTCAGTGTCTCTCGAGCAAATTAGGGTTCCCTCTCCTGATTGATTGATTCCTCCTGGCAGCAGCAATAAGCCATATGTTGTGTAATTGCCTTTGTGTACTGCAAGGCACATTTAAGGCCTTTTTGCCTTGTGCCACTTAACCTCTGCTGATATCACAGTGCCCGGTTTGTGTGGAGGCAGGTGTAGTGGTATAAAATGTTTTTTTGCAAGTGCAGAGTTACAACTGCTGCTGGATAAGAATAGACAATCAAGCATAAGAAACCTTTATGAATCTATGCATAAAAATTGCACATTTTTCTGTACTGGCAGGGTCTGCCATTATGAAATGGCTTATACTCTGATGCCTTATTCACCTTATATTCATTCTAATCAGAGTTGTATCAGCATAATTGCTTAAGTAGATCCAGTAGTACTAAATTAAAATACTTTAAAGCATTTTTTAAAGTATAAAATTAATACTTGAGTAGAAACTGTGGGCACCTTATTCAAAAGGAAAGCCCCCTTACCTCAGTTTTAATACATACACCCAGTCAGTCAGATGCAGTAACCAACCCTGTGCTGCTGGGAGCTGAGTGATGCCTTAGTACAGCATCAAGCTCCAAACTCCCGAGCCCTCCTGAGGGCCAAGCGTAGCAGTGTGACCGGGGCTCCATTTAACTCATCACATGGCTTGCAGCCTAACCCTGACTAATGTCCTACAGCCAAGGTTATGTCTGCCCAAATTCTGTCGTGCAGACAAAAGCACTGTGGAGAAGGTCACACGGAACGATACATTACATCTTGATCCTACCGACAAGAAAAAAAATGTGTTTGCAATGTAGAATGTTAGTTATGCTGATGAGCTGGGACAGTAATGTGAGAATAATGTACTTTCTCTTGTTGGCAGATTTGCAGAGTGCCAGGCATAGAGCTGAGAGCAAGGCTAATGAAGAAGCAAGAAGCTCTGAGAAGAAGCAACGAGCTTCTCTCAGGTAAGGGGAAAGCAACCCATCTCCTGACAGGCCCTGGCTACCCCTGAGGAAACCTCAACCACTGATTTCTTGTCTGCTCACTTGCTTTATTTTAAAAAAAAATAATGTTGCAATAGATTTCAATATATAGAAATCAAAATACAGGATTTTTCACTGTGGAACCATAAGCAGATTCCATGGGTGGATACTTTGTATATTAAAACAAAAACCAAAAAAACAAATCTGTAGCACACATTACTCAAATTTTCTTCTTCTGTTCACTCTTTGGAGGATACACAGTGTCTTTTTACATGCCATCTGCAAATATTGTACCTATTGGTGACGTTTATAGCACAGCCTTTTGGCTAAAAATGTCCTAAAACCTGTTCATCTTCATAGAGCTCCTGCCTTTCTCTGTCCCCCTTTTAGCCCATACTTTTCACTGGCTAACTCAGTTACCTCCAAGCTTTATTGACTCATTTACCAGCCAGACCTGCTTCTCCATACGGCCTCTGCTTCTAAAAGAAGCAGCTTGGAGGTGGCCCTGGGTCCAGTACCTAGCAGGAGGAGGGAAGCAGCAATCAGCTCTACAGCAAGTGGTCTCCATAGAACGGGTCCCGCAGAATAAGCAACAAACAAGAGCTTCCAACACCCTGCCTGCCCCGTGCTCAGCTCTGCTGAGGTGGCTCAACTCCACTTACGAAGCGTGTTTGTACATTTGGTAGGAGAAGTAAATTCACCTCTTCCTTACCTCTCAGTGATTCAGCAGAAGAGCTTTCTCCTCTGGCTGCCACCTGCCAGAAACCAAGCTTCCTCGCTGCCACATCAGCTTTGGGTCAGCTTCTCCCTTACAGAATTAGTCATTAGTCATAGTTGTACCCCTGTAGGAATTAGCCTGCTTGCTTTCAGCCAATATATTTAATGTAATCTTGCAGGAAAATAGGGACAAAATGAATTTTCTTTCTTTCTTCTTTTTCATAAGTTTCAAAATACATTTCATCACTTGAAAAAATAGCTGTCTGTTGCCTTTCCGTGGAATCCAGCCTGCGTGACTCAGGGTGCACCCCTTTCCAGTAAAGCACAAGAACAGTGGTTTCTTTTATGAACAGCTGCAGGTACATTTGTAGGCATCTACAGATAAAATGATAAAAAACAGATTTTTAGTTCTTCCCTAACAGAAGGTACAATATTATTTTGGAGGCCTATTCAGAACAGGCCTTTTCACTCTGAAAATGTGGAGTTCTGTGTATCTATCCTGTCACCATGAGCTCTGCCTACATGATAGCTATTACCTGCACTGAACTTCAAAGTATGTGATAACAATTTGCAATGTATTTTTCAAGTGTTAGAATTTTTTACAGCTAAGAAAAATATTAATCTCTTGATCACATGTAGGTATGCTACTCCTTTTCTGAATTTGGTAGTTTAATGAATAGAAAAAAAAATCAGAAGTGGGTAATTTTGATGCATTTTAAAGTAGATTAGCTGCTCCAGATAGGTCATCTTAGTGTATAGATTTGATTTGGTTTAGGATTTTATGTTTCATGCTAAGGCAGAGGCAAGTGTTTGCTGAAATGCGAGAGTAATGACACTGAATCACTAGTTGCATTTGTTTCTTCAACGGCAAATTTAAAAAAAAAAACAACCAAACAAACCAGTTTTGGAATTACTTAGATTTATTTCTCCAAATATTTATTTCTTTATTTCTCCAAATACATGTATTTAATTTAATAAATTTATCAGGAGAAGGATCATTCAATTTTATTAAAAATGACAACAAAACTGCGCCTCCCTTTTTTGGATAGAGTAGAAATGCTAGTGAGTTATCCCAGTGAGTAAATCCCAGTACAATCAAATTTCAGATTTAAAAAAAAGACTAAAATGACTGATAATCTTCTGTTAGCAACTCTGTACAAAATCTTTCATGAACTAAAGAATGCTCCACATGGATTAGACAACACTCCATGGTTTTCCTTGCTGGCCTGGATATGATGTTTGGATTCCCTCTGCCCATTAGTAAAGGTTTGCCCTGTGTGAATTTATTGAACAGGTTTTGTTTGATAATCTATTGCAAGTATCCCCTTGCGGTTTGCAGAATCGGGATCTGACAGGTTTTGTTGCATCTCATTAAATGTGGCCAGGAAAAAGGATGTCCTTTTCACGCTGTGTATGTTCCAGGAGTGTTTGTGCACTCTGACCAAGTTGCTGACCCTCGGGAAGGCTCCCTGAGGCTCCTACCAGAATCTCCCCCTATTAACGCAGAGGTTTCCCCTTTGAAAGCAGCAATGAGGACTTGTGAGAAGTGCACACATTTCACAGATTCAGTCACTTAGGAATTCTAGGCAATATGTGATTAATATTCAAGATAAAATGGATGGAAATGTTTTTATCCTGAAGGTGGGCGATAGATGGGTTAGATTTTTCATCTGCTGGAAGCTAAAAGCAGGAGTTTTCATCTGTAGGGCTAATACAAGTATCAAGATCAAGTAATGAGATTCATAGCTGTACCTGGTGTGTGTGGTATAAAATTTGTGGTGGAAGAGCACTGGCAGGCAACTCTGTGGATTGGGTATCTTCATGCCATTCTAGTTTATATTTTATTTAGTGCAACAGAGAAAAGATGATGCACACCAGCCTCTAAAACATCTTCCTTTTACCCACAAATAAACATTCTCACTCTTTCTTTTCTGCGAGAGTGATTTCTCCCTTAGTGGCTTAAACCCTGTTATCAGGGAGTGTAGCTTTCAGGAAATGTTCTTGCATTTTTCTCCCCTGCTCCTATCGCTGCTCCCTTGCTTACCTACTATATTGCTCTCTGCTTATTACCATCAGAATGACACTCCAGCGTGGGAATTTTAGACAGAGCTTTCATACACTCCACAAACACTTAAGCAGATGCCTTTTTTATTAAAAACCCAACCAAACAAAAAAAAAACAAAACACCCAAACACCCAGTAACAACACTGTATATTTTTACACCCTGTGCTTGCTGCAAGGTTGATGCGTGCCTGTGTCCTCCCGTGTGTGCACGGGAGAGCATTCAGTTCTCACTTCAGTTCTCAGAAGTACTTAAAGTTCTCTTTAACAGTGGAGCCCATCTCTCATCAGTATATAATTGCTTTGCTGTCTGTATTTGCATGAGTACTGCTGAACGTCATCTTGCATGCAAGAAAGCCATTAGAATGCAGGGCTGTGGCAGTGCTGGTGGAGTTTTTCTTCACTGTCTTGATGAGAGATGGAATTTATTACAGTAACAAAAGAACAGGTTCCTTGTTACCTTAGTTTTCAACAGTGCTGTATACAGTGTTGCTTAATTGTGTTGGATCAAACCCAGTGATGTTTTTTCTGGGTTAACTGTGCATTTTCTTCAGCACTTGTGTGCAAGTCCCAGTGGTTTCTGTAGGCAAGTCATGCCTGGCAACTTCAGTTCGCCAGGTTCTCACCCCAGAGGTCTTTTATGACCAGCTGAAGTGTAACGACCTGTAAAGGTGTGTCTGAGGCAGGAAAGGTACCAAGTTGGCTATGTATCCAAAAAAATAAAGACTATCTGGACATCCCCTCTTTTTTGACAGTACCCCATGTCACTTCTGGAGTTCAAAGCTGACTCAGAGTCTTTAAAGCTTACCTGCTTTCCAGGCAGACTCTCCTCCATTCAGGAGACTCTACCTCTATCAAAGTAGAACAAAAATGATCTTCCAGGTAGGTCAAGTCTTGCGACTTTTATCAAAGAAACTGTAGACCTGTGTCTGACAGAGACATGGGGGACTCAGTTCTGTAATGTCCCTGAACAGTACTACGCTACACCAGGAAAGCAGCTCCTGCCAAAGCTCAATGTATCAGCAGCCTTTGGAAACCTGGAAATGGTTAATATAGTCTAAAAGCAGAGAACTGGGCACTGTGCGGTGCAGAGCCCATATTTACCAACCGGTGTAGGATACAAGGCCAAATGCTGGTCTTAGGTTGACATCAGTGCAATGGCACAGAGAAAGAGGGAAGCCTGTCTTGTGGTCTTGGAGACTGAGCTATCTGAATGACAGACTGTGATTTAATCAAGGAGTTTCTGCTTATCCTGTTTGTTATATTGAAAATATTGTTCATATCTGCAGACATCCATTTAAATTGCTGAGTTAAATTGTTTGGCATTACGGGTTACAATACTGTAAACCTCTGCCTTATTTTTTTTTCTGCCTCATAAATGAATGGTATTTCAGATATTCATTCTCAGGAAATAGTTCTGCTATAAATAAAATTGCAAAGCTGAGCAGGAAAAGGAGTTGAGATTCTGAAGCCAGCAGCTGATCCAACCTTATTAATTGTATTTTGGAAAGCAGTGGTTGTCTCTGGGTGTCCTACCAACCTTCTCGGGCTCTCTCTGGTTGCTACACCTGCGCTGCTGCCTGTCTTTGTGAAGCAGATCCACGTGACTGTTTATGTGACACGAGCCTTACCCCAGGGCTTCCTGACAGCGGTGGGAACAGCCCTGAATCAAACAGGGGGTTTTCTTTGGCATGTCCAAATTAGAGAATCAGTTGAATGGTTTGGCCCTAAGACAGAACGGAGGGTTTTTATTTGGTTTTGCACGTGTGATGCAATTTGAAAGCCTCCTTTGCTTTGCAACATTGGGGTCGATTTATATGAGGGGGAAAGAAGAGTCAGTTCAGGCCTATCGACGTAGCGAAGCCGGTCAGCCAGAATCCCGAGCGTTTGGTGTTTCTTTGTGAGCAACTCCCCATCACTTCAAAGGGGCCATTAGTTGTTGGGTTGCAGATGGTGATAACAACTTTAAGGAAGTTCTGCTGAACTGTAATTTTGCTTCCTGCTGACAGATATCACCAGAGTGAGAACAATCCAGAGCAAAGTGGGTGCTATCGTCATTGCGTCGATGAGAACATTGAAAGGAGAAACCACTATTTGGATCTTGCAGGAATAGAAAACTACACATCAAAGTTTGGGCCAGGTAATTTGGTAATTTTTGTTGCAACCTTTTGGTGGGTTGCATGTTCCCCATCAGGGGCAGTGTATTGGGAACCTGTGTGATTTGTCTGTAGTGACTTATTGGAAGGAACAGGGCTGTGTGAATGCTGCAAGGTAATTACTGATGAAGGTGGTATCACAACAGAGTGGCTAATGTGCTGCAAGCTTTGAAGTACTTGTTTGTGTAGCTAAACTTGGAGGTGAGCCCAAGAGAACAATCTTTACATCTAAATTATTAAGTTTAGTCTATGGGTGAGGTGAGGACTGATTTTTGGATGTTAGAGCTCATTCCCAAGAATACCGGTACATATTTTGTACTCACTACGGACCCAAAAATTGGAGAACGTGAGTTCATACCTGGAATTTTGGCTGCTGTCCCCAGGTTAAAGGGATTTGGATTTCCTCCCTTTCCCTGTCCTCTGCCAATATTTTACTATTCCACTTATTTTGGTGAATTTTAGATAGACGATGACCAAGAGAAGGTAATGTAGAGGCTTTTATACACACCCACACAGACACAAGCACACACACTCTTGTATAGATATGTATGTATATTTGTGTGTATTATTTACGAGTCAGAATTATTAAATGTAATTAAACTTGACAGCTATAATTGCATTCATTTCCTTAGGAAAAATTCACTCTGCCGATAAATGCTATCCCTGCCAACTGCATGCTACTAATTAAAACTTTGAAATACTAGATGACTAACTCAGCTTGTTATTTCCTAGGATCTCCTCCAGCAGCTCAAAAACATGACCCACCAAGCAGAGTTGTGAATCAGACTAGATCCCGTTCTCATGAACCCGAAACCTTCCATGCTCACCATAGGAAATCTCAAGTGGTGGATCCAAGCCACATCAATCTGGCTGAGAGTTCCTACGCCAAGATTGCAGAAATCCAACAGAGGCTCCGGAACCAGGACTCAAACAAGCACTTTGTGAGGTCTCCCAAGGCCCAGGGCAAAAACGTTGCCCCTGTGCATCCTGGAAGGGCAGTAAGAAATAAACCTTTTCAAGGGGCACCCATGCCAATGGCTTCCCCGAGTGCTCGGGTGGGCCAGAATCTTCCTTACCTCCCCTTGCAATCTCAACAGGTTCACAAGAAGCATAAGCAGAGGGCAAAGGAGAATCACCAAATGTGCAAAACCTTTCAGTCTCCAGGGACAGTTGTGGAAAAGGAACATGTGAGAGACCTGCCCACAGTCATTTTATATGAAGGCCAAGTTGGACAAATGATACAAAGACATGAACACCACCACCACCACGAGCACCACCACCACTACCATCACTTCTATCAGACATAAAACAGATCCCACCAACATCCTCCAAGAATCATCCCATATGAAGGAAATGCGTTCTTGTGATACCAGAACTAAGGCATTACTATGATTAATATTATTGTTACTCCATTAATATTCAGCTAGCATATATTTTAGAGGTTATATGGAACTCTTGAAACTTACCCTATTTATATGTTGTGGAACTGCATAGCTTACTTAAACACCTTGTGGATTTTATTTTTTTTTTAAAGTGGCTTGTAAAACAGCAAACAGCCATAGCTTTTTGAGCTGTGATTTAATACAGGTCGTCAACGCACTTCTTTACAAGTACTACTTCCATTGTAGTAGGAAAGATACTTCAAACACTATTGCAGACATCTAGCTTACCAGTCTGCTGTATGTCGGCTGATCGCACACAAGCCTTTTATCAGGGGAGCAATGTTCAAAGGGTTGGACTCCAGAGATACTCAGAATAACAGAAAATACAAACAGCTGCTACCTCTAGTATTATTCAGATTTTATTTTCTTTTTATTGATTGTAATGTGCTACGGGGGGAGGGGGGGGATTTTAATATACTACATTCATGTAGCCTGTTTGTGTTCACATCCTTTCAAATTATCATAATAATTACAAGTAAATATTAGCTATACTTGTCAACAGAGCTACAATTGTACAGCTTACACTTTATTTTCGTGGAGATTCTTCACTGACACAAGAACAGTCTGTTATATACTGGGTAATATTTAAATATACTTCTTTTTTTTTTGGTTTTTCTCTTGCTCACTCTACATTCTGTTTGGGGTAACCATTTGAAAAGAGGAGGATGTGAAATGGGGTTTTCAAAGCATCACTAGACTTTAGTGCTTGGGCCATAACTATCATTTATGGGGGTTTGGGAAGGAGAGGGGTTGTTTGGGAGTTTTGTTTTGTGTAAATCCACAGTTCTTTGTTTTGAGAAAGAATTGAGGAAAATATACTTTCTCACTTTAAATGTTGGCAAATATATATAAAATATAAATATAAATATATATATATAAATATGCACACTCTCAGGTACATTTTGTTGTGTTTTAGAAAATCTGTGGTTTGAATATTAGCATTATAATTTTTTTTTTCCACAACAGTGACTTTTTACAAATATATGCCATGGCGTTTTCTCAGATGCCTCCAATTTAAATTTCCCCAGCACCTACCAATTTGTGCTTCTTCCATTTTAGAGGCAATTCAATGTGTAAAAAAAACCAATAATTATTTACCATCGTTCTAGCCTCTTCTACTTTTTCTGTATCAAAGGGCTTCCATTCCATGAAGCAGAATGAGACCACACTCACAAGACTTTACTGGCTGATGAGAAATGTGAAGGTCAAAAACAAATTGGAAAAGTGGAAAAAAGGGTCAATACATTCAAGTTTTACTTTCTGTGGGGCCCAGATCTATAATACCTTCAGTTGGGTTTTGTACAGACCACCACTTCGCAGGTAGAAAGTGACTGAAAAACATGTATGTTGCTTTTGGAACTTTAACGTAGAGAACTCCACACGTAAAAATATAATTGTTCTATAAACATATTTGCTTTTGGTTTTAATTATTTTAAATGTTGTGGTATTTTGTCTATAGTATATATTGTAAAATGTAACTATCCCACATTGTTATAAGCCCTTTCTGATTAGGGTTTGTTTTTTTTTTTCTGACTAGAGTTTTGATCAGTCCAAAATGGGGTATTACCTTTCTGCTGACCAGTTTGAGAGGGACATTGTCCTTTCTAAGAATGTGGAGACATCAACTTTTAAGGAAAAGTAGAAAGCCTTGCCTTCTTGTGGAATTGGAATAGAATCACTGCTTCGTGGTAATTAGGTCCGTCTCCCTGGATCAGCAGTTGTTTAGACTTATTGTCCTCTTTAAAAAATCTGGTTTATTTTATTTTATTTTTTTTTAGCTGTCAACAGTGTGTTCTGTTAAATCTAACAAAATGTTTTTAAAATGTGTTTGATCTGTGTGACAACTATACTGTTCTGTTTATTTTTAAAATTCCTAAAGTCCAAAAATATTTATATGCAGAATTTTCTGTATTGAAAATATGAAAAGGCCACAAATTTGGTTAGTTACCACTGAGTTGTTCTAGTCTAAGCCTTTTTTGCTGCTTGTGTATCATTCTTTTTTCAATGTATATATAATTATGGACTGCAAAAAAAAAGGCATTTATATGTCTAGTAGAAGGAATAAGCTTATTTATATTATAGTGTTAACAAAGTCTGATGTATTCAAGTGACTTACATTATACCGCATGCAAACACACAAGTGTACATTCCATCTAAGAAGGGATGCCATGCTATTTGTTTTGAAGGTGTAATTAAAGCTGTTCTCTTTTCAGTAGAGCATATGCCAGAAAGACCGGGAGGTGGGAATTGTTTCCTAAGTCAATTTTTTTAAATGCAGATTGTTGCTGAAAACCAGAAAACGTTCTAGAAAACTAGAGCGTTTTCAGAACTGTGGGCTTTTCTAAGAAGGGGGGCAGCAAAGGGGCATAAGTGCTCTTTCACCCAAAGATATTTTGCTGGAAAAGATAACAGCACCAGTAACGAAACCCCACCTGATGGAAAGGCGTGCAGTACTAGTTGTGCCGAGCGAACTCCGCAGTGTAACACAACTGACCGTTGGTTACAACCTGGCTTGGATTTGCTCTGGTTTTATTACATTTGGAGATTCAAAAGAGAAATTCTGCCTTGCTCAGATTCTGCGAAATACAGATGCATTTTAATAACGTGGCATCCCCCTACTGAAACTTTACACCAGCCATGTATGAACATACAGTATCTAAATACTGTGTTGCAGTTGTGTTACGTGTATTAAGTGTGAATAACATGTAGCACAGTTTCTTTTCACAGAACCTTAAATTTCCGTATCTTTTAAAAATGTTTGCTTTTCAGTATTTTGTATAGTAAATATAGATGGTTTTGACTAAATGCTTTATTTATTTAACAGCAAAAACTGTGCCAAGAGAACCCCCTGTTAATTAAAGTTTTACTAGTTCAGAAAGTATATTTCCTTCTTCTTGTTGTGGATTTCAGGGGCTCATTGCAATTGCTGTCAGAGCTTGCAGATCCCACTGATGAAAGAGCTTCCATTAACGTTTTTGGGAACAGGATCAGGCCATAAGGTATGGACTGGGCGTGCTTTGGTTTTATATTTAAACTATCAGATTTCAAAATTAAATTTTTTTGTCCCCTACTATTAGACCCATGTTGAGTAACTGATTTTTCAGCTTATTATTCATTCTGAAAACTTGTTTCAAGTTGCTCAAATCTGTGGCTGAATCAAAATTTAAAATAGATTAGTTTCTGGTTAAACCAAACAATTTCCAAGCAAAAAAAAAAAAAAAAATCAGAGTTGAGTATATTATTACTATTTAAAAGTAAAATGGAGTGGCATGAAGGCATTTCGAATGAAAACTCCAGCCTTTTCACTTACATTTTCTGTTTTCACACAAAGAAATTCAGCAAAACTAAGCTGATCAGCAAATTTGCACCATTTGCTGAAAATATTTCAACTGAGAAATTTTGCTGAGCTCTACCGTCTGGAGGTTCTGGGAAGCCCGGATTGCTAAGCCCTTCTCACAGTTTCATGACTGCCTAACGCAAAGTAAACTAAGCTAAAGATAGCAAAGTAAAATCTCTCTCCCAGTGAAATCTCTGGCAAGACTGCCAGATTCCCACTGGCTTCAGGGTGCCTATAATTTTGTTCCAGGAATGTGGGTTTGAAGTCTACATAATGTGCAGACAGTGATTTCAGTATTTATTTTTTATGCATCTCAGCGCTGGCTGTTTTGTAGTAGCCAACATCATTAAATGGAAGTTTTACCATAAGAGATCAAGCTGGTAAATTCAGATTAGCAGCAAAGACTGTGCTTTATACTCGTGTCATTGTAGGACCTCGAGGCGCTTCCAAATGTCTTTGAAACATCCCCACGTCGTTTAGTCACTGATAGAAATTAAAGACTCGGTTCTGCCCTCGGATGATGAAGCGCAGGTTCTCCTGGCGTATTGGCAGACCAGCCCCTTAAGGCCACACCAAACTAAAAAGCCACGTAGGTAACCTCTGTAACTGCCTTCCTACTCGAGTCATCCTGAGCACAGAACAGCAAAGTTTGGCTGGAGAAGTACCTTAAAGGTGTATGTTTGCGTGTGTGTACATATACATATGTATGTGTATATGTCCTCTGGCAGAAGTTAGAGAATGGCAGAGGACGCATTCTGACAGAGGTGCTCTTTTACAGAGGGATAGGTACTGGGTATGCTCAGCAGTCTACGGGTTGCCATGTAAATACATGGATATGATGAATGCTTACTGTTCTCCATATGTCATTGTATGCCTCATTTATTGAATGGCAGATTTCATTTGTATTCCAATTAACAGCAAAGTTAGGCCCCTTGGGGCCTAAATTAGACTTGAGAAAAATTCATCGTGCTAGAAAATTTGCAAAACCATTCACCATAATTCTTGCCTGGAGTATAGGCAAGAATGTTCATGTTTGGAAATGTGTCAGCTAATCAAGTCTCACCTTTAATTACCTTGATTCATTCATCAAGATCTGAAAATACTTTTTCAAACATGACTTATTCATGGTTTTGCTGGGAACCAACTCATATTCAGCATCCTGTTAGTTGTCAGACTTCCTTTTTTTTTTTTTTTCAAATGTACCAAGCAGAAACATGTTTGAAGATCCATGAAATAAAAATTGAACTTAATGTGTTTTCTAAATAGCTTCTGGAAGAAGATTTCTTTTCTTTTCTAATGCACTTAGCAGCAAAACCAGCCTCAATTTATCACATAATGATTTATTTTCTTTGCATATTTGACAGCTGTTCAGTTGATTTGACTTGGAAGGAGCTGTTTTGGGATTTTTTTGGCTTGTGTACATTTAAAATTTGCTCAAAATGGGCTAAAAGAAACAGACATAGAAAAGCAAATAACTTTACATTGAAATTATTCAGTAGCCATTGAACTGCATCTTATTTGAAGTTTGGATTATAGCTATTAAATAATGAGGCTTTCAATGATGCTTTAATTTACTGTTATATTTCTCTGTAACTAGATAATTCAATCCTATTGAGCTAAAATGATAGAAATAATATGGGTGAGGTCTTCTAATTTCTTTTTTTTTTTTTTTTTTGAATAGCAGAACTTAAGAACTATTCAGAAGGATTACTGTGAGGGTTAGAGCCGTGAGGAAAGACTGGCAAGGGAAGGATGGAAAGATTTGAGAAGTGTAGGGATAGCCCAGAACTGTCCAACAGAAGGGCGGCGGGAGACAGACCAGAGGTAGGAAAATACTGTATGGAGAAGCTATATTCATATTACATTTTTGAATCTCTTACGGTACTTCTATTGCTCATAAAAAACAGCAACAGTAGTTCATAGAATGCTTTTCACTGGGAAAGCTTGAGAGACTTTGTAGAAGAGGTCAATCTCCAGTGTGCAGTGGGAGGCGTGAGGAAGGAGAGCTGTAGATAATCACCAGGCAGGCTGTGACAGAATAAAAAATGATGCCCTGGTTTCCTGGGTCCCTGTCCAAGCTGAGGGAAATTTTTCAGAAGCAGAGGTGTTTCTACAGAAGTTTTCAATATTCTCTAGAACCTGTTTTGAATAGTAGCATCAGTTCTTTTTCTGTTAGATTACAAACACACATAAGTTGGTCAAATGTTGCCCAAACCTTCAATATCTATTGTGATTTTTATAAAGACTAAGCATTAACTATGCCTTTGAAATCTACTGACACCAAGTATAGTCTTTAAATCACAAGAAATGGCAGATTGGACCTATTGGTTTTCTTGTTGGGGAGACAACTGTTTTTCAGTGTCTGAGAGTAGGAAGTTCCAGAAGTTTCATCGAACGTTGGAGACATTATGTTAAGGGGCTTCATAAATGTGGCAATGGGAAAACATTAACAGTATCAGGCAATTATGTGCACTGTGCTTTCTGGGTTTTACGACATGCTTACACAGTGGGGTTTGTGTCTTCCTTTGAGTGCCTGGTCCATAGAGACAAAGCAGCTTGTAATTGCTACCAGCCGAGAGATGTATTCTTTTGGTGAGCCTGGACTTTTTAGATGAAGATAAGGGGTTCAGATCCTTCTGGTGCTGAGTGCTTATTCTTGCACTTAATCCTTCCCACTCTCTTATAGTCACGAAGTATAGCACGTTGGGGCTTTGTGAATTTTCTAATAAAACACCTAAAAAGTGGGCCAAATTTGTCTTCAGCTTCACAAGTGGAAGCCAGAAGAGCCCCATGCATGTCTTGGAATTTGGACCTTCAAATGCAGTTTGCTATATGAGTCATCATTTTTTCTTGTACTAATTTCAGATATTTGATAAGCTCTTTTTATGGTTTACAAGTTTAAAAAGACAAATAAAACTTTGTAGATTAAAACGTTGGTTTGGAGGTTGTATTTTGTCTGTTCTCACTGGAGTTCTGTGAATGGTCTTTTTCTGTGTGCTTTAGCTTAAACCTACAAAGTGACTTTGGAGTGGGTGTTTATAGTTTTTCGCTTGCTTGTTCACAGGATAAGACTGTTGATAGATGAATAAAGTGCCACTTGAGGTTGTTAACAACCAGGACTGGTAACGCTAGTTCAACTAAGATAAACAGTGAAATGCTGTAGCAATTAGCATTAAGGTCTCACTTGGCCAGTGCTGATTTTTAAAGTCGCAGATACGGTGCTTTATAGATACCCATGGCCTTGGGGTCTGGAGATATTTTATTCCACCCCTGCTCTGAGTGCTGTATGGACTCCTTTGCAGTGCGTGCCCAGGGCATCCTTGCATACCCAACGTGCCGTTAGGAAGCAGGAATATGAAAATTGTAATGCTTCAGTCCAAAGCAATTAACCCTCTCACCCTGCAAGGAGTGGAGGGGAGGAAAAGCTCAATTAAAGAGCCTTGGAGTTTCCAGTAAGTGCAAAAGTATGAAGGGGAGAAAAAAGCAGCACTGTGGGCCTCACATTCCTCCTGTCTCTTTACAGCCTTCTCAGGGAATATTTTTTACTTTTGATGTCTATAATCACAACTTCTTGCCGTTTGAGTATGCCATCTGTTAAGGCTGTAGCCCTCAATGGCTCTGCACATGTGACTTCCATGGGTTTCAATGGAAACTTTGTGCAGCTTAACTGGATCGGCAGATGTAAACAGAGGTACTTCAATTTACACTCGCTTGGAATCGGGGCCCTGGGGCACTCGTGGCTTGCACTGATCAGGGACAGGTTTTTATAAGAATTTTCCCGGTCTAATAAATGGATGCTAAAATCAATGAATTTAAAGATTACAATCTTGACAGCTTGGGAGTCTGAAATATGCATTCATTTTAGCTAGTGACTATGAATTAAAGGAGTAAGTCATAGTGATTTCAGGAGCAGGCAAGATTTTCATACCTTACTCTGCTAAATTCCTCACCCCTGCAACCCCCTGATATAATTGAATCGCAAATTCAGCATTCACAAGATACTATGTGTCTGCTGATTTTATTTTAATTAGAGCCTTTGTTCATATAGATACTGCTTTTTTTGCCCACAAATGTAAAGGGAATCCTCTGAAGAGCAGACCTCACCATGAGCATTCCCTGTTCCGCCCCTCCCCAAGGATGTGCAGGATGGAGTCACTCCAAAAAAACGGTCTAAAATTTCTGCTTCCAGGCACACAAGAGTTACCTTCATTATGTCTGTAACCTCGACAGAGAAAATTAAGGAGCCGAAGTGATTCTGAGGCAAGCGACTGTTCTTTTTCCTCAAGAGGACATCAGTATCTTGTGCTGCGTAATCGCTCCCCTCAATGCCGGTATGCTGGGTTGCTGCAGAGGCTTTGGGACACAGGACAAGCAGATGCTCCTACTCAGGAAGGCCTTAGATTCCAAAATGCTTTTCCATCCCTTTAGTCAGTGATAGGAAACGTTTGGAAAGATGTCATCGTGAAAAGAACTTGAACAAGACAATTTTTTGCTGTTGACTCTCTGCTGTGCCCTTTCATGGGTTTAAAATCCACTTATCTGAAAGTGTGCAGTTACATTTTGTCCTTTTTCATCATTTAAATGCATCTTCTTGATCTGAAGAAATAAAAGCAATTTTAAAAATTAGAGATTTTGTTTTCATATGCGCTGCCAAGTCTGATACTGCAAAGTAACTGCTGAATTGGCACAAGCAGTTTGAGAGAGCCAGCAGATTTAGGAAGGGAGAAGATAAACCTTATTATGTTTCTTTGCCAAAGGAGAAAAGAAACGATATTGACTTAAATGTGGGAAATTTAAAAGGGGCCATATGTTCTCACTTTGTGCTTTGTTTCTAATAGATAGACAGAAATCTTTGAAGTGTGGATTGGCACAGTAGGGTGCATGCTTCTGTAGAGAAAAGATGCTAAATGGGGAGGATGTGAGGGGGCACATGAAACTCTATTAGCCATGCAACAGCAAAGAGAGAAAGGCAAATCCAATGATAATGTACATCTGTTTCAGGGAATTTATAAGCTTTGAACATTTTTTATGTGCAGATAAGTGGATCCTTTTCTTACCATAACTTAGAACTTCAAAGCAGATTGTGTGGATAATGCAAATTGCTGAAATATGAGATTTTCCTACAAAGAGGTTTCCAAAAAAGAAAAAAAAAAAGAATTAAGGCTAATTGATGCCACAGTCTTTTATGTATAGTGTAAAAACTCTACAAAAATTGATTTTTATGAACTAAGAAATTGATGAAAAAATATTGAAGTCTGCTGTTTGCATTCAGAGGCTGTAGTCTGAAACTGAGGTTCTGTGAATTAAACATTTGTCTCCGATATCACTACAGCAATATTGTAACATAAATTAAGATATGTAGCTGAGCTGTAATTGTATCAAAGTCTGCCATGTCGTAGGAATGTAAAACTCATGAGTGTGGCATGATATGCAGCACCTGACTTTAACATCACTGTCAAGGTAGTGAAGCAGGAATTTCTGGGATATGAGAAAAAATGATTACAAGAGACAAAAACTAATGGGGAGGGGGGGAGGCGGGAGGTGGAGGATACTGATACAGCAAATCCTGGGAGTTGATGAATGTGTAAATTCTTAACTGCTAAGAAAAATTAGTTGCTCTCTGAACTTGGAGGGGGGTTGTGGCTGGGCTTGGGGATGACGGCTGCGTTCCAGCTGGGAGATGTGAATAACCAGTTGAAAATGGAAGGCTAGTGATATCATATGCAAGAAATGACATAAGCGAAGGTATTCTGAAGACTCTCCTCTACTGCAGAGGTGCATTCCTCTCCTCCCTCCAGCCTCAGACTACAAAGCTGGCTTTGTATTTCTCCCTGGGCCGTGGCTGCTGGGCATGGGGGTGCTAAGGCTCATCTTGATGCTAAACACGTAGGCAACCAGAAGTGGGAGCTCCCGCCCCGTTGCTGAGTCTCTCCTCAAGCCTTGGCTTCAACATCCAGCTTGGCATCTTCCCTAGATGTTTCCTTCCTGCACTTCCCTCACCACGACCTCAGTCCTGGATTTATTTTTTTCTTCAATCTTTGCACAATTCCTGGTCGCTGTCTCTCATGGCAGGAGAGCTTCTGAGGAAAGTGCCAGGTCTCCATAAGCCTTTCATGCTTTTGCGATGTGTTTTCACATCCAGGGCTTGTTCTTCTGCCCCAAAGCCGCCTCAGCTGAGGTGGGAAGTAGGAGTTGCTGCCACCACAACCCTGGGCCACACCAGCTCATGGTAGCCCCATCACCTCACGGTGGCAGTGAATCAAAGGATCTCCCCCTCACCCTGACAGGTATGGTCATCCTCAAAATGGTGGATTTTTAATTTTTTTTTCCCAAATTTTTGTTTTCGGGGGGTTGCCTTGCAATGGGATGAGTGTTGTGAGCCTGAGGGATCCGTCCCCTTTGTGGTGGTGTCTTCCCAGCCACAAGGAAAAGAAACTCCCGTGAAGTAATGAAGTAATTTACCTCATGATTTGGCACAAAACTTGCTGGTTTAGGGCAGTCAGGTGCAGTCACCCTCAAAATGGTGGATTTTTAATTTTTTTTTCCCAAATTTTTGTTTGTGGGGGGCGGCCTTGCAATGGGGCGAGTGTTGTGAGCCTGAGGGATCCGTCCCCTGTGTGGTGGAGTCTTCCCAGCCGCAAGGAAATTAAACTCCTATGAGGTAAAGAAACAATTTACCTCATGATTTGGCCCAAAACTTGCTGGTTTAGGGCAATCACGTGCAGTCACCCTCAAAATGGTGGATTTTAAAATTTTTTTTGCCAAATTTTTGTTTGGAGGAGGGGCGGCCTTGCAATGGGGTGAGTGTTGTGAGCTGGAAGGATCCGTCCCCTGTGTGGTGGTGTCTTCCCAGCCACAAGGAAATGAAACTCCTATGAGGTAAGCAAACAATTTACCTCATGATTTGGCACAAAGCTTGCTGGTTTAGGACAATCGGGTGCAGTCACCCTCAAAATGGTGGATTTTAAAAATTTTTTTGCCAAATTTTTGTTTGGGGAGGGGCGGCCTTGCAATGGGGTGAGTGTTGCGAGCCTGAGGGATCTGTCCCCTTTGTGGTGGTGTCTTCCCAGCCATGAGAAAATGAAACTCCTCTGAGGTAAAGAAATGATTTACCTCATGATTTGGACCAAAACTTGCTGGTTTAGGACAATCGGGTGCAGTCACCCTCAAAATGGTGGATTTTTAATTTTTTTTCCCCAAATTTTTGTTTGGGGGGGTGGCCTTGCAATGGGGTGAGTGTTGTGAGCCTGAGGGATCTGTCCCCTGTGTAGTGGTGTCTTCCCAGCCACAAGGAAATGAAACTCCTCTGAGGTAAGCAGTTTACCTCATGATTTGGCCCAAAGCTTGCTGGTTTAGGCAATCAGCAAGGGCCCCGCCTTTCTCATGTGGTTACGAGGTGCTTTTTGGGTTAATTAATCAGGCAAGAGGCTGGCCTACAGCAGCAATGGCACCTCCCTGGGGCCATGGAGGGCCTCTCCCAGCACCATGCTGTTTCTCCAGGCCTGCAGCTCATCGGTAAGCAGAGGCTGCTCTGGCAGAGGGTTAAACTTGAGGCAATCTTGCCTTGTCTATTTACAACCGTACCCCAACAGCAGGGAAAGGGCAGGAGGCAGTGATGTTGAAAAGAACAGCTGTATGCCATCAGACTAAAGATAGAAACGTGCAGCATGCAGGCTAATTAAGTTCCCAAGTGGCAGCGTACAGAGTGTACAGACCAAACAGAACAGTGCCTTCTGCTTGTTTTGATCAACTCTGTTTCTATCACTTTGATGAAAATAACCGCTTGATTTGTCGCTCCCCGTGGCTGCTGGGGGATCCCTCAGATGGTCTCGCTCTGCGGGTGCCACCCTCATGGCGAGCAGTGCAGCCAGGACACAGGGCCATTTCATAACCAGGGAGTGACTGCGGCCTATGTTGTCTGTGAGCAGGGCCAGTCAGCAGCACTGGCTGTCAAGGGAAAAAAAAAGGGGGGGGGCAAAGACGTTCAGAACTTTTGAATTTACTCTCCTGCATTTTTTTTTTTTCCCAGCCAGCTATAATATTAGGCACTTTTGCCTTAAATAGGGTGCCAGCATAGCACAACAGTACGGACTTTAGTTTTTTTATTTTTTCCTTCTCTGGTGTTTTTCAGTCGTTTCTTTTTTCCTTCAGGGCACCCCAGCTGACTCTTGGTTAGGTCAGTTAGCTCAATTCCTAATCTGTTTGTAGCTCTGGTAGCTTCTGATGGAGACTGCTATGTGCTAGAACCCCTCCCTTCCCCCCCCCCCCTTTTTCAGAGTTCTGAGTATTAAATTACCTTAAGGATAAAATGAAGAAAAATATTTTTCTGAAAATTATCTTCCATGTGGAAAATGTGTTATATGATGTTTCAAAGTCTTTTATGCTCCAACAGGAGGCAGAAAGGACACTTTGGGGCCGTAATCCCATGAACCTCTCTGGCAAGTTCAAGAGAGAAAGGCTTGGCTCAGCTGTAGTTCTGCAGCACATTATAAACTGAAGCTGAAGGGCTGTGACAGGTTTGAATTCTTTGCTTGTAATGATGCTCAGATAGAGACTGAAAGATGAAAATGCTCAGTGTGAAGACATGCTCTTTCTTTCTTCTAAGTGTAATAGTCAGCTCTAAGTTTGCATTGCTAACCTGCTTCAATTAGAGGCATAGGGCTGACTTCAAATTTTCTTTTATTCCAGTACGGCTTCCAGTGAACTCTGGAATTTAAATTTAACTCTATTTTAATTCCAGACAATCTCTCAGCTGAAACCTTGAGTTTTCAGAAGATAGTATAGTTGATGGCTATTTCATTCCTGATGATGAGTAATTAAATAATGATGAGATATACATCCACACGCTTTAGTTTTATTCTGACCTTTCTTTCTGAAGCGTTCCTGGTTTAATCTTTTAACAGTCCCATTTTTCTTCAAGATCTAAGTGCTCAGCCCTCACTTGTTTAACACTGCAGTCCACAATAATGGACTCCTTGAGGGAATTACGAATCAACAAAGCTACATCTTCATACACAGGAGACCTGATGTCCTGCAAGCTGTCAGGCCGTATTGTCAAATAAAATGAGTGGTATTCTTTACAGTAAGAGCCTAAATTGCTCATGTATTTTATCACAATTGAATTTCGTATCTCTACTCATAGAGGGTTAGATCCAGTTAAGTTATTAATCATTTGATTTGATATATCATTTGTTTGATATAGTAGTACTTCAATTAGCAATAAGAGTCAGCTCTAATTTGCTCTCTTGGCCACTTGCAGTAGATTGGCTTTTATTTTTTTGCCCTCTTCCTTTTTTGCTTACTGCTGAAGGAGTGTACACATGTAGTTCCTAATTCTAAGCTCCTCGAGTAAGGAAACTGGCGTGTAGATAACATTTTTAGATGAGGGGTGTAGTAGTTCAAAGCATGGTAGCACTTCTTAGGTCTTTAAAGATATGTGAACTGTTTTTCTCCCTTAACTGCAACAATAAGTGCAATTGGGGAAAGATAAATGAGAGTCTGACATTACAGTGACACTATGTACTATAGCTGTAATGCCAAGCGAAAAATACAACATAGCCCTTGTTTTCGGGAAGGCTTTAGAGATGTTGGAAAGATTTGACAGAAGTGTTTGGGTCACTGCTGTGTAATGCTTGTTGTCTGACACTGTGGAGGAAACAGACCAGTTTCCTTAACCAGAGCTTCCAGCTACATGAGATCAGTTAATTAGGCTAGTAACAAACTGGTTTATTTATGAAATTTCAAGCGATCATGATGCCTCACCAAGATGCCAAATCTATACTGAATAAATATTCCCAAATTAGGCAATGCTAGCAGGTACTTTAGCTTAGTATTACAGTTTTGACAGCAGCCACTGTTTAAGGAATGGGATAAAAACCTGAGCGTTGAGAAGTCACTTTCCAAGGCTTCTGAGCAGTCAGAGTTTCACACGGGGGCTGCAGCAAACAGGTGATCCTGTCCTTTCCAAAACTCCCAGTTCCTTGTGCTGGGTGATGGTTGGATGATGGCTTTACTTAATAATTCTGATGATTCATTTTGCCCTTATTGGATGCACAGTATTTAGTCTTCTACTTTTGCTTGTGGTTGTATTTTAGCCTTCTAGAAGGAGGTGGGATCTCAGGGAGAGAAGAGGGATTGTTCTTTCTCTTGGAGAGCTACCGAGTGGACTCAAGCAAGATGCTGGGGTGTCAGAGGACCCTGGCAGGGCTGCAAGGAGGCTGTGAGGAGTGTGGGAGCAGCAGAAGCTGCAGCCTTGTGTCAGGGGGCTGCAGAGTCTGTTGGCCACGGCTCTGAAAGTCCTGGGGCTGGCTGAACCCAGCGCTCTGGTGCTGGTAGAGAAGTGTGCTGCTGCTGCTGCTACAGACAAAGGCGTAGTTCACGTCAGGATTGCAGGCATCTTAAACTGGAATAACTGCTGCTTGAGAATTTAATCGGCTTCCTTTACCTTTCAATCTCTAGTCTGCTGCTACACAGCTTTTACAAAACAAAAAAGGGCTTCTTTGCAGCTGAGTTCGTACTGACAATTATTTCTTTAAGGATAGGCTAATGCTTAATGAGAATATTTGTGGTGATTTGTGACTTGACCAGGCCTTATTTCAGGCTCAAGAAAAAAGGAGGATAAATATGGCTTATAGATGGTACGCTTTTCAGTGTTTGGCCCGGGGAACAAAGGGAGCACGCAGGCTTTCACCTGGCTAATCCTTATGCCTCCAAATTATTATTTTCAACAACATCCGACAGGTAGCCTGAAAAGGGTGCTGTAGTACAGTACATAGGTGCTAGCAGCAAGGGGGGGAGGGGGTGGAATGAAGTGAATATGATGCTGCTAAACAGTTCTCAATAATGTACAGCCTTCAAGCACAGCAGACTGCTAAATTGGTGTGATATTTCTATAAGTAATAGAAATAATAAACATTTTAATCCTGGCACTCTTGGCCAGCTAGTAACAGTAGCGAAACTAGAAAGACTCGCATGTGTCTTAAAGATCAACAGACAGTCCTCTAAGGTAGGCTGAGTCAGTGCTTTGACAAGGAGGGAATCTCACTGGAATAATGTTGAAAGCAGAGAGCAGAATAACAATGAGTGTCAGGAGCACTGTCTACAGAGGAGTTGAATGCAGAGGGCAACAGTGACAGAGACTGAACTCCAAAAGGCAGAAATAAAAAGGTCAAATCACACACACACAACTTCATGCAGTCAGAAGGTGCTGCAGAAATCTGCCAGATCTGTCAAAAAAACCCCACCCTGTACTAACAATGGCATTTTTAGGCAATATCATTCTCCTCAAAATCCACATTAATTCACAAGTTATTTTTTTTCCCGAGACTGAAAATATCTGCTGGAAAACCTCTTCCGTTCTTCAGCAAGTGCCTGGGAAAGGACTGATGCCCTGAGGCCTCCACTTCCAAACCTGGCGTATTTCAAGAGCCACCTCTGAAAACTCAGTGCTCTTTGATCAGAGGCATCCCTTTATTTGGTTGACTCTGTCAGCCCAGGTAATTGTCCAGATAATTTTTTCCTATTTGGTTATTATAAGGTCTTTATTACACAACAAAAAGAAGCATTTTTAAGCACAGTGTGTGTCTCTCTCTCTTTTTTTTTTTTTTAAATCTAATGGGTATTTTGTTTGTATAGGCAGAAGGAACACACTATGCTGAACCATCTTTCAGCTTTGGTACCTACAAACTTGCTAGTTCTGCTGCTCAGTAGGGGTAGCAAAGACAGAAACTGTAGCATAAAATAGGCTCAGGGGTTTGTTTTGATTTAACCACTTGAGAGACATAAACTACCTTTCAGATTTCTTGTGTTATAAGGTTTATTGACAGTCTACAGGTTTGGATTTTTGCAAAAAAACAGAAGGGTTTATTTGGATTGACCCATGTGAGTAATTTGTTCTTTAATCTAGGTCCATTTTTAGCTTGGTTTCTGCATCTCTCGAAGTAAGCTGCAAACCATCACTTAGTGGAGAAGGGCTTTCTCAAAACCTAGGCTTAATAAAAGGTTTATTTGGTGCAGGCTTAACTGGATAGTGGTTGTTTGCCATTTAATGAAGATAGGCTAACAAGGATTTTCTCTTGGCTCCCTGCAAACCTGGAGCCAGATGAGATGGTATGTTGTGAGCTAAGCTACTCAGGATTCACCCACACAAAATCACATCTGTGAGTTTTTGCAGAGCCATCTTCACAGCCACTCTCATTCTTTCAGAGGCAAGCATCAACATGTTTTATGCCAAACTTAATTTTCTAGGTCAGTCAGAACTTCACAGGTTTGAATAAAATAAAAGCAAAGTAGACAAGGTTTAGCTATTAAATCTCTCTGTACCAATGCTTAGTTGTCTGACAGAATTAGGATCACCTGGGCTCCACTGGGTAATCAGAGCAGGCCAACAGCCATATAGGTGCCACCTGGGTAGCAGAGTAATAGAGGGCCCTGGGGAAGCTCCTGTGGTAGTGAAGGACTGTTAGAAGATCGGACACACAAAGCTTCATCCAAACTCCCAGTAAAATCCAATGGCATCTTTCCTTCCACTCTGGCAGGAGCTGGATCAGGCCTCCCATGAATTGTAATGAATAGTTATATTAATCCACTGCTATGTAGCTGTGAAAATCCTGCATCCCCTTCACTGGGATGACGGTGCAAGGCTAAATCACCATGGATATTCGATTGCATTCTGGCTCATGTAGCAGTAAGAGCATTACCAGGCAGCATTTTATCTAAGACGAGTGCTCTCTACAGTACTCACAACAAATCTCAAGTTATTGAAACTCCAGTGATTAAATGTTTTACAGACCCCTGCAACATCAGAAGACTCTGTGAAATAGGCATGGCTGCTTTCAATATGATCTCATAGGGTTCTGATTACCATTTTGGCTCTCTTCTCACAGTCATTCAAGTGGACCTTCAAGGAAGTGTAACCCTTTCACTTTCAGACTTTCTTGGTATGCAAAACACTTCCTCAAGGGTAAAGCCTGGAGCGCAAAACCTATGGCACTGGAGCTAAAGAGTCAAATTTATCATATCTGTGCTGGTGTCCAAGCAGAGTACAGCAAGAAATGAAGTAGCTATACATGTCATTTTGGAAGATTTCAGGCCCTAAGCTGAAAATAAAAGGTCTCTCTACAGCAGAAACTCTGGACTAAACAAGTTCCTGCTGAATCAATTGTGGTAAATGTTTGACATATGTTCTTGTGTTGGCACCAATTATTGATAAAATTCCATTTGAAAGGGATAGCCGACACTACAGTGTGTGCAGAGTCTACTCACATCCAGTTGCTCAAAATATAGTTTCTGCAGATTAACCAAAGTTTTCATTCCCCTCCTTTTGGAGCAGGCACATTACACATGCACATCAAAGAAAATGAGCTCTATTCTGACTTACAGTCTAGGCATGTTCCTGACAAACCACATCTGATGAAGAGTCTTAAAGAAATAGCACAAGCAACGCTGCCGGCAGCAAAACAACAAAAGGGCTGGCCCCTTCCGCCAGTGATGGGAGGCTGGTTAATCAAAGGATTTCGTACCGGGGAGAGGAACTGTGTGCTTTACATTGAGGCAATGCAGTCGAATAATACATATGCAATGACCTAGCTAGGCAGCATTCTAACAAATCCCATTTAATTACGTATCTTTTCCTCTCATGATATTCTTCTCAGTTTCACTGCGGTCTGGGAAATCAATAACAAATGTTCATTTTGAATGTCTGTATTCTGTAGCCTCAGACTAATTATGCACATTCCTACTGTCTTTATAAGGCCAGGGTAGCTCTTCGCTTCAAACAATGAAAGAAAACATGCAAAAAAAAATCTTCTTTGGTAGCATTCAAAGTAATAGGAACATAAATTGTGAACCAAATCAAGTGTTTCTTACTGTGGTTTGCAGCACCTTCTGATAAGGTACAACTGGCCTTCTCCCAGTTGGCACTTTTTGTGTCTGTTATGGTGCTGAGCACCATCGTCTTTGATTTCATGACCAGAGTGAGCATCAGCATAGGAGTCAGGACTGCTCTGTTTTATTGCTGGCTATTTGCTATCGTGGCCAAACCAAATCACATCTCTTACTGCACAATTTCTTCATCTCCAGCATAGGAGGGACCATGCTTTTTGGAATTCCTCTCAGGTGAATGAAAAACACAGCACATGCACTATGATTATCAGTATTAGTGAGGTGATGCTGGGGATCACGACACCTGGAGTGTGTCAAAGTCACAAGTGCAAAACAAATAAGCTATTTAAATAAAGAGTGTGTGTTCCTTCAAGCCACTGTAGTTTAGGCACCGAGGCCTGTATTTGGCTTGTTTTTTTTACA
This sequence comes from Gallinago jamesoni, assembly GCA_025769975.1. NCBI lineage: Eukaryota > Metazoa > Chordata > Aves > Charadriiformes > Scolopacidae > Gallinago > Gallinago jamesoni. The sequence continues at coordinate 29,953,138 of JAOQGH010000062.1, read as the reverse complement.
GGGAACAAAATTTTTATACAAGTTTGGTGAAAATGGCAAAGATTTCCACATTCAGGGGGAAAGCAGTAGTATTTCTTTAAGGGGAAAAAAGAGCAAACTACAAGTTCCCCTGGTCTTGGCAAATCATGAGGCGTTTTTCATTTTGTAACATCAAAGTCGGCTCCTCTTCTTTGATGTCTTCACATGCTGTTTAAGGTAAAGCATGAATGAAGAAATGTCAATCTGCAAGGTGTCCATGTAGTTTATGCTGAACACTGAAGAGGACTTGTAGATAAAAGGCAAACACAAGGTTTGATAATGAATGTCCAACAAGGAGGTGTGCATATCTAAAAGGAAACACTCAGCTGGAGAACAGCTCTGCAAACCTTAAAACTCTGCTTAGCCCAAGTTTAAGAGATTAAGAAAAAGTGGATTTTTTTTTTTTTTAAAGAATGGAACCAAGACAGGAATTCTGTAAAAATCCTTGTTGTTTTATAAGAACTGAGTGCTCTTTCAGTGGTTTGACTTAACAATCATAAATGCACCACCCACTGTGCTTAATTTGACAATGTGTAATTTTGAGAAGATACAGAGTTAATATTGGGAAAAGCATCAGAGAGGAAAGTAGAAACCACCATGGTTTATAGCAGTTCCTTTGTGGTGTCCAGTGTCTCAACACTGGCAAAAGTTGTATGCTGAATTAAACAAAGGAAAGTGTCAATTATTTGACTCAGTTCATACCTATGATTTACAGCCTGTAGTGGAGTGATAGTCACTTAGGGAGGCTAAGCAGTTTTCGGATGAAGGAAAAGGTACTTTCTGGACCCAATCCCCACATTTTTCAGTCACAGAACATTTAGTGATGTCACTAGAAACTTAACTGTAGAAGAGGGTGTTACTACTGTATCATCCTGCTGCTTGCACTAAATTTATGTTTCCTATTAATTATTTCTGAAGCTGGTGAAAAGGTCGGTTTGATGAACCGTGTGTGCTTTGCTTGATTTACTCACAGAGCAAGTGCACTGGGCGTGCTGCCCTGGAAAAGGGAGCACCCAAGGGGGCTTTGATGGGATCGTGGGCTCTGCGCCAGTCAGTCTTTTTCTTTGCTGAGACAGCTCTGCAGGGTTCAAGTCTGAAATATATTAATGTCCTAATATTACCGTCTGTCTGCTAGAAATGGGACTGAGACTGCAAAGATTAATTAACAGGGCATAAAAACTCTGCAATGGGTGGCTGTTGCAGTGGGGGTGTATCTGAATAAGTAAAGCACAAAGGGGAGTTTCCAGACATAGCCAGGCTCCCTGTGTATTAACCTGTATGACACTGAAATGAGCCTTGTCCTTTAGGGTCAGAAATATTTATCAGAAAATAGAGCTGGCTGGATGTTTTACGTGTAGTAGTTGAGGAATGGATATCCACAGGAATCTAGGGAAAAAGGAGGTAAAACTCCATAGCTTTGGGCAAGGCACTTAAATTCTTCTCAGTCTTTTCTTCTTTTAGTTGGGAATAATTATAACAAAATTATATTTGTTAGCACTCTGAAGATGGGGAAGAGACAATCACAAACATGGAGTGACTTTTTCTGTTTAAGAAAACAAATAATTTGGAACTGCCCCAAACTCCCTGGACACTTTGCAGCCTTGGGGTGCTAACTCACCAAAGCAAAGTGTGGGTTATAATGCATGGGAACACTAGTACCTTATCTGTTTTCATTCTTGCCTGTGGGACATCTTGTGAGAAGATAACAATATTAGTAGAGAGGATGCCTATATTTTCTCTGGAAAGCTATCTATGACTCCTAAGAATCCTGTGTTCTATTTCTTGAATTCTTCTCCCTCTCTGTTCTACTTCAACAAAATAATGTGCAGAGACAAAAAATAAAATCTGGATAAAAGATGACCTCTTCTTTCATCTGGCTCTTCCTGCCAGATTTAGACTCTTTTTGCTGAAGAGGATTAGGTGTGGAAGAAACTTGGGGAAAGTCCAAAGTCAACAGCCAGAAATATTTTTTCTCAGTTAAGGTGGGACAAAAGTGAACAGAGATTATTTGATTGAGTAGTGTGAGCTGGCTATAATACGTGCTAATTTTCAAATTCATGGATATATGAAGGTGAGATCTGGCATAATTTTAAGATTTAGCTGATAAATAATTTTCTAGGCTTGGATTTTTGCCATCAACCTGTGGATTTCATGGCCATTAAAGAAATGCCTTGGAAAGTTCAAGAATGGGGAGTCTTCCCTGAGGATGATGTGCAACTGCACTACCCTTTGACGAGCTCTTGGAAAAATTCCTACTGAATGCAATTGTGCACAGGTAGAGCTTCACTGAGATCTCCCCTTCCAAATCTCCAAGACCTTGTTTTGGGGTTTGAACAGATCATGGGAGCAAGAAACAGCGGGTACAGCAGCAGCAGCAAAACTGACCATTGTATAGGAACAGAAAGGTAGAGGGTGGCTTCTTTATTCTGGCATCAAGCACTCCCAAAGTTCTGTAATCAAATCTCATGCTTTCAGGTTTACTTGCAGCTCCACAGTGGAAGAAATGCTATTGCAATAATCTGTCTCATTAGGCCAAACAGACTACCCATAGCAATAGGGAAAGCTGAAATAGGAGCTAAGCTGGTGTGCAACATCTGAGATCTTTAACATCTAAAAGAAATGGCTCGGGTCTCCTATTGCCATTCAAAATTTAGGCTTAAATTGAAGTGCAAGTGGATTGAACAGTTCTGAAAAAAAGAATAATAATGTGTTAGCTAAGAGATGACAAAAATATTCCCAAGACATTTTCAAGGACTTCAGACGTATTTCTTGTGCAGTGAGGGGATCCCACATACCCTCCAGTTCACTTTAGCCACCTCTGTTGTAGGCAGCTGAGAACCTTTCACAGAATGGAATTTATCCCAGCCTGTAAAACCCATCTGGGCCACTGAGCACTAAATTGTCATAAAAGCACTCAGCTGTACCCAGGCTGGGTTAAGGACAATTTGGTTGTCTGAATGCAGCTATCACGCCTCTCGTCGCATTGTAGATATTTTCTTCACGGTGAGCCACACTGAATTGCTGACAGAATCAATCCACTGTTCATATAAACTCTGGTTCCAGCAGACAATAGCATCAACCTTAATACTGCATTTACAGAAGTAAATTTTTAATTCAGATTTTTTTGTTTAAAGAATTACAGTTGCAGATAACTGGGCTGAAACTGACACTGTTTTGTCTCAAGTATCTTTTTAGTGACATTAAGTCCCAGTCTTATACAGTCTTTACCTTTGTGGTCAAACTGTTACAAAGATACGTTTTAGATACGTTTTATTTGTCTGGTAGATATCCAGATATTTGCTGGGAAATATAACTTTTAAGAAGACAGATTAGCTTTCAAGCACTGACTCTTTTAAATGTCATCTGTGTGAAAACTACTGACAGTCAGTAGGTGGAGAGTTAGTATTGCCTGACAAGGATATTCATAGGGAGCAACTTCAAAATGCAACACAGAAGAAAAGACTTCCAGGACTCTCAAAAGACTTTGGAAGCAAGAAAGTTTTACCCCTCAGCACTTGTGTTAAGGAACTGTATTTGTTCTAGGAGGCTTAATCACTTTGTTTTATTATGATCCTCTCTCAGATCAATTTCTCCAGACATAGGCAACTGAAATAGGACTAGCATGTAAGGGGTGATTTTGGCATTTGTGTCTTGAAAAGATGGAAGAACCAGTGGATTAATTTGTTCAACGTATATTCCCTCTCTTGGGCTGTTGGACTGGTGTATTCTTCAACAGGATGCCACACTGCTTCAGCTTCCAGGGGTGGTGATGATGATGATTTTTGTATTGTGTGTACTGTAGTGGGGCCTAAAAGCCCTATTCAGCTTCACTTGTGTGAGGCACTTCATACAAATCTTATGCAAAGATAATCCCTGTTTAGTAGAACAGATCTGTTACAGAGTCACTTTTCTGTCATTCTCGAGCTCTGAAATTCAGGCGATTGTCACAGGAAGGCGGATGTCTCTGTTCAACAGAGAGAAAGCTGGGGTGTCAAATGGATCTTCCTTACATTTTCTGACATATATGAGATACTAGAAGGTATGGAACAACCAAAGTTGCCCCTCCTCCTCCTCCCCCCCGCCTTTTGAAACTTTCTATGCATTTAATCCCTTTTATATAAATTTTAATTTTTTAGCCTTAAGAGCTTTGATCTGTTTTGACCCTCCCTAGAGAATAGCTCTGGTTGTGTTCTGTCCCTCCTTCTGTCTTATATCTCCTTCCTCGTTCAGCACAGTGTCATGTGTTGTGGTTCCTGAACCTGCAGCTTCCCTCCATGCTCAAAAGCATTCTTGTTAACTGAGTACACACTGTCCCCTTGGCCAGTTCCCTGAAAACCTGCTGCAACTGCAACACAGTCAACTCCTGGGGAACACTTTGAATGGGAACCAGCTCCTGGCTTATCTGCTGCACGTTGCCTCCAAATGGTATGCTGCTCTGCTCGGACTGTTAGGCTCCTTGGATCCTCCTCTCTCTCATATGGTGCAGAAAACTCTGACAGCACTTAACAAGCAATGACTGGTAACAATAAGATGAGTCTTCAAAGAGTTATATTTACATGTAAAAAAACACAGGGACATTTATGTATACCAGATGGCCCAAAGCAGGTGGGTAATATAATGTAGATATGGCTTGCTGCAATGCCAGAAGAGGGGAGTGCATGTTGTTACTAAAGCAGCACCTCAGGGTCCTAACCTGGGCTGTGCTATGACTCCTGTTTTACTGGCACTGTACAAATGTATCACGTCAATCACTGACATGAAGAGATCACAATCTAAACAGACAAGATAATTACAGAGTGCACTGGATACAGAAAGACTTTCAAGGGCCCTGAAGCCTGTCAGAGGCAGAGCTGGGACTCCAGCTCAAAGGCATCTTAGTACAAACTGAGTCTTTTAGTCATTAGTCCTTGCTGCTGTTGACTAAACTGGCTGTTTTGTTTATTTGCCCTGGATCCCCTAGCCTGCAATCCCCAGGCCCTTCTGTAAGCAAAGGGACCATTAGGAGCCAAGCATCTTAATCTTTTAAAGCCTCTCTATGTTATTTCTGAAGATCCTTGTCGCAGTCTTCAAAAGAGACTGATTTTGGGCAGCAGTGAAGATACAAGACTTTGGGTTTATGTCATACAGCCAGGTGGAGATGGAAGCTTTCTCACACCCTTTGCACCACTAACTGAGCCCACTGGATGCTGCAGATTGTGCTCAGAGACAATTTGAACCTTTGCTGTGGCATTCAATGAATATATGAATCCTGAAGCACAGGAGAAATTTCAGACTTCATCTGAGTGCTTCTGCCTGAGCTTACTCAATTGCTGTGTAAGTGAAATACAAAATGAGCTCTAGAGGGGACACTGAGAAGAACGAGACAGTGAGAGCAGAGTCTGTCATATGGAAAAACTACAGTGAGTCCATAGAGGAATGTGGTGCATTGGGCAAGAGCTTCTGGAAAGGAAAGTCCTGCCCCTAACCTGCTGCGGCTCTGTGAGGTTCCAGTAAGCATGTGCACATCAATAATTTGAATTTCAAAAAAAACTTTTTCAAGGTTCCACACAAGTTTATCAAATAAACTACCTTGCTAAGAGGTTGGTGGCTATGTTATTTTATTAAAAACTGGTTAACAGACAGGAAATAAAGGGTTGGGCTTAAGGTTACCTCTCCATTGCTGGAGACAGAATGCTAATATAGATGCACGCCTGGCCTAATCTAGTATTTCTTATGTTCTTAAATCAGCCACAGTCTCTTTTCCAGAGGCCATAGGAGTGTCTTCTGCATTACCTAGAAGCAACTGGGAGTAGTGACCAGTTCTGGGCTCCCCAGTTCAAGAAGGACAGGGAACTGCTGGAGAGGGTACAGCAAAGGGCCACAAAGATGATTA
>JAOQGH010000062.1:29812373-29947148 GCA_025769975.1 Gallinago jamesoni | reverse complement strand
CTGGAACAAGCTGCCCAGAGAGGTGGTGGAGTCTCCTTCTCTGGAGACATTCAAAACACAAGTTCCTGTGCAATGTGCTCTGGGTGGACCTGCTTTGGCGGATGGGTTGGACTAGATGATCTCCAGAGGTCCCTTCCAATCCCATATGATTCTATGGGAGGTTTCTGCTCACTGTGTTTAGTCAGGAGTGATTTGCAAAGCAGAGGTATATACATTATGCAGAACTAGAAAGAGTCAACTTTGGGCCATCTTTATTAGATTAGAATCATAGAATTATAGAATCATAGAATACCAAGTTGGAAGGAACCTCTGGGACCATCTGGTCCAAACTTTCTTGGCAAAAACAGTTTAGACAAGGTGGCCCAGCACCCTGTCCAGCCAAATCTCAAAAGTCTCCAATGTTGGGGAATCTTCCACTTCCCTAAGAAGATTATTCCAGTGGCTGACTGTTCTCATTGTGAAATATTTTCTTTTTCTGTCCAATCTGACTCTCCCCAGGAGCAACTTGTACCCATTACTCCTCTTTTCCATATGACTCCTTGTAAAAGGGAGCCACCTTTTAAAGACTGAAACACCTTCTTTTCTCAAGGCTGAGCAAACCCAGTTCTCTTAGCCTGTCCTCATATGGCCTTTGATCATCTTTGTGGCCTTTCTCTGGACCCTTTACAGACTGTCCACTTCTTTTTTTTTTGCATAGCAGGGACCAAAACTGAGCACAGTATTCCAGGTGTGACCTGACAAGTGCTGCATAGAGTGGGATAATGACTTCTTTATCTCTGCTGGTGATGCCCTTGTTGATACAACCCAGCATCCTGTTGCCTTTGCTGTAGCAGCACGCTGTTCACTCATATTGAGCTTGTGAATGGAGAGTCTAGCTTAGAAAATTCTGAAGTAAACTGTAAGTTCCAGCCCTGTTGGATCTGGATGTTGCTGTCTTGATCTTGGAGCACCTGGCAGCTAATTTACTTGTGGAGAGACAGTTCATTTTTGCTGTTTCTGAATTTTGGTTTAAAACTGCATTAGACCGTGTAGCTTTTTACCACTGCATTCATTGTGTGCCTTACTGAAGAAATAATGGGGAAATGAGCTGTTGGATACTCAAAAGAGATGATTGTAATTTTAAGTTTATTATGAAGAGAAAATACATCTGGGAGTGATCAAAGGTAAAAGCTTTGCCCTCCGGAGCAAAAGCAGTGCCTATGATGAGCAGGCATATTGTGGCATACCTGGAGGTGAGCCATGGGTCGGATGCCTGTCTTATTTTTTAAAATTTCCATTTAGAGGAGGGGAGTAAAAACAAGAGTGGAGCCAAAGAAGGGGCAGGAGCTGAAAGGAAATAGAGTAGTGATTAAAACAGAGTGAAGGATTCCATCCCCAGCCGATGCAGCTTTGCTGCTGGGTCTCATGTGCTGCCACAAGTTTTCAAAACCAACAACCACCTTGTCTCACTACAGAAGGAATAAAACAAACTTTAGCTCCTGCTCAGTCTCTCTTGGAACAAGAATTTTCAGTACCAGACAAGCCTGGGTCTTCTTTGACAGAAGGAAGATTTTTCCAACGTGATGGAAGAGAGGGAGAGTGATGCACAATCAGCTGCCTTGTAATCTGAAGCACTGGGAACTGTATTTTTAAAGTATGTTAGCTTCCCAAACCAGGAGACTGGGAGACAGTGGAGAAGGAGCACATGGTTCTGTAATGCTAAGGAAGCTGGAATTGTAAATAAAAAGTAGTACTTTAAGGAAGCTTAAGGCCGAAATGATCACTCGATACCACACCATATCATGAATAAAGGGAATAGCCTAAATAACCTGAACAGAAAAATGGGGCATCCAGAGCTGTGACCACAGATCTCTGAAATTATAGGAGACAATTGAATTAAATAATTGAAGTTACAGAAAGTATTTGCTATTACAGAATGCCAGTGAAAACAAAGACAAGGAGAAGACAGCTTTATTTGTGAGAATTAGAGGTCTTCATGGTCTTGAAGTATTTAAGAGTTCCTAGGTAAATTCAAGCAGAGGCAGTATTCTGTAAGCCCATAGTACAAAACCAGAATGCTACTGCATTCCTTGTAAAAGATGCATGGGAATGTCATTTAAGCTCCTTCAGGTCCAGCAGAGGAAAATTTGCATTAGGGGAGAAGTGTGATGGAATTAGAAAATACCTGCTCAGGATTATGAACCTTTAAGAGAACTGTCTTTTCCAATGTTTTCATTCCTTAAGGCATATATAAACCAGGCACCCGAGATATGTTCTGGGCTGTGATGGGTCTAAGAGTCCAGAAAGTGGACAGCTTTCTATGAGCATCAGCGCTAATCAAAAGTGCTGTCAAGGAAGTTTGGGTTAGCAGGATGGACTGCAATGCTGCATAGACGCTGTGATGTGTTGGAGTCTGCATAACTCCAGCTTCCCGTGCTCTGTTGTTCTGTGGAGGCTTGGGATGGAGAGAGCCCTAGAGCAATCTGGGTTTAAGGTCTTAAGTGCATCTTGTCTTGAGTGAAAACAGTGGCCTGTTTTCAGCCTGACCACCCACCCCAGGTATTTCTGCAAGACAGAGGGGTGTTGAGAACTAAATATCTGACAATGATAATGACTGGGTAATTGAATACTGGGCATACCACACCCCACAAAGCTGATGTTGTGTCTCATCAGTGCTAACAGCAGTTCTGGTGCCCTGCACTCTTTCTGACTTCAGTGACTGAAAGCAGCCTGACGAGAATTGGTGCTTTAAACACTCTGATTCTTTCTCTTTTTATTCTGCAGATTTTGTGTCAAAGAAAAAGAAAGGTCCATCCAACTTGAGGCTTGGAAACTGGGGGAGGCATTCAATGGAGGTGTCATAATTTAAGTTCCAGTTTAAGTCACAGAATAAGGCTAAAATGAGGCCAGAGCATTCAGAAAAAGCTTTGGAGACGTTTTCTTTCTTTAAGATGTGTTATAACTTGATATTAAAGATGCTCTTAATTCTTCAAATACAGTGGATACAGACTTCCAAATCATTTGGCTCTATTCATGCTGAATTACTGCCACATGGAGTGGAAGCCAGTGAATAACTCTCTTCCCTTACTTTCCTCTTGTTAAGCCTCCCTGGCCCCCCGCCTTGGTGTAAGGAATAAAGCACTAAAGTTGCATCAGGTCTAATGAAGTCTTGCCCTTTACAGATCCAAATTCAGCTCTTTCCCCCCCCCCCCCCTTCTCTTTGAAGCACTTCTTGGTAAAACAACCAAGCTGAATTAGGTTCTATTTTAAAATGGTCTGCCGCTGACAGCTTCAGTTCTACAAGCAGTTGAAAATGGCTGGCAAACCTTTATACAAACAGCATGCAAAACATCACACAAAGCCTAGGGAAGAAATGGCTTTAGATGTAGGGATTATAAAAGAGTGAATACAATTTTAAGATAAAATACAAGTGATTAAGTTAATGATGGATAATTTCACCAGTTTGAAAACTATAATTAATAGGAATTAATTGTATATTTAGAAGTTTAGCATAGCTCCACTAAAAACACAACATCAAACATAATGATATTGGAAGCCTATATAATGAAGAAATGATCCAGATGTTCATAAAAGCTTATAAAGCTTTAGAAAAAAAGAGGCTGCATGAAGAAGCTCTAATGATAAAAAGATGCCACTTGCTGTTCTGCTCTTCTTTTAAATACATCCTTTCTGAAATAATGATTATCATTTGCACTTTCATCTTAAGTTAAATAGCATATGGCTTTGGCTGATTAAAGCCCCCTCCTGGTATTAATCAGCATCTTAGTATCATGTTTCTAATGGAGGCAGCAGTTGCCCTGCTGATATTGTAAGCTTTTTAACAACATCTAAGTCTGTGGATCACTGCTGCTGGCAAGAAATAGCTTTGAGCCTCCTATGTACAAGAGTATTGCAAAGATGTCACTTACAGGTGCAGTTTATATGAGCTTCTACAACATACTGTATTTTAAACGCTTGCTGAAACTTAAAGTTTGATAATAACCTTTAATAAGTAGTTACCTGTTTTTAAAAGAAAATCAGAGAACTTTTGAGTATGGTAACATTTAATACATATGGGCATCACGTGACCAGAGATCACATGCTGCAGTATTTTGCTTTTGAATGTCTATAAATCATGAAGTCTGTCCGCATGGCCACCATTCTAGCCTGAGCCCAGGTCGGCAGCAATGCTGTGGCACAGCTTCAGGCAGAAGTAGCCTCTGACGGTGGCTAAGGTCAGTTTAAGAATGTTGTAGATCTGTCACATCATCTCTAACGTTCAAAGGGAGAACTGCAGGCAGTTGGCAGTGCTGCTGTGGTGGCAGCATAGCTGCTCACAGAGCCACCTGGGGTGTGGTTGCTGGTTGTTGGAAGCACCCTGCTCCTATACCACCAGGCTGAACTGGACAGAGAAACTCAGCTCTGTGATTTAATGGAAATTGTACTGTTCTCCGTCACAGAAATGTATAGTGATGGGGGCTGGCTGCTCGAGTTTGGCATTTCCCACCAGGGACTCTGCCCATCCCAGCCTGGCTGTAAGGCAGAAGTGGAGCCCTGGGGCAAACCACTGAGAGCAGGATGCTCTACCATGCTTCCTGCATCTGGTTGGGTTTGGGTTTTTTTTTCTCTCTCTTGAGACTTGTGCTTGCTTACTGTTGAGATTTAACAGGGGCCCCCAACTCAGTTACCAAACTTGTTTTGTTTGTGCTGAATAGTAAAACAAATAAGCAAGCATAAAGCCGCAGGAAAAGTTTAATAAATCTTATATTTTCTGATTTTTGAAGGGAGGAATATCCCATTAAGGCCGACAGGCCAGGCAGATCTTCAGCACCTCCTTTTCTGTGGATGAAACAGTTCTGAAGACTTGTTATTTTGTGTATTGTAGTGATAATAGAATTCACATATATGGATACTTTCCCAGATCTGTTATTTCTGCCTTAGCACCTGGGAATCCTGTTGGACACTGCCTCCATTGGCTGTTTGATGCAGCTACTTTAAGGCATAGTGGATCCACAAAATCCTACAATCCTCCACTCCTTTTCTGTTGGCATTGCTGTATTTAAGAACTGTAGAATGTCATGCTTAATTCCGTCTTACAAACGAACTTTAACATAGCAATACTATCATAACTCCACTGCTGCCACCTCCTTCATTAGCTCCCATCTTTCTTTCCTCCCTTGTTAAAGCAATGTGTTCATCTAACAACTTCCTATATGCCAACTGGACAAATAGTCTCTGCCCTTTTGTAAATACCTGTTATTAACATAATGTTTTGTCCTTGTCTTTTGGAGATTCTGGGCTCACTGGATGTCACCATCTACCACACTCGTGCTAATTACCTGCCATGGCTCACAAGAGACGTAGATACTTAAGCTGATTTGTTTCATTTATCTTGCACATTTTTCCTGTAACATATCCCAATAAACATGGTTGTCCGCTGCTTCTGTCTCACAGGTTAACTTAAATTTTGACTCTTTAGCAGATATATTGGAACCTGATTTTTTTTAATTCTAAAAATACCTGCAGTTATTTTACTTACTGGCATTCTTGATTTTAAAAGTAATCAAAGACTATGATTTTTAATCTACCATTTTCCCACTCTCCATTTTGTTTTAGAATCAGCTTCTATTAGAAGCTGATCTCTAGGATCTGTTTCTTTTTCTGTCTTCCTGACTATATTTTCTTGAATGAAAACATCTTTACATCTTTATAAATAATATTTGCCTTATTGATAACCATTGACCATATAAATACTTTAAACTATTTCTCTTTTGAACGCTAAAGTATATGAATCATACTCATGCACTGAATACATAGAGTAAATTATGCAAACAATTTGATTCCTTTTGTTAGCCAGAATTGGTGGTATTTGGGCCAGTTTACTCCCCAGAAGAGTTCCTCTTGGCAGCTTAATGTCTTTTTATTTAGTTATTTGCCATCTGTAACTTGTTTCTGTTCTATTTCTTTATTGGGTATTGATGAGGTCAAGATGGTGATTTGGCAGTTGCTGCCGACCACCTGTTTTTCAGCTCATTGGCCACATGGTTGCCACAACCTCACATAGATAGTACAGAACCTGCCTCTGTCCAGGGCTTTACTCATACTAGAGTTCCTTACAAGCCACAAGGATGTCTCTTTTGCCACTGCTCCGTCTCAGTGCCAGCAGTGTGCCTGAGATCCCTCAAAGAGGATGTTCCAAAACAACTGTCCTCAAAGGCTGTGCAAATTTCCATCGGCCTTTCCATAAGTAACAGGAGAATCTGCTTCCTGTTTAAAAAGAACCACTGACATTGTGTTTCAGTTAGCAACCAACCACACATGCCTTTTTGCAAAAATTCTCCTTTGATCATTGCAGTGCCTTCATTTTTCTTCCCCACTAATTTGCCATTACTCAGTTAAAAGAGGAGAACAGGGAGTTACCACTGGCCATGCGTGTCGGGAAGTGAGCGGCAGCTATTGCGCTGTGGAGTGGGATCTGCGCTTGAGAAATGGAAAATGGGGGCCACATTTCTCCCAGCTTTCTAGAAGAAAATTTTAGCAGTGGTATCACCATTGGGTTTCTAGCAGCTGTGTGCGTTTTCTAGTGGTGCAAATTATAGTTTGGGCACAGAAAACAGAATTGTCTTGTAATTTCTTTTCCTTCCTCCCTCTTAAATCAGAAAGTACTATTTTTAATGATTTTTTAGTGACATCTACAAATTTACTCATGAAGCACTCACTCTGCTAAATGCTGAAAATGAGCAAGGTGTGTTTCTTTCAGTGTCACAGCTTTGCTTACAAGTCTGCTGTTCAGCTGCTGAATTTCACATAGAGCTGCTTCTACAGAGGAAGCAGAGATGAAAGTCTAGCAGCATCCAAGTTGTTTAGGTAGGAATTAGCTCCTTTCTTTCTGAATGCTTCACAATCCAGTCCTTATATTTTTGATTGATATCAGGAATAAACTTGAGGAAGTAAATGTGGTAGAATGATGGTAGAATGATGGTAGAAGAACACGTGCTTGCAGAGTGTTTCAGCTTTTGCTGGTCTTTCTTTACTCTGGGGTTGCTTAGCACCTGAACCTCTGAACACCTCAGCTGAAGCCTTCTGCTCAGAGCCCAAATGGCAGAAAGACTGCACATTTTCAGTAGTGTGATGGAGTGATTTTACTTTAAACTTCATTGTGCACATAGTAGTAAGAATCCGTTCCTCAGATTTCTTTTGGATTCCTCAGATTTCTTTTGGATTCCTCCTAATTTCTTCAGATCCACAAATGTTTCACTAATAATATACACAATGGTCCCGTCAGTCTCAATGCAGAGTCTGCATAGCTATAAATTGTATGACATGACAATTATCATGCAATTTGGGGGTTGTGGGAGCTGTAAACATTATAATAATCTGATTTAAATACTCAGTGCTCCAACAAATTAGGCATGATTACAGTGAGTTGAGTTCTGCCTTGAATGTAAATGCAGTCTCATCCAACTCCAATAGCAATTCCATAAAAGCACACACAGAGAGCATGTGGCTCATAAAGTATTTTTTAAAAGGAAAATGTTGTATATATTAATGAACACAAAATAAAACCTAGGGGGAAATATAAATATACTTTGTGATGCTTATCTCAGGGATAATTGTTTAGATTTTTATGTCTGGAACAGCTAGCATTTCAAAAGCTAAATATTTGATTCATACAGTTTATTTTATTTATATTAGACATTCTCCACGTGTCTGAAAGTTATCCCTTTGCTCTGGACCTGCATTGCTTGCACCCTTTTCTTGTAAAATGAAGCTGCAGGGCTACACAGGCCTTGCACAGGCCCTTTGCACAACGGCAGATGCCACATGCTAGTAACAGGCAGGCGTTCAGTGTGTGACTGTGCCTCTCTGGGTTGCTGCTTGTCACCTGGAATGCTGTAGCATGTAGGAGCTCTAATTGTGAGCTGGTAACCCCAGATCTAGTTCAAAGAAAGAACAAAAAGTCAGTCCATTTGCCAAAAGCTGCCATTTTTAAGACAAGAAAAAGCAGATGAATGTGGACAGGCAGGGGATAAAGAGAAGCAATGACAGTATTGATCTGTATGACTGTACACTCCGCTGCATGTTGTGTCTAGCTGTCTCCTTCACAGTGAGTGAGGGCTGTGGAGAGGGAATCTTTATGCAGACTGGCTTAGTTTTGCACTGGGATAGCCAGCTCAAAGCTGAGGGCATAGGAAGGATAAATTTCCCACTTCGGTTTAAGAGATAAAAGTGCCTGTGGGTAGCCAGCAGAGCCTGTCTAGAGCTGAGGGAGAAACACAGATGAAGTGTTTATAACATCCACATTCTACCTTCTCAGCTTTCTTAATTGTGTGTTGGAATCCTACAGATACATAGAGAGCCCATCCTGAAGCAGAGCGATGCACCACAGGTTGCTTGCGAAATGCCAGGAAGAGATCCCTTCTGTGGCTGACAGCTGAACCCCCGAAGCACAAGACATGGTGCACCTTGTCATCCTGATAGAGAAGGAACTTTGCAGTGAGCACTAGAAAGGTAAAACTGAAACCTGGGAAGGCACTGGGTGCTACCATAGACAGAACAGAGCTGTCAATATAAATCCAAGTAGTCCCCAAGATACTTCTTTCCTTCCCACACCGTGTGCATATACACACTTGTGACTTTTTGTCCCTTTTCACATCTCCTTTAAAATATGCTAGCTGTGATGGACAAGCCTAGAAGTGTGGCTATGTATTTCATCTTACCATCAGGAGTTGAAACAGTGGGATGAGTAGATCCCCGTGCACTTTGGAGGTGATGCCAATGGCATGTGTTAGACCGTCCAGCAGGGTGTTTCAGAACAGCACAAACACCACTCCACTGCTGAGACACAGAATCATGGAATTGTCTAGGTTGGAAGGGACCTCTAAGATCATTAGTCAAACCATCAACCTAAGTCTAATAAAGCTCACACTGAACCATGTCCCTCAGCACTATGTCAACCTGTCTTTTAAATACCTCCAGAGCTGGTGCCTCAACCATTTCCCTGGACACCCCATTCCAAGGCATAATAACCTTTTCAGTGTAAAAATTGTTCCTAATATCCAATCTGAACTTCCCCTGGTACAACTTGAGGCCATTTCCTCATGGTGCATCACTTGGGCTGTGGCCTGAGCCACCATTTTAGCTGTCATGCTAAAAGACTGGCAGCAACAGAAGCTAAAGTGAATTAAGTATCAACCCATTGCATATCTGCTATAAGCAGAAACATTTGCAGTGATCAGTCAGCAGTTTATTGGCTAAGATCAACAACTGAGATAACTACAAATAAGTGGCTTTGCAGCCTTTTCTTCTAGCATGTCTTTTGCAATCAGTATGAATTATTACAGTGGGTTTAGAGAGGTACAAAGAAAGTTCAGCTAACAAGCAAATAGATATAAAAGAAAAGGATAAAGGGAAAGCCAATGTTAATGGCTTTTCCTTACCAAAGACAGCTGGAGTTCATAACTGTATCACTATTAGTCTGCACAGTATCATTGTCGGTCCAAAGACAAAAAAAAATCAATGTACTGTTTTCTTTTTTCTTTGAGAACAGAAGAATGCAAGAACTAGATTAGGATAGATTAGTTCAAATATCTGGTCTGATGGCAAATAACATTGGGATCAGAGAAATGAAAATGTTGTATGAACCCTGGCCAGAAATTCCACATTTACTAGAAATCCAGTAGTGCTGCTGTTCTGCTGGGATTCTGTGATCATAGGTGCTGTTCTGACTGCTCATTCTCTTACGACATGGAAGAGGTTTCAAAGGTGAACTCTCCCTCAGAGATGGCCCCAATTTTAGCCAGAATATTTTGTACCATGACCACAACTGCTTTCATTATTTAGATTTAGTTCTCAAAGAGTCTTTAGGAAAGAACCTAGTTCTAAGCTAGTGCTTGCTCATGGCTAACATCCCAACATGAACTGAGGAGGAACTCAACTGGTGACGGTGCTTTTGAATAATGGAAAAACAAATTCTCTGGGACTTCTTTTTAAAAATCTCTTAGTATTTTTCTAAAAGTAGGGAATTCTTGACCAGATTTCAACATGGATAATGTACATTGTTAAATCCCCTTTGCTGACCTAGCCATTACTATAACCAAAAGGGTTACAGAAGATTGCTGTGTCCCACTGAACAGCTGATGTACATGGTCTCAGAAAACACCATTCTAGCAGTTCCTGGAATGCAACATTGCCAACTCTCACAGGTTAAGTGCAAACCTCACATTTCTTTACAGCTTCAGTTCCTTGACTCAATCATTAGGTGAAGATCTTTTTCATAAAAAAGTAAGCACCTCATTTTATAAAGATGTACATATAGAAAAACTTGATTACATATAATTATATAGGATTAGGAAATATCAGGCACAGAAGCAACTGAGATGTGTTACATATATTTGGAACACTCCTGAGTTTTTAGACCTGACCCGTGTCAAGTCTATTCTTGGTCAAATTCTTGGTTTTACATACATACTGAAAGTGTAGAAATTTAAAATTATTTCTTTGTACACTAGTTCATGAGGTAGTGCTGTTTGAATCCACTTTATTTAATATTTAAAGAATTTGGTGGACTAAAATTCCAAAAAGATAAAATTTTGGTTTATTACTTGTTAGGTAAAAGATGTGATGGGAATTCATCATATTCTTCTTTTGATAGTTAATTAAAAAATATCTGATTGCATGCAATGTAGAAAACAGACCTTTTGATTCACTATTAATGCACATATTTCTTCTTGTCCTAAGATAATTTATCTCCAAAGGAGGAGAGAAAAAAAAGGTGAAATTTTAATATTTTTCCCACATGTGAGAGAAGAGCCCATGATCTGTTGATAACGTAGTAACTGACCCTTGAAGAGAAAGAAATGACATATCTAGTTCTGGGAATGCCTTAGAAGAAACCTTCCCATGGCAGGCTGTATGATTCCTTAGCAGGTTTCTGTTGTCCTTCCCAGAGGTTTCTTAACAAGATTTTGGGCCATCACTATTTTTGGCTGCATCTTTGTCTTGGTTCTCAAGCAATATGTTGCTCTCTGGTATTGAGTCGCTGGAAATTTCCCCACCTCATCAACTGGCAGTGGAATCACCCCTGACTTTATTATATGTGCTTTCTCACTTCTATTTATGGATCAAAATGTAAAAAGAAAGAAAGAAAAAAAAAGCTTGTAAAACAACTACTGCCACCTAGTGTCCTACCAAACTCAGAAAATCCCACACAGGCAGTTTAGCCTCTTCCCACTAGAAAAATCCTTGGCAGTAAATCCAATTTCCGTTGATTTTGATTGGCATTGACTTCCTCAGACATTAACATTATAGATTGTAGAGAAAAACCTATATATTTTCCATCACTATATCTAGGGAAAGAGTTTTACATAGGATACCAGAGAATCCATGTCTGTGCATTGACATGATGACAAAATTTAAATCTGTTCTGTAGCTTTACACTAATGCTGAGAGGGCCATTACTTGGCAGCCTGTGGCAGGGTGGCAGTCTGTGACACTGGTCTCGCAGGTGAAGAAATGTGTCTACCTGCTCATTTACTAGCTTGAGAAAGCTGGCTCTCAGCAACATAAAGCCTTTTTAAAGGTATTTGCCACACTGAGATAAATACACCACTTATTTTAGTGTATTTTACTGCACTGTAATGAGTATTTTATACCTGATTTTCTTGTGGTGGAAAACCCTTAAACTGGAGCTTAGCACAAGGAATTTGTGATGCAGCGTTCTCTTCAGAATGATGCAACTCCTAGTGATCTTTTGTGTTGAATAAAAAACTTCTACGAGACAAGGCACACTAGAAGATAATAATTACACTTCTTGGAGCTTGTGGCAATAATTCTGATTGAAAGGAAT
Source organism: Gallinago jamesoni (assembly GCA_025769975.1). Lineage (NCBI taxonomy): Eukaryota > Metazoa > Chordata > Aves > Charadriiformes > Scolopacidae > Gallinago > Gallinago jamesoni. The sequence continues at coordinate 29,935,321 of JAOQGH010000062.1, read as the reverse complement.
TGCATGATTTATTAATGTGAGGCTTGATGCGCTGTGTGCTGTTAAATATCCCTTCTACAAGCCGAATGCTCAGTCAGAACAGTGTTATCGCCGCTCACCTCTCATGGCTCTCTGTTGAAAGCCCAGTAAGATTATCTCCGTCTGGTCTGAGGTTTTACCAGCAATAGAATCCACTGAGATTCCTGCAAATACTTTGGGCTCAACTAATTCCTGAGGTCCTCAGTGGTCTTAGAAATTAAGTAAAGCTCCAAATATTTCTGCATTAAGTTCTTGCATATCATTGAATGCATTTTGTAGACTGTTAAAGCAAGGTGGAAAATCTGACAGTGACAGCAGTTATGTGTATGTTCATGGGAACAGCACTTTGAAGTACGTACTATGTTTCAGTGTTAGCTGTAGAGCTAGGCCCAGACTCCAAAAGCTTCATCCGTTTCCTGTTCTTGGATCAGCACACTTCTCAAATTACTGTAGCAGGTTTTAGAGAATGAAAGTTAATGGGGCACTAATACTCAGGGCTGGGAAAAGAGTAGGAATTGTCAAGAACATTGAATGAATGCTCCTCATCGGTCTTGGGAAGTCAGAGCCAACACGACACAGACACATTCTAGAGCAGCTTATGACTCTTCATTTATGAAAAGCTAAAGTAACTGAAGTTACGAAGGAATGTTTGATGATCATCTTCTTGCACGTCTTAGCGATCCTCAGAAGATCTGAGAAAGTTTAGAACTGCAACCCGAGAACAGTCTATGAACTGCAAAGGGCATAAAAATGGGCAGAACTCCTGATGCAGGAAAATGCTAAGCAGCTGCTTAATTTTCAGCACGTGAATATTCTCTGAAGTTTAGCGTGTGCTCCGTCTCTTCTGGATTGGCACGTTAGCACTGAGAGGACTATTTTCCACAAACCCTTAATTCCCAGTGCTTTGAAAAAGTGCGATACATTTTCTCTTACACAGCATCTTAGTCCGTGCTGCACAAAATGTCCTCTTATTTTGGTGGTATTGCTCGCAAGAATTTTATAACCTGACCTTATGTATTAGTCTTATACAGACTAATACAGGCAAAGCTTTTGCAGTTGGAAGAGACAAGTGCAGCAGAGGTTAATGCTGAATTTATTGCATCATCATCTTTCCATGCCTACCAGTAAAGAAAGAACAGTGAAGATATATCTGTTCTGTTTATTTCAGTTTTTAACTTTTTTTTTCATCCTGAGGATGAGAGTTTAAGACAGTCTTGAAACATTTCAGAACTTACTGAACAAATATCTCCTTACTCTGCTATGCAAAACATCCACAAAAGTTTTAACCCCCTACTGTTTTTATCTTGACATATCTTAGTCACCTACAGAAACAGGAGGTTTAACAAACTATCTCCATGTTTTCTGTGAAGTACATTATAAATAATGTAATTACAATATTGGTCCTTCAGATTTTCCTGATCTATGCATACACCCAGCACCATATTAAACTTGAAAAGAGAATGCCTCTGAGATTTTTGGAGGAATGTCTGCAAATCTGTATGGGTTGTTTAATATATTTCAGCTACAGGTGTTACTAAACTTCAAAAAAAAAATTAATCTGTGTACATATGTAGAGCTAATCATAATATCTCCAAGGTATTTCCTGGCAGCCTGCCAAAATAAAAATAAAATTACAGCATGAGTGTTCTCTGCTCAGATGCAAACTTACAACCAGCCTGAAAACTTGGTTATAACCTTGTTTGAACATCTGTCTCGCCTATTGTATAAAAAAGTAAACAAATACAATTTTTATTTTGCATCACTATTAGCATGCTGCACATGATGCTTGAACAGCTATCATATAGTCATCTGTCAGTCAGAACACCTAACTACATCTTGGATGTATTGCTAAAAGTTGCTGAGTGAATTTAAACCTTCAGTAAGCCTGAGCAATCAAAAATGAGTAGGCCACAAAAATCATAAGGTTTTGAATCAGGAGATCTAGAAGAGTCATACTGGGCTCCTCATTACTTTCTTCTGGAGTTTATGTTCTGCCTTGCAAGCAGGAGGGATATAAATGAACCCTTTTCCTTTTCTTCTTTTTTTCTCATTGAAAGCTGAGACAGATAAGCAGTAAACTGAAGCTTTAAATAACTAAAATATTACAGGACAAGTAATGAACTATCTGGATAAGGCAACACTAAGGCAAAGAAACTTGCTATTGTTCTGTACAGACATCTCTCTATTTTTTGGAATGCCTTTAAAAATCAGGGCCAGATTGTGTTTTGCACATCCAAACAGTATTGAATAGTGGGGAAAGATCTATCAAATCCTTTCCATTCTTTTCTGTGGTCAGTGATACAAAGGGAGACCGAATGATATGATATGAGTTGAGTTTTTGCTTGTTTTGCTGCATTGTAGTGATTGACAGTCCACTGAGCGGCACCGTGTAGCCCTTAGGGTACCTGTTGTGTTCCAGTCTCTTTCCCTGCTTTCAGAGTGCATTTTTACTTCAAAATGAGAAGAATTTAAAAGCCTCAAAACAAATGAGAGATTTTTTTGAGAGCAGTCCTAAGTGTCTTACTTCTAGTTTGGACAGTAGTGTGTTCAGCGCAGGCTGCGCCCTGGCGAGCATGTGCTTTGGGAAGAAGAAGGAATCATGCAAGCACTTGGGAAAGCACTACTTTGACAAAGTCTGGGGGTAGTGATTTCCCATTATGATTTCTCTACACTAATGAGTTTAGAAGGAAGTCACTGCATCAGCATTAGTGATGGTTTGGACAATTCAGCTTTACACAGGAACATTCTTCAAAAAATGTCCTTTTTTTACTATGTTCTCATATTTTGACCTGACAAAAAGGAAAGGCAAAATAAGCCATGTTTCTACTTTTTATAGCAGGTACCCTCCGATCTTTGGCTTAAATTGTACTTGCAACCTTCAGCTGCAGTACATCTATTTAGTTAGTAAGAGCAGAAGCCTCAGAGTTCTTAGAGCTGTAGTATTATGGGCTCTGGACAGACTGTTAAAAATAAATACTGCCTCCTTGAAAGAACTTTTAATATACATAGATTAACATTGAGCAGAAGAAAAATGTCTTACAAATAACTGTTTTAACATTTGTGATTTATACATGAGCTTTATGATAACTACAGAGAGGCGAAAGCAGAAGTCATAAATGGTGATATCTCACTCTTCCACGTAGTGTGGCAGTGGAGACAACTAATGCTTCCTGGCTGGGTGGTTCAAATGAGATGCCTCAGAGACACGTTTCTCAAAAGGCCTGTGAAAGAAACGTGGTTCTCCATGGCCATGGATTTTTGTATACAAAGGAACTGGGCCCTTCGCAGTACGTGACACCATTTGTAATCTTGAATTGGACATGTATGCAATTATTGAAACTTGGTAGGGGGTCTTCCGATACGGTCCCTTGCTGAGTGTTTTCCTGTGTTTATTCTGCCTCCCTGTCCCTTGTGTCTGCCTTCATTCTGGTTTATCTTTCAGATGCCTGTTCAGGCCTATTCAAGTTTGGTTTTGTTTGGTTTTATTTGACTTCTTGTAGCAATTGAATGATAAATTATCAGACAAAGGTTGCTTCTCTCATTATGTCTATTGATTTCTATTTCTGTTAATTTATAGTAGAAGTTATTCATGGCAACTGTATTCTAGATTGATTCAGCAGAAAGCTGTCAAATACACTCTAATGAAAAAGCTATATAGAAAGCATGAACTTGACATTTCATCACTTAAACTTACATTTAACTTTTAAGCATGAGTAGTCCCATAGGCTTCCTCTTGGAAGTGCCTGTGTTACCTGAGCTGCAAGTATTGGAGGTTAAAATACTATACAATTTAAACAACATATTAAAGACAGAATTAAGGACAAAAGGCTACAGGAGCCTTCTTCCAGAGACATTCACAATTGTCATACATTTGTTAATTACCAGAGAACTATTGTTTTCCAAGGATTTTTTAGCCTGGAATTAAATGAAGGGACTTAATTCAAACATTCATAGGGAGAAATCCAGGCCCCATTGAAGTCAATGGGAATTTTGCCATTGATTAAGAGGGCCAGGATTTCACACATAATCTAAATACAGATGTCTGGAAGAAGATGGGAAGCAGACATAAATTCAACAGTGACACTGGGGCCAGACACAATGATCTCCATAATGTCGCTTTCCAGCAAGATGCCTACCAGTAGTGAAATCCTAATGAAAAACATCTTTCAGAAGTGCTTTCTGCAACATTTTTTCTCCACTAGTGCATAAGTCAATATGCTGGTAAGAAAGGAGGGCTATAGAAATTTGCTATTGCAGTAATAGTGATTCATGACAATGTATCAGAGTTTAAACTGAAATACTTGAGCTTAGCTGGAGAATAATGGGCTCTGCAGAGGCTCTTGTGCATTTCATAATCGGTGCTGACAAACTATAGAAAAAGACATTTTGGCTAAATCATCATTCATGCTAAAACCGTACACTATGATTAGTTGCTTCTGCCTTTCTAACTTAGATGAAGTAAAGATAGGGGGACTAATGTACTTAGCAAAGGGGAGGGGAAAATGGCTTCATATTATCTTGGAAATCTTTTTCAAGTCACATAGACATTTGGGTGAAAATGGCTATCTCTGAAGGCAGATTTTTCAGAGCTCAAAAGCCAATATCACATTTCTGTTCATAGATGAACTGCGTGAAACATAAAGATCAGAAATGTATTTTCTATGATTTTGTTACACACAAATATCTTCTAATATCTCATCATAATTGTTCTCAAGAGTTTGGAAAGGGAGGAGTAATAATATTGATGAAAGGAGATGGCTGATTCTAAAGGATTAACAAAAAAAATTGTTCTTGCAGGTTTCAGATTTTATAGGCTTGTATTCATCTTTCAGTTAAAACAAAACAAAACAAAACCACTTTTTAAATTAAACTATTAATTGATGGTTTTAGGCTAGTGACTGTTTTTCTACTGGTTCATCTGAATCTGATCAAAAGTTTCTTTTATTCAATCAGAGAAGAGCTGCAAAGAATTTAATCAGTGGCTCTGTCTATGTGCAGCAGCTGAGGAACTGGCCTGAGAACAGGTGAACATCCTTCTTTGCTCATTTGCTGCATTTAACCTTGGGAAGATCTCCTCTTTGGAAAGCTTCTGCTCTAAAGAGACTTTGGCAGCAAGGAAAACTGGTGAGTGCTCTTTGCTCTTTCTAATGTAAAGGTTATTTTGGTTTCATGCCACAAAGCATTTTACTTTGTTGTACCACCTACACGTGTTCATTTGGGACCTGGGTAAAGAACAGATCAATGAAGAAATGTAAATGCATTTCAGATCTTCTTTCTTTGCTTTCCAAAGACAAGGTTCTTGTATGAGTTTTCAGTATCAGCCTTGCTTGTCTTTCTTCTCTTTTTTGATGCCTTACTAATGTATTTTGTTCCTGAACTGCTTTCTATACTGCTATAAGGTACTGAGCAGTGCTGGCTTTGGGAATTGCCATGCATACCTTCTGGTATACAGATACAACAATAAATAGATTTACCAAGACAGCTACAACCTCTAATGCTGCTGGAAACGTGAGAGTCCTGCTTCTCTGTGGAATGCAGAAGGTTCACTTACAACTGCACGTTTTAAAGCCCCACAAGTCTGAGTGGGTTTGAAATGTGCGCAGCCTTGGTCCTAATGAAAATATGCATATGGCAGCACTGAAATTCCTGCTTTAAAATAATCCCATTCTTTGGGGCTTGTTGACTTAATAACATTGTAGACCCTTTTTCTCTCTCCTAGAATGCTTTTTATTTTTTTCTTTCTGTCACCACAACAACCAGTGACAGACATTGTATTCTACTATGGCTTATTTCTTGTTTCCTTTTTAGACCATTTTAAATGGTTAAGTTAAAGGCATTTCATAGAGCTCCATGATCAACCTAGTTTTAATGAATCATTCTAATTCTAGGACCCTCCTCACTAGCAGACAGTCCAATCACTCAGCATTGCCTATATCATAATCTTTCTGTCTTCTACAGCCACTTATTTAGTGCCAATTATTTTTACAAAATTTTGTATCAGTGAAGATGTCCTTCTACCACCTAGAAGGTGGTATTTCTTCTACCACCCCCTAGGTGGTATTTTTCTACCACCTAGAAAAATAATCAGCCTCACCTGTAACTTATTAACTTTCTCACTCAGCTGTTGGTGTGTTCATTTTTCATGGTTCAAAGGATCTGTAGCTCTGCCTGCAAACTTGAAGCATTATCCCATTATCATTAGGGATCAATATGTAATTTTACCTCAAAAAATACTTTTCAAAGGTCTGTTTTTCCCATGGCTACTCCTGTGTATGTTCTTAATTATAGTCATGACTAATTTTAACAAGTTAGACAATATTAAATCTGGATTGATATGAAATATCTTTCCTAGCTGTTTTAGAAAATTGGGGCGTTTTAACTGTAGCTGTTCAGGTGAATTGTTTAAAGAGCTGGCACACGGCCACAGTTGTATGAAATTACCCAATCTCAAGTTTAAACTGCTAGTACATGTTGCTGGAGACAGCCTGGAATAGCCATATGAAAAACCTGCAGGCTCTCTAATTTATCTTTAAAATATCAAGTTTGTATTAACTGATTTCTCCTCTATTGTTCTTTACTTAAATTTCTAGCAAAAGCTGAAAAATTATCTTTTTGAATCTGCCTGCTGTTTGGCATGCCTGAAGCTTGAGCTCTGGACTGGGCCAGAAATTGGGATTTTAAAGCTCTAATTGTTGAGCCTGCATCTAGGTCTTAAATATATCAAAATCTATGCGTTGTTAGATTTGAAAGCCTGATTTACTTTTTGCTTCTCCTTGGAGTCTTGTATATACTTGTATTTCTGGTGATTTTCAGGAGGTAAGCAAACAGTACCTCTTTTTCTCAGCAGGTTGAAGTAAAAACAATCCTTAGTGCTTTTTCAGTTAGGAAGAGGTAGCTGAGGAAGAGGTGACTGAGACATGAGACTACTTTTTCACTGCCCATCTGGATGAGTTCTTCCTTGTAATAGTGTCCTGCCTTTTTGTTGCCTTTTCTAAGGACCTCTTTCCCTCCATAGGCATAAGTCAGAGGGTGTTATCTCACTCATCTTTTCCATCACTGTAAAACATAATTATCTCAACCATCTGGTTAGCCTGGGTTGTCTGACAGTCCCCCTAAGGGTACTGCAGCCTCAGATCCTGTACCAGCCCTTGCTTTCCCAAGAGCTGGTGAGAGATTGCTTCATGTCCTAAAAATATGCTTTGACTGAATTTCCAGGCACCTTACAAGTCGTAGCTATGAGCATCTAAGCTAGCAGGAGCAGGTAAACATTTTACAATCCTGCAGACTGAGTTTAACTTTTTTATTTAAAAGAGAAAAAAAAAAAAGAAAGAAAAAGTTGGTTACTCAGCTTTTTATCACTGTGTGTTTTTTATTATTTGGTTTACTCTGCTCATCTTCTATTTATATTGTATAGTTGCATAACAAAGCCAGCATTTTCTATCTTTAAACCCTTTAGGAAGAAAGTATGAAGATATGATTGTTACAATAGACTTTTTGGGTTTCTTTCTAATGTGTGTGAAGAAAATGCCTTGTGATGGCAGATGTAGGGAAGTGGAAAAAGGCAGGAAAAGAGGTAAGTACTGAAGAGATTGACATCTAGTTATTGAAAAAGGAAAACAAAACAAAACAAAACCCCCCAAAAAACTAGTCTTGGGAATGGGAGAGAGAACGCACGTTCTGGGCAAACCTCTAATACTGCTCTGTAAAGCAGAAAACCTGAATTAATCCTGTGTTTGGTTTTAGATTTGTGGCCTAGAAAGGCTAAATGCACTATTTTATGTTTTCTCCTTTCCATGTATGACAAACTGAAGCTAAGGTGTTCCCTCTTCTACCTTTAAATAATACAGGCTTCCCTCTGAGGGGAATCTGGTAGATGTGCAAATGGTCCCTCTGCTTGCCACAGAAATGTTCTCCAGGGCGTTGTGAGATGACATGACATGCAGTGTGTAGGACACTGCCATCCAGCCAAGAGCACCAGCCGTTTATCCGTAGCCCATGAGAATTTCATGTAGGGTCTGCTGTGGCTCAAGCTCTGCTTCCGTACCGAGAGCATGGGAGACCCCTGCCCTCCCTGAGCTGGCCACAAATTAGGACACGTGGGAAGCTTGTTCCCGTGCAGCTGGGATGCATATAGGCACATCAGGGCCTCTGTGCGTGCAATTGTATCTTTCTTCACTGTGTAGCATTTAATACCTTTCATCACTTACATCCATTGCACTCTTGAGATTTTCATGAAGTTTTCATGTCTGCCTTTTCTTCTCTTCTGCCCTCTTTGCTCTGTGCCCCATTTTTCATGAGAGCAAATTCCTCCCCTTCCTCTCCTGATCCTCTTTTTCTTTCTTTTTTTTTTCCATTTCATTTTTATATCATTTGCTTCTTGTATTTTCTTTGCAGTACCTGCGGCAGCTGCTTTGCAGGTCCCCTGCTGTGCAAATCGCCCTTCACAGAGGAAGATCTTCCTGTCAGTGACTGACAAGAGGTGCCAGGAGCAGGCAAGGAGACTTAAAACCCGTGAGTTGGCAAATCAGCAGGTACCTGTGTGCAGTTCTGTATACGCCCCTAGCATTAGTTCCTATCTTGTATCAAAGGCTTTTTGGGATGATGTGGCCCACAGGCAGAGTTTCAGGTTAAAAGGAACACACTCATAGTGTTTGGCTGCATCTATCATCTTGATTTTTTTGTTTTAAATATAATGACACCAGTGGTTTGTTCTTGGGGAGTTTTTTTTTTGTGTTTTGTTGTTTTTTGTTTGGTTTCTTTTGTTGTTTTTTTACAAGGACTGTGTTTACAACAGCTTAAACAAGGAGAAAATGTTCTTAGTGCTAAACAGCTCCTGTTTTTCTTCTCCAAAGAAATAAAGATGCCTTTCATATTTTCATAGGCTGACAATGTTGAAGAGGCTAAGATACATCAAAGACTGAAGGGAAAGAGGAAGGGACCTGCTCTAAATACCAGTTTCTTTAGGGAAAGGTGTGGGATTTTAGGTGAGAGTAGGAATGCCCTGGAAAGTCCTCTGTCCTTGATGTACAGGAAAAGGCAAAAGGTCTGGAGGAGTTTGGAAACTTGGTTTACCTCCTGAACCATATTAAAGAGGCTTTAAAATCAGTCCTAAGTGAAAGCACTTTGCACAAGAAAGTGTAGCTTTCAGGCAAAACACCACTTGAATCAAATGCAAAATAAATAGCCTGAATAAAGGGCACAGAATTTGGTCCACTGTGATCATTTGATCTGAGTGGCTTAAGGCTTTGCATGCTTCATACTTGCAAACCAGCTGTAAAATGCAGGAAATACAAGTAGCCATGGTCTGACATTTCCCCATCTGTTCCCAATATTAAATAATTTGCTCTCTTCTCTGAGCATATTAAGTTTATTTATACATTTTAAAAATATGCTTTATTTTATATAATGAACTTAAAGCTATAATGGCCTTTTCGCTCCAAATTGCTCAAAGCACCCTCCTCTGCCAGATGCAGGGTATTAATTTTTCTGGAGGAATTTGTGTGTAAGGTACAGATGGAGGAGATGCACTTTTTAGCACACTAGGCTTTTGCCTTGCTGTTCTGTGTGTGTTTCTGTTCTCTAGGGCTTCTGTACAGTAAGTGTTTTGAAAGGCCTAAATTCTTTTTTGCCTTGCTCTAAGGATGATGGAGAATGAGAAGTATACTCTGGTTCTCACAGCTGAGACTAGGGTTTTACTAACTGGAAAAAAAAAAGCAACCCTCCTTTGAAAAGCTTGCTAAGAATCATGTTGGACTTGGTAAGAATTTTGCTGTTGAACTGAAAACACTACTAAATGGCAATTCAGTTTAGAACAGCCTTTAAAAGGTTTTAGGGAAGGTTTGTCTTCATATATGAAATAACAAATGTTGTGGATGGGAAAATCATACTGGATCTACATACATACCTAAAAAGTGGCAGAGTACAATCTCCTGGATTTGGGCTGATAGAACCTCATTGTGGCTAATGCTGTGTCCGTGCTCATTCTGTGATGGGAGGTGGTTGTAGCTTCAGACTGCACACGCCAGGATGCTACACTGAGAAGAAATGCTGGCCGAAGTACCCTTCTGGCCTCTGTACTTCATAACTTTGGTTGATACGGCACAGTCTCAAATCTTTTTATTCTGTAGTGATTATCATGTTGAGGATGTTTGCAATCGAAATTTAAATATGTGAAGTAGAAATATACCACAGGCTGCCTCCTGCACCTGCTTGTATTTATGTAGCAGTCCTGTGGAGTGAATGAAAATATGCCTATTTACATAAAGATTGAATCTGGTCCAAAGTGGTTTCTTTTTCACTTAAAGATACCATTCAGTAAAGGCAACTGGGCTTTTAATTTAATAATACTTTGTGTAGTTACTTCATTATAACGCATGGATTGATTCACCATACTTTTGTCTCCCAGCAAAGTGAAGACAGAAATGGGAGGTGGTTAGATGGGTAGCAATAGACTGTGTAAGGAAAAGAATCCCTTCTGAATTTTGTTTCAGATTCAGTTGCCATCTGTCAAGACAATTTTGTTTATAAATTGGTGAGAATTTCTGGCGGTTATAAATTAACCTCACTTTTAAGAAAAGTTGAAAATATTAGTAAAAGTTACCAGGCTCCCACCTGAACTGAAAATTAGTGATTTGAGTAATTCTGTTGTTCTCAGTGATTGGGGTAAGCTGCCAAAATGGACACTGTAGCATAGTCCACATGCAGGGACCATGAACTCTGCCTGGTGATTAAGAGTGGTATTGTGAAAGGTGTTTGGGTACCGCCGTGGGGGAGCAACTGAACGTGTGAGGCAAGCAGTGCTGTGGGAAGTGGTGTTAGAGGTTGTTCATCGTGCACAGCGCCTCTCAGGTGGTACAGGACTCTAGCATGCAGCTCTAGTTAGCTTTCTAAAATCATACTAAAAAATGGCAAGATGTAGGGACTGAACAGCAAGGGAGATGATATATAAGTTCAGTGGATCTACAACAACAGGATCTCTAACAGTCCTTATAGATCCTGTGCCTGTGGTGGTATACGTGTCCGTGTGTCTGTCCACACAGCTGTAAACCAATTTTCTCTGGTCTTTGTTTTGGCGAGAGCCTTATGGGACAAGGACTCCATCTTTCGAGTTCTGCATTGTTGATTTTTATTGTACCTGCATCTTACTCCTCATTTCCGTGCAGCACTAAGCAAAACTATTGCTCCACCTCATTGCCTTGGGTCTCTCAAGATAAAACCTAAGCAAAACTTAAGTGAAACTGAAGTGTTGAAGATGCTAAAAGCAGTATGAGTCTTCCAATTTGAACTATGTTGTTAAAAAATAATTACTGCAGAAGTTGTGGTATCTCCCAGCTACATCCTGAACATCCCTAAACTGTACTGCACTGCACTGCAGCCTGTTAAGCACTTATTTACTTGTCTGTGTGGAGGCACTTGGGAATGTTAATTCACAGCTCTACAGCTCATTCTAATGACTTTTCCTGAGGTTTCCTGTTTAGGAAAGCCTAAATTTATTACATGAGATCTGGTTAACAGCCCCAAAATGGAACTTATCACAAGAGTAAGCATTTCTATGACATTGCTGTTACAGGCCCTCGCCACTAATATTTTTTTCCTTGAACTCTCTGCCTCTATATCCTGAAAATAACACAGGTAAATCCCTAGTCTTATACACATACTGAAAAGCCTACTAAGTGAAAGAAATACCATAATAAATGATCAAGTATAAAAAGACCTTGGGCTTAGATGTTTCCCAGAAGTGATATGACAAAATTAAAATCAATGGTTTCCCCTGGAAAAACACTAATACATGTCACTGCAGCAATTCCTCAACGTGTTTCTCTAAGTTTAATATAGTTTCTGGAATAACTTTCTAGAATGGTTTTCACAGAAATTACTTAAGGAAGGAGACATTACCTGAATGAATAATAACCAGAATGCGCTAGGCAGATGGTACAGAGATCTAGGATCTGATTTCTGCCAGACTTCAAAAGTGGCCGTTCAGCTGCCTTTACATTTTCTGTGACAATAACAAAACCAGCTCTGGAGAACTTCCAGCTCCCTCTATATGCTTTAAGCAATTTTGAAGCAAACCTCTGAGATTTTTTTTGTTGTTGTTTTCTTTTGACAAAAGAAAGTTGGTGTTGTTCTTACAGTTGTCTAAAATATTTTGATGTGGAGCTGCAGTACAATCTTCACTTGAAAAATTTAATTTCATTTTTCAAGTAGAAAATCCTTACAGTTTGTATGGGACTGAGAAGTTTCCTGTCAGATTTTTTCTTTTTTTTTTTTTTTGATGAAAAGTAACATGAAAAGAGTAATTATTTTCTTGTGGAAAATGAGTAAAGATTGACATTAAATTTTTGATTCGCAGTGCAGCTTTGAGAAAGCCATTCTGGATTTCCATCTAGCGTACTACAATAACTGAGACATGCATCTTATGTTAGTCGTCTCCTTTATTTTCTTTTTTTGTTATTTCTATAACTGCCCTCTTATTTTTATTTTTCCTCTGTGCACTTTGTTAAATTTTAATTCTGTCAGCATTTCATTATTCTTTTAAATCCCTCTCTTCCTCCCTCGTAATTTTAAACCTCTCTAGATTTGACTACTTTCTTTTTTCCCCCTTGTCTTTATCCTCTTCTTTTTTTTTTCTTTCATTTCTTCTTTCATCTATTTTTTTGCATAAGCTCCCTTTCTGAAAATTCTGCAGCTTCTCATATGCTTTTATTTCCCGGTAGAAGACTGATAGTCAAGGCGGGCAGGAGACTGCTGCTCTCCTGGTACTCGCACAGGGAAACTGCTCCCTTGGGAGAGAGGATGCAGATAGGTGGGAACTGGAATATCAAAATGCAGGCTGCACTTGAGCCTGTGTGGAGCAAAGCAGCTGTCTTGGCTAACAGATATTGAAGCTTTGGTTATTTCTTTTTGCAGAAATTATTTTATTTTAATTTTTTGAAATTTAAATTCTGTATATCTGGGTACTACGGCCTGTAGCTAGTAGAATTGGAAAATGTGGATAGGCTGGAAGTCAGGGGACAAACTGACCTCTGGACATCAAGAATCACTGAGCTGTCTGAGTGCTGGACAGGGTTAACATATATAGCAAGACATCTCAGGAGCCACCTCTCTTCATTCTTTGAAGAACATTATTCTTATTGCCATCTCCTTTCTTAATTTGCAGATTCTCTTTCCTCCCTGATGCATGTCTGACAGTCAGTTTTGCTGTATAGGTATGGAAATGACTTCCATCAAACAATGTCAGGGCTCTCTTCTCTTGATATGCCCTGGAAAGTTTTGGCAAATGAAATAGAGCTAAATACCAAGTGAAAACTTGTGTCTTCCTGAGAGGGTCCTAAAACAGAATCAGTATTTTTTCCACAGTTATAAACATTGAAGAGCAGCCTTTTTTTTCAAGAGTTTTAGAGCTTCTACTTTCAATCTTTTGAGGCTACAAACCTTAAAGTCATCACTGACTCCTGTACGGGCAGTCACCTGTGGAATCTCAAGAAATGGCTGTGTTTTGGAGCAGGACTGGAGGTTATAACCAGCTTGCATTGCTGAAATTCTCTGAGTTTCAAGCTCTACAGGCAAGTTGCTGGTAAATGCCCTTTCCAATACTTAACTTTGAGATTTCTAAATATAGGCTAAAAATGTGTCCTGTTATTCTGGAGACCATACTGTTTCTTTAGTAAAGTGAATGAAATGGACAGTTCATGTGGAAAAAAACCAAAACATAAAAGATCTATTGTTTTGAATTCAAGAGGCACTGTTCCTCTGCAAGTGTTTTGCAGCAGGGGAAGCTGCAAGGATAGCATTTGTGAGCTTTAAGTAATGAGCACAGAACTGCGTATCTTCCCCAACCGATGATTCTTCCAGTGAATATGTTCATGAAGGAAATGGAATGAAAACATCAGCTTATTCCCATGCTAATTACTGCACTCTCTGACTCTCTCACACGATAACAGTAATCCAGACAGAATCAAAATCAAGAGCAACTTCTGCTGGGTTTTGGTGGTTAACCTTCTAATTGTACTTAGGTTATTACAAATAGTGCTATTCCAGAAGAAGAACACAGCCCTGAGAGTATGCATGATTGTGATTTTTTTTTTTGAGGTATGGACCAATTCAGGGCTGGTTTTAATTGGTGGTTCATCCCAGCGAAGCTAATGACGATAGAAGCTGCCTCAGGGTGCCTGCCTGTTTATGTAGCTTCAGTCTCCCCTAGGCTAGTTCCCTGGCTTAATCCCTCCCCTATCCAGCCTAGAAACACTTTTTTTTCTTATTTAAGATTCCATAGACCCTTCATATTTAATATTAGTATAAAGGGGAAACGGAGCCCCAGGAGAAAGATCAGAGTTTCTGTTCTGTTGAGGCATTGGAGTCATTCTTCCTTTAATGAAGGGGAACAGCAGGATGGATAAAAATCAATGACTTAAAAAATAAATTGGATTTTTAAGTTAAGTTTTAAATTTTTTTCTTGAATAAAACTACTTAAAACTAAGTTTTAAACCTTTATTAAGTCTAATTTATTCTGATGTATTAAATCATTCAAAGTTTAAAGAAAAAGATCCAAAACCATGTATTGCTGGCAAGGTTTTCCCATTGGGCTGGTGAGTCACTACTCATTAATAACGAAGAGACAATAGTTCTCTAGGTGCCATTTGCTCAATTTCATTCAGTGACTAAAGTCAACAGAAAGAAAATAGAGATATTTGTTTTCACTATGTACTGGTCAGCTATTTTCCTAAAAAAAAAATAATTATTGGAATTATTTTTTTTTTCCATATCTGGTACTTTGCACTGAAAAAGCACTGTGCCTTTTTTCCTCTACCACCTATGGTTAAAAATGAAGGAGAAGATGAGATCTACTAGTTTCAAAATCTTGAATGACAGGACAGTGAGAAACAAAACAACCATTGCAAGTCACTTTAAGCCTTACTTTGTTGATTAAAATAAACAGCTTGAAAAGCAAAACATATTTTGATAACTTTATGTTTTCCCCTTGAACACTTGCATTAATTTGTATTTATATTATAAATTTATAATTTTAGTCTACATTTTTTGAGATTACCTTTTATACTTGCTTTAATAAACATGTATAGGTAGAAAACTATGTATGCAGACATAATAAAATGGCTATATTTTGTCATGAATCAACATGTTTTAAAAGTTCTAAGCCTGAGATAATCGGTCTCTCTTTAGGAAAAAAAACCACAACACTTTAGAAATATTGATACAAGACAAAAATAAATCAAAGTTTTCTGCTTGCTAACTTAAAGGTCATGATTCTCTATCAGGTCATTCTGTTCTAAACCTTCAAATAACTTGCTAAAGAGCCCGCAGGTCTAGCTAATCAGGGTTTAATATTCAATTGGCCAAGTGTGAGTGGTAGCATAGGTTATTCTCAGGAAAAACCAGTGCTACCACCTTTTGGCATGTCTGTGCCAGTCTTGAAAAGTAAGAGCACGTTCTCTAGAGATCTGCCACGAAGGAGGTGTTGAAGGGGGGTGTGTGCTGCTGTGAGGAGGGGTCTGTGCAGCAAATGAGCCCGCTGTTTGATTTGCCTGCGTCTTTGGTTTTGCATTTAATTCAAAGAACTGAGACTTCCTGCCCTACCTTAGCAAGATACCTATTTGCATTTGACCATTACCTGGGTTAGAGAGAAAACATACATAAGCAGCCCCTGTGGATGAGAGATTGGTCAGCAAATCTGCAGAAGCAAATTAGAAACAGGAATTGGAAGAGGAATTTGCTCAGAAGGCTGAGCAGCTTTTCACAGCACAAATTAAAATCTTGCCACTTGTTTGGGACTGGTCTCAATGCACACACACTTTATTTGATCCATGGGGTTTATTCCAGTCTTTTTCAGTTGGAGTAAATGGAAACATACCCATGATTTTAGGGCGTGAGGATGTGCTAACTGCCTTCAGTCCTCATTGGAATGGGGGCCTTTGCACTCCCAGGCAAAATTCACTTTGAAGCTGGAAAGGGTTTTGTTCTGGAAGATCCTGGAAAAAGTAATGTAAACTGTCATTCAGCACTGAGGGGTAAAGGCCTAATCTGGATTTGGATTCTGATTTCTAACACTGCTGTATGGGGCGGGAGGAAACTGTATGTTACATTTTCAGCATGTGCAAGGCTGGGGAGGGAAGCAAATACTATTGCACAAAGAAATGGAGCTCCACATTTGCATACACAGTGGTTTCAGAATTTACCCCAATACAAGGCGTTATTGATGGGAGTAATATTGCTACTTGCTCATCAAGATCCTGTTTTGTTTCTTGTACAGAAGCTTTTTTTTCCCCCCTCCTCCCTGGCTCCCATCCCCCTGTTGTCTTTGTGCCTTGTATTTTTCCACACTTTATTTCCTAAAAGACTAGCAGGTTTGACGATGCATTGTGATTTCTTTTCTACAGGGCTTTATGAAGGAGCTGGAGGCAGTTCTCATTAGTCTCACTGACATCTTTTATCACTTATCAGAGGAACAAGCAAACGGAGAGCAATTCCTTTGATCATGGCAAAAGTAGAAAGAGTATTAAAAACCCTATGAAGATTCACTAAGTAGAAAGTGGAAAAGACAGTCTGTGGCATGTTTCAAAGAAGTAACATGATTTAAAGTTGCCAGATTTGCTTGTATATATTAAAGAATTGTTAATGATGCTACATTTTACATGCATCCTTAGGTTTTGTTTTTTAACAAGAAACAGGCAAAGGAGTTCTTAGGTAGAATGGATGTATTTGATCAATTGGAAAATATCTATAGAAGGTGAGCTGTGTCAGGGAGGAATTCTGTGATTCAATAAAAATTCTTGAAAATACAAATAAGGTTGTAACGATGGCACGATGGATTGAAAAAACTTACTCTCGTGGGAGAATGTTAAGAAATCTTAAGAATTCCTTTTCTTTTGGAGGCATTCTGTGGCAAATCAATGTATGTTTGTGAAGATCGCATATAGGAACCACAATGCTTGCAATTACCCGCGTATACCTGACTGCCTAACTCTAAGGTCAGAGTGCCCCTGCTTCTCCATTCTATGGAAAAATAAGATTTTTCTCAGTGGTTCGGAGTAAGGATTCACCTATCATGGTGCCCTCGTCATGTGCCTTGCATTGTTACCAGCAGGGCAGGGAGAAAAGAGAAGTGAATACAGACTCCTACCCACAGCTATTGAGCATTGTGTAGTCTAGATCCACTAATGCTTTTCTGTACATCTGCAGCTCGATTATCCTCTGCTTATAAATCCCTTCTTGATTTCTGCATGTGATCAGTTCACATCTCAAAGCATAAGATTCAAATTGCCCTTGAAGGCCCTTGTCTTAACCTGTGAAAATACAGAGACCACAACTATTTAGGCATTTTCTTCAAGTACAGACTCTGCCAGCCTTGTCCCTGCAGTGCTTTTTACTACCATAGCTAATTTTTAACTATGTTGAATTTGATCTGGATGCGATGCAATGTAGTACATTTCTATAGCACCTTTTATGCAAGCATCCCCAGAGCGCTTTCTGATCATGCTAAAATTAACTCTGAACTACATACTAATTCCTAAAAGATTGGTTTAAAAGAACACAAATCGAACCCCACAACTGGTAAAGAGAAGGAAGGAATGTAAACACTCAGTTCAAAGTTAAAATGGGCAGAGGGGCAAGCTTGCTGTTATACCAGAGTAACAGAGGAGGAACTAATTCAGTGTATTGCTTCATAATAGGCTTGGAGTGTGATTCTCCAAGCAGTGCAATGCTCTAGCAATACTGACCAGAATGAATTGTGTGAAGGCTGTGAGTGACCTGAAGGTGGCAGGTGAAGCAATACGTGGGTGGGTTATCAGATCTCCCTTTATGTACACATTGTTCTAACATTTGCTGCTTCTGATAAGAAATGGGAAAGCCATGCATTTCTTTGTGATACATGGCCTCAGTCATCCACAAGGAATGACTTGGAGGAATAAAAAATAGCTTTGAGGGATGTGAATCGTGGATCCAAAATGATACAAATCTTTTTGGCAGAGCAAGGGGTGTGGAGATAAAGCAAACTCCCCTTGGTTTCTCAGGATTAAAAAAAGAAGACTGTTGCCAAAAGTTGTTAGGAAGGACAGGCTGACACAGGGTGACGTGCTGAGGAAGGAGGCTAAGAGTGAGATCTTTTCCTAGACCTAGTAATCTTAATCAGACTAGCATATGATCTATTTCATTATTGTAAGACTTTCTTTTGATACTTTATTTTTAAATAAATAAATGGTTTCTTTAAGGCATTAGTTTGATCACCACCATTACTCCTTCATGGAATAGAACTGTAGGGCCTGAAAATGCACTAAACCTGCTGAAAAAATGAGAGATTGCTGTATGAGACAGGTGGTGGTGGTCTGAACTAGCCAGAAGAGAACTGAACATAGTTCAGTTATGTTAACAGCTCTGCCTGTACTGGAGCTGGTAGGCAGGTTGGTGGAAGTCCACCTCCAAGGCTTGTCCCTGCTCTTTCCAAAGCAGCAAGACAAAGGGCATCGGTATGTTATGATGTGGCAATCTCAAATCGTGGCAACTGTGTGATCAATGCAGATGCTTGAAAGTTGTCTGCAACAGGCAGGAAAGGCTTAAATAGCAGCAAACAAAAGGAAGAGAATTTTTTTTTATAGCCACATTGTTAGGAAAGACGGTATCTGAAGTCTGGCATTTGTTACAAAGAACAGTGGGAAAAAAAATCTTTAGAGAAAAGTCGTATTTTTAAATACAACTGTACAAGGAGGCATAAGCTCTTGTAACCCTAGCTAATAGATTAAGCATGTGAGTTGCATTTTCTGTGGCGATGTGCTTTCTAACACTTCATGGCCCCAGACCATAGTGGAAAACTTACTGTGGGATGCAGCTGGGCTGTGCTGCAGTATGGCATGAGAGACAGGAAACATACATGTCTGAAAACTTTATCTTAGGCTGAGCTTTTTAGATCTCTAAGGCTAACATGCATTTGTGAAATTAAGATCTTTACCAAAATAGGAAGCCGAAATGTACATTGTTCAGTGAATAAATCCCATCTGGGCCGAAGGAAATACCAACAGTATTGGTCAATTAGGGAGTTAAGGCCAGTCCTTTAGGCTGCAGTGAATCAATTGTCAAATGTGGCAACCGTGAGGTGAGAGATGGTCTCTCCAGTACATGTTTCCCATCTAGAGACCTTTCCATAGCTAGTAAATTGATCTATTTTTCTCCAAATATAATTGCAGTGTCTGAGGCAGAGAGAATGTCTGTGGACACGGTGACATTGTGAAACAGATGTAAAATAGTGGCTATAAATACATCCAGTGGAAAGACTGAACCTCTGGACTGGCACATAAACAATCTGCCTGGCTCTACCGTGTGCTTCCTCCGACTGTGATCAGCTGCGTGACAGTTCTTTGTCTGGGCATTCCACTTGTTATTTGTTCATTGTGTTTACTGCTCCCTCATCCTCTCTGTCGGGAGCATCAGTGCCATGCTACAGGGTTGCAGAAATAGGGAAAATATAACGAGATCAGATAAAGTGTCTCCTTCGCGCTGCCTACATGCTCTGCCTCTGAACTTAGGTATTGAAGGGTTTTGGGGTGGCAGCAGCAGACAAAGGCTGTTTCAAAGTGTTCTGTCTTCCCAAAGGGAAATGAATTCCTTTCCTATACAAGAGACTTATATGGCGAATTAGGTCAGTTATCATTAAGCTACTGCACAGCAGGACAAATCATAATTTTAAATACATTTAAAATGTAAGTACGGTTAAAATACATTCTGATGCAGTACAAATCAAGCCTCTTACAGTTGCTATGCAGACCCGTCAGATGAACATGGAGCATAATAATCAAGGAACAAGTTAGCTGGGTTTACTGCTGCTCATGAAGACTATGTAATTTATACCATTATTTATGTTTACTTACAACCAAGTAAGTTGCTATCTCCTTGGGATAAGAAATATGTAAGTGCATAAACAAAAAACCAGTTCTTCCTGTCAGTTACTGTTTTTACCTTAAAAAAATCTGTGTGACTCTGTTCTCCAGAGATGAACAGAAACTTAGGCCCTTCCTTTCCCAAAGTTTCCCAACATCAGCCCTAAAAATACAGCCATCTGTTATGCAACTGACCAGCCATTTGTTTGCATCTTCTCACATTTCTTTTTTTTCCTCTTCATGATTCCCAAATAACAAACTTTCCTTCCTGGCTGTGCCTTTTTTGAGTCTCCTTTTTTTGATCGTCACAATTTAGTTTCATGGCAGACTTCATAATCTCACGGGCACCAGAGCCCTCTGCCAAGGTTTATGCAGATTTAAAGCCTGGATTAATCTGGCCCGGTATTTATAAAATGTTCTGAGCATGTGAAGCACTAGAAAAGTACTGTATATTATTACTGAGCCCATGGAAGTCCCCCCTCCTAACCCAGCACGCATTTAAGCTGCTGTTCCTGGAGGTGAGGTACAGTGACAGAAACAATCAAATCCATGTCTCGTCTTCTGAGATTGTATATCTCTCTCTTTTTGTTCTGTCTCTTTTTTTTTTTTTTTTCCTTTTTCTTTTCCTTCCAGTATTTTTGGAAGAAACTGAATAGGAAGGAGGGAGACCCTCTTCAAAGATTTCACCTCCTGAGGGTATTCTTTCAAAGACTTTGGCATAATCTTCCTGCTTTTTGCTGCTGCTGGACTGCCCAGTTCCCTCATGCTGTTTCCCAAGAACATTTAAAGGCTGGCAGCCTCTGCAGAAACCTTTTCGGGGGGGAATCTTGATGCCGGGGGAAGCTGCTTGCAAGCTCTGGTCTGCAGCTGGCACTCGGTGGGGGGAGAAGCCAGTCTCCGAATCCAGGCCATCCCAGTAACTTGATAGAAATCGTTAGCACAACTCGGGGAACTGTAGGGCCAGATCTGCCATGTCTTCCAGGGGCTGCTTCCAAAAAGATTTCTGTTTTGTTACTGAAAGCACAGATGAAGGAGATGACTGTCAAATACAGCCCAGGTTTAGTCATCATGTCTTCCTCTTCAGCGTTATCACCAAGGGGGCAATGCTCAAAATCAAATGCATGTATGTATAGTGTTTGGTGTATATTTATGCCTTTACATACTTAAATTAATGGAGCTTTAAAATATTTTATAGTAGTTGGACTCAAAACAGGATCAGCTCTCATTTTCACACTTGGGAGTGCGGCTATCTAAAATGGAGTCAATAACTTTCCCCGGCACCGTTCAAAAGGGCATTATGGGTCCATTTATTTTTACTTCCCTCCCCCCATTATTTGATAGTTCTTTTAAGAGTTGTGAGTTTTACTTGGTTCCTTTTGATCAGAAGGAAAAGGTACTGTAGGAACTGAGACGCTGCAGTGGCTCTGGCTTTGAACTCACCAGGTCTAAAAGCCTGCAAGAACATTTTCTCTTTCAGCTTTCTAGCCTGCTTGGAGAGCTGGCTGATAAAGGGCTATGTTAAATTGTCCTGAAGGACAGCTAGAAAGCTAGGCGCTACAGTCTGAAGTCACAATGGAACTAATATATATATATATATTTAGTTTAATCGTATTAAAATTTAAATGTTAGACTTTAGAGGAGAATTAAAAAAAAAAAAAAAAGTCATTAAATCCTTTTTGTTAAAAAGCCAGAAAGTTTATTTTCCATTCACTTCAGTTTGCGGGGGTCCTACGCTCCTGCAAATGCTGCAGCTCCATCTAGTGGCACTGCGACAGTTCGCAGGGCAGAGGCAAATTTTTAGAAATGCTAGAGAAGAAAATGTTAGGATTTTAATTCTATGTTTTCAATAAAATTTTTCAAGATTTCCTTCTGGTTATCACAGTTAGAGTCTACTCTAGCGCTGTCTGAAATGAAGCAATATTTAAATTACACTAATTTAGAGAGATTAGTATATGAAAGTTCAGGCAGTCTATTTCTCCTCAGTGTGATTCTTGCCTGAAAAATCACAGCCCTACAGATCAATTCCGATTTCTAATAAAACAAGGTAGTATATTTAACACTATGCGTGTATATATAACCATGTGGTACTTGTAAAGGTAGCTTTGATCTGAATTTCTTAAAACACTTGGCAAACATTTATTAAGTATCAAAATGTTCAAATTTGTTTGCTCTATCCACTCATCAATCCATCTGTCCGTCCACCCATCTGTTGTGAACAGAGGTTGCGCACATATTTATATAGACAATAGGCCTTATTCTGCTCTCAATTACATTATAATTTATTTTGCTGTAGTTACTCCCAACTCTCACTGGTCTGACATGAAAATTAGTGTCTTGTGTATCTGTATATAGAGTAAATATATACTCACAAAGTGTGATGAACATATGTTGTAATGTGATCTTAATGTAAATAGGTTGGTTCTTTGGGGTTCTCACCTCATCCAGATGGGAATTGACATTCATTATTTTACACCACTACAACTGTGTTTAGTTTTTCAACATATCTTGCTCCTGCCTTTGATCTAATCAGAAAATAAACATTCTTGATTTGATTTGCTCAGCTGCTGAGCCACAAAACCTAGATTTCATCTTGTGTCCTGAACTCGACTCCCATGCTGTTTGTACAAATCTGTTGAATTCAATAAATGTATTTAGCCTTATTAAGATTCAGGAAAGCAAATATTATCCTCCAGTGATGCAGCAGATAACAGGAGTTAATAACAAGTATGTGATAAAGATCACAGGATTCCCTGTAAACAAGATGCTGCATTGCACAGAGAGTATCTTGTCTGCATATGTTTCATAAGTAACTAGGCATCCTCATGGGCTTCTTTAGTTATTTTAGAAAGTTGTGTAAACAGTATTATCTACTTAATGCCCCAAATGATATAATAATTGATATGGAAATGGGACAAAGCTCAGTAGATCGTAATACAACTCTCCATGGACTCTTGGAGATGATCTGCCCAGATTTTATTTAAATTTTCTTCTAGCTTGTATGTATGCAGCCTGTGGTTTGTTAGACATGCTAGGCAGATGTTGGTTGGACAGTACTTTATTTTTTTGACATTTTTTTCTGGAAGTATCTTCAAATGTAAATTTTGTACTTGGATTGTTATCTAAGTATACTTCAAATGTGTCAATGACACTGTGAAGAGTAAGATCGTACCGAAAAGCTCTGATGCGTTGTGTGCTGTTGTTGAGAAAAGTGGGTAATAACAGATTGCACGCAGATATGGTACCTCCAGTGGTTGCGTGATTCTTCTTGTTTGGACTACAAGAGCAGTGGAAAGAAATACCAGAATTCTAAGAAATGCTTAAAACTGGAAAAATGTATTTGAAAATATTTTTCTGTTCTTTCTTGTGGAAAATGATATTGAAACCTTGAGGTTGGTTTTTTTTTTTTTACATCTTCTAAAAATCTCTTACACAAGACTTGCTACTTTGTTATTTTTATAAAGTAGTGGTTAAAATATTTTCCCTATTTAACCACTTACTAGTTCTTAAAATATATTAATTAGTCAGACTTACTCAACTGTTTTCTCTTCCAGAGACATCACATGCAGTTGTCTCAGGTGTACGCTATCAGGCAAAAATTGAGCTGTGCTGTGGTTGTCTGTGCAAGATGAGCTTAAGAAATGCAACCGTGACATGTCTCTGTTTTGCAAAGCTGAAATGCCAGTGGTGCTCAGCTATTTCTCCAGACAGTTAGTGCAGGCTCCAGAACACTGCAGTAGACTTATCTGTACCACAATTCCCCCAGCTGTAAAATGGGGAAAATGATACGTTGGAATGTTCTGATAAAAATATAAGTAAAACATAGCTTTATAGAAGAGAGCAAAGGAATATTGGTATTCAAAAGAAATCTGAGATTTGATTACAGTTGATGAAGGTCACTCAGTGGGCTTGTGACGTTGCCAAGTGCAGAGCTTGGGTCCCCAGACATTCTGTCTGTTGACTCCAGCTGCCTTCCAGGTACAGAGAGGGGCTGATGAATGTTAATAATGCAAACAGGACAAATGCCAGCAACTGCTCATTTCCATTTATTTTGTTAAACCAAAGACTTTTTTTTTTTTGTAGAAAGCACACGTTGTTTTGGGAGACAGGAAATGGATGAAATGGATTTATTTATAAAACTGGCTTTTATCACTCAAATATTGTACAGCGATGAAGAGTGAATGTAAAATAGCTGTCTGGAAGCAGGAGCCACCTGCTTGCTTAATTTATGTTCTATTCTTGCATATGTGGTAGTGCCAGAGTTTTCTTCTTCCAAAATAGCTTCGCTGATGCAGTGCTGTTCCCTTATGCTGGCCCTGGAAAGATGGGATGTGGGACGGCGTGCAAACCCCAGGGAGAGTGCACAAGGATTTTAGTCATCGTTTCTCCAATGGCTTCTTGACAAGAGTTAGGGAAGGGCAAGACAAGTAGGTGTGGATGAAAATGTTCGCTGTTTCCTTTTTGAGCCATTCTTAAAACATTGTTCAGAGAAAAAACAAGATGTGGTGGCAGGTGGAGAGCACCCATTTAATTTTTATGCTTGTAATGAAAAAGCCAGGACCTATTCAATTCATGAATGGAGGCTCTGCAGCCCCTAATGTATCCCAGCACTGGGCAATGTTAGTGGGCAAAGAGACTGATCTTCTCTGACTCCCTGCAGGAGATCAGCCCTACCTGGCTACACATTCTGACTGTGAGAGATACAGTTGCATGTACAGGCAGAGGGAAACCGGTCCTTCCACCTGTCATTCCAACTGGAACACAGTAAGGCCAGTATGGGAGCAGAAATGCCATCACCTTTTAGTTTAGTAGCATGTAACTGCTGGAACTCACTTTGCTGTAAAGATCAAGTGAAAAAGAATATACAGAAGTTGTCTTTTGAAATGTGAGTAAACGAAAGCAGAATTCTTTTGGCAGGTCCAACCAGTCTCTGAGAGTACACAGTTAAGAAATCAGAACTGGCCGATTGCCTATGGAGCTGAAGGGCCAGCACAGTCTCACTACAGTCCAACGCAATAAATAGATAATATTTTCATTTCTCTAGTGTTTAAGGAAAGTAACACCTGATTCTAAAATAAGACTGCATTAGTAAGAAACTATGCAATCAACAATAAGCACACAGGTTTGGCAACTTACTGTCAATTTACAAGTTCTTTTCCATTTCAAGAAATGAAATAGGCTTGTACAAATCAAAATTGCCTCCACCCCAATGCACATTTCTAAGCTAAATGTTGGAGTTAACATATGTGGTCAGGTTTCACAGCTTTTCTGTTTACTGAAAACCTGAACAAGGAAACTTTACTGGGGAAGTACTGGGTGATGAAATAGGGGCACAGAGGTTGTTACTTGTGCAAAGTTCAGACCAAGTCTCTGGCAGAGCTCCAGGTGAAATCCAGGCCCTGTGGGTCCCCATTTATTGCCATCACCATACTAGCTTTCTCTTTCAAGGGATTTTCCATGTCATCTCTGAGGAGATTAATAAATCTGAAGGTCACAGGCTCTGCATTTGTAGGAAGGCAACATGTACATGATTTGCTCAGGGGTGGTTGAATTGTTGGGGGAGATTTTGTCATATTGCAATAGTAATTTAAATCCCAAACTGATTTTATGAATGCTGCACTTGACCCTTTATTAGGTCTGGTCCAATTCTTGGTCTGGGAGGGGACCATTTGATGACACATGCTGTAGGCTCTGTGGATTCATACGTGAAGTGGCTTGACTGGAAGTCTCAATGCAGCAGATACTGAAATCTGCCCTTTGAGTGAGGGAGATGATGTGTTCTCTCCAGGTAGCTCTGAAGACATTGTGGATGACTGGGTGCCAGAGATGCCCTGCTGAAAAGGCTCTCCATTAAAGCGTGTAGGGGGAATTACCCAACACATTGTTCTTTCTTCACACCATTCCTGTATTTATTTAGTTCATTTCCCCCCATAATACAAGGAGACTGACCTCTGCCTTCTGGTGCATAGGGACAAAGTGACCTATTCTAGGACTGTTTTGCTGACAAAACTCTGCCACTACATCATATGGAAAAGCATTCTCAGAAGAAGTCTGGCTTATACCAACAAAACAGTGAGGGGTTTTGGCACTGTTTATTTTAGTGCCTTTTGAATTCTGTAAATTTTTCTCTTAGCCAAATAGCACCTCCTCGTATTCCTAATGCGCAGTGCCATGCCAACAAAGCTTTGGATCAGTTAATCCTTCAGAGGTGGAAAGTTACAGAACTACCACGAGTAAAGGTTAAGTAAGATCTCTCTGGTGTGCTGCTTTCCTGGTACTTACAATTGCTAGACAGCATGTACTTATGGACTCTCTAATCTTGTAGTCGGCTCTAGATGTGGGTCTGTGGACGCGATTAGCTACTTGCTTACAGTCCCATAGGAACCTGAGGAGAATCCAAGGCAGCTGAGCCTCAGATGCTGCACACAATGAGGGGAGGGAGCAAAAGGGGAAAATTATTTTTCCTTATTCTGTTGGTCTTTCACCAAAAACTGCTGAGGAAATAGAGCAGCACGATGGCCATGCTTCCTTTCTGCCTTAACTCCAAGTCGCCCGATTGTGGTGCAGATCTCAGACGTGCTTTTTCTTTCACCCTTTGTTACTGATTCAGACATGATCCTCTAAGTAGGTGTTACTTTTGATCCATTTTAACTGTCCTTCTGTATGGTACGTTGTGGGAAGATTAGTCCTTAAGTCTCTTAATTTATTACTCTTAATTCTCTTATGTCTGGTATAACTAGAAAAAATAGTAATTGTCAAGTAACAAATAGTCCACATATTTTGAGTTTAATTCCTAGCTGTTAACAGCTACTTACAGTATTAATTTTCCACTCTAGACACTCCCATTATTCTGTATTTTTTCTAAGCCATCCTGGTAACAATGCACAGCAATGTTTTTCAGGTTCAATGCACTTTCAATTATGCAATTCTTTTATGTGTCTGGGAGGTAAGTTAATACAGTTATTCCTAATTTATAGACAGTGTCATTGTGATGCATGTAGTATCCATGCCTGTAGTACAGGCCTGAAAGTACTCAGAGAATAATGACCCATGCTAGCATGACATGTTAATTACAAAATTTATGAGAGTTAATTTACCAGATGATTAAAATAACTGTATAGGAGAGGTAATAGAGTTGAGGGAAATTACAGAAGCAGGAAAATAAAGAGTTTTTCAGCTCTTATAAAGCTTTCATAGGAGTGTTAGGGCCAAGACAAGCTTAGTATTGATATATGTGGGTTGGATCCTTGAAAAAATCAGTTATAATATCTCAGTGCCCCCAAGATGATATATGCATGGTGTACCAGGCTGTAAAACTAAGGCAACGCCCAATTGACATAAACTTCTGAAAGGCAACAGGGAAGCACATGCCTAATACAGACTGTCTGTTAACCATGTGTCTCACAGCTTGATAATCAGAATTAAATATAGCATTATATTAGCCAGCTGTTCTCTTCAGCAGCACTCTTCTGCGGTTCCTTTCCATTGTGTATATAGAGCACATGGTATGAATTTTCTAGCCTGGTCAGAGCTGTACTTAAAGATCACCCCAAACAAGAATGTACCTTCAATGCAAGTCATAAAACTATCAGCTACAAAAGGAAAATGAAGCATATTCCCTCATCTCTGATGGAATGATCATCACTTGTATTTTTTGCTCTTAACAAAGTTGATTGTAAACCTCCCCTCCAGGTCCTCCCACCCACAGCAATTGACTTCAGTGGGAACAGGACCAATCCCATCATTCTCAGAAATGGCAAGTGATGTTTGACCAAGTTTCAGCTGGAGGAGTGAAAAACTACATTCAGTGTCTGAAGGTGCATCCCTTAGATTGCATCAACGGAAGATATTTCTCTTCTTGAAAGGAAGTAGTTTCCATATGAGCAAGCAATGGCTCTGTTTCTGCAGGTTCATAACTGCTTTATCAATTGTATTTTCCTATTCTGACTTTTCCCACAAAATAGGCTCTTTTCAAAGTAAGCAAATCATAAATGATTTTTTGTTGCAAACTTCTTTCCAAACACCTTAATAAGCTTAGGTGCTCCTTATATCTGTCGAGTAAATACAGTATTTTCCAACATAAATGGTAATGTCCCTTTTGAACATGAAAGATACTTGATTTACCTTTGTTCTATTAATATAAAGTTATGTTAGCCAAACAGGTAATTTCCAGTTTGTACTCTTTCAAGAGTTTGTGTTCAGGAAAAGGAGCTGACAGCTTTGCTCTTTAATGAAATTTTTTCTTGTGTTTATTGTACATACTCCCGAACTGCAAGTTCTTTCAGGGTAAAAACCCGTATGGGATCTTTTTTTGCCTTCCATTCTTCCAGTTTTTCTTGCAAAGACAGAAAATCCTTGCCAAGTTCATATGCCAAAGTGATCATTGTTTCTAACAGTGGAATATAATACCTGTGGCTGGTATGCATGTGGAGGCGTGACAGAGCTTTTTCTCCATATTCAAAGGCACTTGCTGGGTTTTCCAGGTCCTTGTGGCACACCACGATGGCGCAGAGAGTAGGGACGATTGCGACGGGGCTGCCTCTCGTCAGCCTTTCCTGCAGACCAATGACTTCCAAAAGGATTTCCAGAGCTTTGGTGTAGTGGCCGCCCCGCAGGCAACCATATGCTTCCTGAAGCTCCCGTCTTGTTAAAAAGTCAATAAATTTCTTTGATCTTCGGATATATTTCATAGAATACAAAAGTCTCAGGTAGTCCTTGAAGGCTAATTTTCTCTCATTGATTATTTCTTCTGTGAAGTTCCCTGTTAGAGTTTTTTTGGGAAAGGTCACATCTTCCATTTCTTCACTGAACTCCTCCAGCAAATTTCTATGCAGTTTCTCAAAATCAGAGTAACGCCGTTCAATCACAGACTTGTTGCTGTCAAAACTCCCTGTTTGCAAAATGATGATTTTATACATCTAAACACAATAAAACAGAAAAATAACCGTGAAAAGGACCATAATATCGCCAGTGCAGTCAGATTTTTTCTGTTGTTTCTTTGAAAATACTTCATCTTTGTATATTCCACCATCTGAAACCTTCCTGCACCAATTTTATGTGTGTAATCTTGTATACTCCTGTGGTTTAGAGCAGTGCTGCTAAATCAGTTGCTGCCTGAGATTATGGTGCACGGTCAGTGTAGGCCTGATCTTTGAAATCTGCAGCCATCAAATGAATAATTCCCACTGTCTCAGGACTTTTGTCACCAGACTTAGCCTTAACATGTAAGTAAGTTGTAGATGAACAATATGCTTACAGATCCCATCCTGCGAGGTGCTGGGAATGGTCAACTAGCAGCAAACTGAAGCACGTAAAATCACTTAGAAAGCATTTCTATAGCTGTGCTTTGTTTATAACAGCCATGGCTGCTGCAATCAATCATCTTCAGTGAACTGAATGGATTTCCCAGACTTAATGTTGAATGTAATCTATTTTACATTGGTCGCAATGCTCAGAAATGTTGTTTGTATCAGACATTTCTAGGGATTTGGGGGTGTTATTAATGCTGTGAAAGACGAGGAAGTATTTGGCAGTAATACTTGGTGTGTGCAAAAATAAGATGGAGGAACTCCAAACTCTTCTTTCCCCTCTAAATCATTGTCCTGTTTTTCAAACTTACTTGGCATATAAATAATACAAAAAATGTGACATTTCTACAAAAATCTGTTTGCTATCCAAAAATCCCTCACTAACAGCAATGCTGTTCCACATTAACGGTACTCAAGAGTATGTCTTCCTCAGCTCTTCACTAGCCTCAAAATGACTATAATAAATGTGATATTAGAAAAATAGCTGCAAAATAAAATTGTGCATTATGTGTTGTACAAATAGATTCTCTTCTGGTCCTGATCCAAGCATAATGATGTTGAGGAAGGGCCAAATCCCTAATGTGCATAAACCAGTGGAGCTCCACGGAGGCCAGCTTAACTGTGTCACCGAACACTAGCTAAGGACACAGACTGGTGACCTCGCTGGCTTTTGGATGATGACTATGTTCACATTCAACTTCACCCTGTTCCCATTGAATCATACAGGAAACAGAGCAATTCTACCAATGCCAGTTGTTTTCTTCGCTGCTGTTGAAGGGTGCAAACCTGTACCAGCACCAGTGTCTGTCTGATTATATTCTCTGGTTTTCCTTAAAAAGAAATCCTCTCTTTTAATCTTCGTAAATGGTCTTTACAGACACTCCTTGAAAGGTTTCTAAATTTCATCTGACTTCTCTGATCTCTTATCATTTGTAAGCATGGTGACATTTTCCCATACTTTGTCCTGCGCCCTGCTGAAAAGTGTATATATGCCTGATGCATATCCAAAACAATCACAAGAGCAATTTTTAAGCTATCATTTTATCAAGGGTAGCTAAGTGAATAATTTACAAGTACGTGGTTTTTTATTTGTGGAGTTTTCATGAAAGAGGCAAGAAATACCATTTAATTATACTATCATTCAAATGGCTCGATTTTGTTGTAATGTAAATCTTTTTGCCTAGGTGTGTAACTTATTACTAAGTTTAACTAGCTGGATATACACCGAGTGATACTCGTGTTCTCATACAGTTATACTAAAATAATTTTTAACCATTCAACAAGCTGGATACTGTTGAGTGTATGCAAGAATGGCAGCATCTAAGTAGGTGTGTATAGCATGCAACAAGATCTCATGACAGTCTCCAGAACGTTTATCTGCGTAAAATTCTGCTGCATCACTGTATTGGCAATATGAGCGAGATTCTTAGCATTTTTCACCTACAGATCTCAGAGGTGGAAAAACAAGGAATCTGAATTTCACTGGAGTACTGAAAGAGACTTGCTCTAGATCAGTCCTCCTGAAGGCCAGGAGCAGAATCACAAATAAAAACCAAACGTCAGTGAGTAAAGATATAAAAATGCAACCCATTCTGTTGTTCCTGTCCCTCATACTTACGTTTCACCTTAAAAATATGACAAATATGCCATCTAATGGAGCTCTAGGTAGGGAAGGGGCACAGTCCCAAGCAATCTAGCTAGAGGATGTCTTAGACATTGTCAACATCAAAGAATTTTGCACTTATGCTACCATAAATCTCTGATGGGGAATTTATACAAATGCAACGCAGCTGCTACGGCAGGCTAGCTCAGTGGAAGTGTAACTATATCTTTAGAATTGTGTGAATTTCCTTAATTTCAACAAGCCTCTGGGTATTAAGGATACTCAAGGATATCATTTACTTCATATCACTTTGCCACTGCTGCAGATTTTGTGAATTGATTGTCAGAGGGATTTTTTTAGGGGCAGATTCCACCAGCTATGCCCATACAATCAGTGACAACAGGTTCTACTCGGTGTGATCACGGGTTGAAAAACTTGGCCCTCAGTCAGGCTTTCATGTAGTGAGGCATGCTGTGTGCTGTACAGACCCCTGTAGAGTGAATAAAAATTAATGATCATCTTACATATTCATTTCTTAGCTTACCACGTATTTAGATAAGTGGTGCTCTACAATTCTGGTTGATGGGATTTCAAAAAGGAGTCTGACTTGTCTGCATTGGCGTTTTTCATTCTTCCAATATTCCTGAAGCTCCTTAGTGGTCATTGAAGAGTTGGGACTTAGGGATGCACTGGAATCTAAAAAAAAAATATACTTAATATTTCAGATTGTAATCTTTACATTTGGAAAGGCAACTCTCATGCATTTATTGTGAAAGGAGACCCTAGAATTTGTTACTGTAACAGGAAAACCTAAAGACTAATAAAATAAGGAATAGCAATGCTAATAGAGAGGTGCAGATTCTTTGAGAAAAGCTATTGTGGTCTGAAATTTTGAAAGACACCAAATCTGCCACAGAATACAAAGTTATAGAAATAAATACTGACAAGAAGTATCGGATGTCTAAGTTATAACTTCAGGCACAGTCTGAACAGGAGGTATGCTTCACCAGCCCAAAAGTAGCCCTGAGAAATGAGGACTCAGTCTTCTGACTCAGAAGCTGCTTTGTTACTAAAATGAGGAGATAGTACAATGCAGCTCCAAATTCAGACATATATTCAAATACTGACCCTATTCAAATATTGGGTTTGTGCAGTAACAGGTGAAAGCTGAGAAAACATGAATATACTAACCTTAAAGGAGAAACTCAGATAACCAGTTCAGCTGAAGGAGGAATTCTCACATCCTCTTTTTCTTTTGTAGCTGAACTGATACCACAGTTCAGCTACAAATACTCTATATACCTCTCTCCCTTTCTCTCCCCCCCCTCCCCCCCCCCCCCCATATACATATGCATATATAAAATGTAGGACAGCTGCTTGAAGAGTAAGCTTACAGGGGAATTTGATGCAGCTTTTCAAAAGGGTGATTTCTGTCTTTGAAATATACTGACAACAGTTTTCATCAGGTGGCATATAGGCTAGAAAAGTGGATAAAAGAAATGGACCATTTATATTTCAGTGGGCATACCAGTCCCAGTTTCAAATCAATAATGTCTCTGTCAATGCAGTCAGCTGAAGTCAGTCTGCACTGTATCTAACATTCAGACAATGGAGGTGAACGACCGCAAATGAATGGTGAGATAACAGCTTGATGCAGAAATAGAATTGTAAAGGCACCATAGTACTCCTTCAGTGGCCCCACTTTTACATGTTCTTAATCATTTGGCCATACAGTTTCAATTATCAAGGCTTTTGGGGTTTGGCTCAATCTCTACAAAGCATATATTTCCTAAGAGGGGTGGTGTTTATGACATCTTTGCAGGCTGAAAATCTTGATGAGATTAAATATATTTTGAATTATATATAACATTTTATTTAATAACAGATGACAGCAATCTTAGGCGTAGTAAACGTTCAATGTTGCCTCTTCATAAGGCATGTGGGAGACTACTGCTGGAGATTAGCTTCAGTCTTGGTGTCCTTGGTGATACTGCCAAGAAGCTCAGATTTTGTGATGTACAGAAAAAGCAGTCCTGAGACAGGCCATCTGATGATCACTGTTTTGGTCCCTAGTGTGCCCAAAATGTATTCCAGATTTAATTTACACAAGGGATTTAAAAGGAAGAGTCTCTGTGTGTAAATACATACAAGGATGTGCATCTGCTTCACTATTGCTATGTTATTACTACAAGTTCAACCAAGGCTTATTTTCAGTGGAGTATAGCAGTGTAAATCTGGATTACTGCTGCAATAAATAAAGCAAAGGTTGTTATATAAAAGATAAGTGACATAAATAACTACATGAAAAATTAAAGGATAGCATCTACCTTGCAGGTCATCTTTTTCTGGGTTTTCCTTTCCCTCTTGATGCGAAATTTTAGCTTTGGGTTCTTCATCAGAAGGGCTTGTAGAAAATGTAGTAATCCTGTTTACAGCTTCCAATAGTTCCCTTTCTGCTGTGCAATGTGTGTCTTGGTCCATTGCAAGCTACCACTGAAAGGTTACAAAAAATATGACATTTCTTAGTAGTGTGTCTCTAAAGCATCCAGTTTGGTAATCTTTTTTATTGATTTATTCATTGTTCTCTGTGACTTGTATGAGGGCAACTGTAGATTTATAAAAACTGAAGTAATAAACAGAAATATCTGCATAGGTATCAGTGAAGAACCATTCCTATTATTACCACTGAAAGTGTTTGGAGATCTTTTTGGCAGATTAAAATCAAACATGAAAACCATAGGAAGTTATGTTGTGTAAGATTAGGAGGGGAACTCCATTCTTATCTATGAGAATTTTGTCATAAACTTCAGTGGGGGCAGATTTTTTTCTCCTTGTAGTTTGCCCTCAAGCTTGCAAGTAAAGAGTTCTGATAAACTAAAATCTTGGAGATAATGACTATAACTAGCAGCCTGGCTCTCTCACACTGCTAGAATTTACTGTTCTTAAGACTCCAAAATTTGCCATCTGTTTTTAATTGCAACCTGTAGGGAAAAATAGGGCTGTATCTAGAATAGTACAATACTTTTGGCATATTTCACAGTTTGAAATTCTCCCCAAAGACTTGTTTCTGTACTGTGAGAACAAAACAACTGAATCTGACAATGGCTAGGTGGGAGGAGAACCAAGATTTCTAATTATTATAGAGAAGAATTCTCCTTTTACTTGTCTTTTTAACCTATATGCTATGCTTGTAGTATGCTGTTCTGCCAGGACTACTACTTTACCACATACTGATAAAATGCCCAACACAATGCTCCATAGACCAGAATGGCCATTCTGCTGCATAAATGTCTCCCCAGGATATTTGTTTTTTTTTTTAAAAAAAAACCCTACCCATTAAACCATTGTGTTATACTAGCAGTTGAAAAAGTTCTAAGAGCTTCCTAACTTTGCCATGGCGCAGTTATCATGAGAGGTGTTGCTTACAATTCAGCCAACAGGTGAAAATCACAAAATGGAACAACCTCCTTTTAAAAAAACTAAGTCTCCCTGCTACAAATGTGAAAATAACGCCCAAGCACGGGTTCTTAAGTAATGAGAGGGTTTAGGAACAGGGATGTTACTACATATCATATTGCCTCCGCTCCTCTACCAGGCAGTTACGCAATGCAGAGGTGAGGAAACTTCTTCAGCAGACCTAATGATTTCTAGCAAACTGCAAAGCTATAAAAAGAAAAGCAATTACTTTCCCCACTGGAAATAATGGAAACGCAAACCAGTTTCCTCTAACAGAAACCCCTCCTTTGCCTGGCTTGGTTGAGTAAGTACACACGTGTTGTCATCCTCCTTTATAAAAGCATCAGGGAAGCCCTTATTTTTGGACTTTGGACTAGGAGGTGAAGGTTCTCACTGTTCTTCACAACTTAAGTTGTGAGTTGGTATAACCTTATAAACAAAAATGCATTTATATTCCAGACATATATCTTTTTATATATAACTTTATATACATAAAATATGTATATATGTGGGGGTATATATATAAAAACACTTCTCTAAAACATGACTTACCAGAAAAACACACTTGTGAACAGAAGAATGCAGAAGTGAACGTTATGATACGTAAGCCTTCTGCCTTGAAAGCTTCATCTAAGGTCTCATTTTCCCAGCTAAAAATCATCGTAAACTCTTTTAATTAAGCTACAATTATTTATTTTTTTTTTTTTTTACATATTAAAAAAACTCAAAACAATACAAAACCACTGCAACAAATTATACAGTTTTACTTCGACCAGAATATTCATCCTGTTCCGTTTCAGGGTAAATGCCACTCCAACTGCTTCACTAAGCTGTAAGTGACACTAGAAACCAAAGTGCCCAGAACACTCACCTGCAGACTCCTGAAGAGCTTTCAGTTGTGGTGCACGTGTAGTCGGGACGAAGCCGTGAAAAGCCTGCTTCGCATTTTCAAAACGCAGAGAAAGATGTCTGTGTTCTCTCTGAAGAGGCGCATTCTGTGTTTTTACAAAAAGGAAGGAAGAAGCCTTGATTAAATCAGACTTCCTCGTCCAATTGGCTCACTGGTTCAGTGCTGACTGATTACGCATGAAGTTTCCTATCAGCCTCCACCAGCCCTCGCGCTCTCTGTGGGCCAGGCACGGCCCGTGTCCGCCGAGCAGCACCACAACCCCAGCCTCAGGATTACACGTGCAAACTCAAAGTCTGGTGGAGGAGAGGGTTCGACAGTAAATACAATAACAAAATCAATGTAAACTTCCCTGCCTGGATTTCTGAAACCAAAAAAAAAAGAGCCCACACTTAGCCAAAGAAAGAAACATTAAAAGAGCCATATATGTAAATGTAGTTATGTGGAAAAATATCCCCTTTGGGACATCTTTACCATCTTTACCAGACTTACCATCCAGTTCAGGAAAGAAAAGGCAGATGGTACCACAATAAATAGCCTCACTTTATGTAAACTTGTACTTCTGACAGAAATCCTGATTCCGTACAGTGCTTAAACATATGATTAATTTCAAATATCTGCTTAATTAAAGTTCAAAAAGGAGCATTATCATATCTGACGTGACTACTAGAGTTGAAATGGGCTTATGTGTGTGCCTAAAATTAATCCCGTGCTTAAATTCTTTGTTGAACTGAGGACAAAGTGAAGAAGAATGATGCGTTAATCCACATGTCCTTTGGCCCTGATGCTTTCCTTTTCAGTTCACTTCACTTTGGAAATTTGCTTTAAAGCATCAGGATAGCTGTTTCTGGGGTGAATAATCTGGATGCTATCTTTTTTTAGTAATGTAAGTTTCCCCATTGCCAAAGCTCACTCACTGAAAAACCAAGCGATTTTAATGCAGCACAAATGTGGGAGGCAAACATCCAAAGGACCACATGGATCCTGCCCCACACATTCCTTCAGAACAAACAACTTAAAATAATGTAAAACTGGGGCCATAAACTGGCAACGCTTCTCTTCTGCTTTCTTTGCAATGTAAAACAATGCCAACTTTAACTTGGACTCAGTCTAAATGTGGAAGTTTTGCCAAAATAGCTGTCAGAATGATGAAAAATCACTCCCATGCAGCTACAGCCATCCTGGCAAAAGCCCTAGTGTAAATGCCATTATATTGGCAGAGTCCATTAGCCACTTTAGCATGTTCCATGCGGAAAGCGATTTAAGTTACACCAGAAAAGAAATCTGTGCTTGCCAATACAGCTCTAAGGTGTAGCTATACCAGCCAACCCTTTTAAGTGTAGACAAGGCATGGGTTTCTGGCTCAAGTCTCATTCCTTTAAAGTTAGATTTATGGGTTTGGTTACAATTGTGAGCAAAAATCAAGGGGGATTTCAGTGCTTTTCACTCATGCTGACAATTCACAGATGTATCTAAGCTTTGAATTCTGAATCTGTTAATTTATGTGTTGCCAAAAGTTTGTGATGCTTAGTGCTATTGTCCTGCTCTTGATAAAGCTAAAAGAAAAGAGGAAAGTATATCTTTCAGTATATTAAGTACGACCTCTATTTTCAATTATTTCAGAATAAGTAGGTCCTAATCAAATTAACCTGGATGATAAAAAAAAAAAAAAGAAATCTGTTATTATGAGCATGATTGACTGATATGAAATAATTTATAAATCAGGAGTGTTCTGCAAGAACTCTGCCTGCCCTAGTAGAGCCAGCGATTACAGTCATAGCTGGTTCCTGAACGGGTTCCCTGTGCCCAGGAGCTGTGACACCACAGCGGGTTTAGCAGGCTGCTCCTCCTCATCCTGTTCCCACGAGCTTGGGTTTGGTCCAGACAGCCCCTGGTCCTTCACTGGGACCCTGCATTGTTAGTCTGGCAGCATTTCACTTTCCTAAATGTCCACTCGATTAGCACATTCAAAAAACAGTCTGGAGTATAGGGTGGTGTTTGCCAGCAGAATGCATAACTAGCATCTTTCTTTTTACATTCTCCGTTCCACGTCCAACAGTCAAGTGCTGTGTAAAGGGTTATGCACTGGAAAAGGGGAATTTTCCCAATGGCAGCATACCTTTCTGAGAGATCGGCAAGTGCACTTACACCATTGACTGAGCTGATTATTCGTAAAACGGGTAGATTTTAATGGAAAAGCATATTCTGTCATAGTGGTGGAAAAAGGGATCCTCGTGCACTGACTTCCTCAGAGTTTGCTTTCTGTGAAAGCACTGATTTTGTCTGGCGTACATAGCACACTGTTAAAATGCATCTGCCAAGGGACGTGGAGAAAAGAGTGCTCTGCAATAACAGAGGAGCAAGGCAAAGTTAAAATCGGAACACCGCAGTGCATAAAAGTGGCCGTCATAGGAGTTAAGTCCTCTGTACTGACTTAAGATGAAAGGACTCATTTTAGGAAGACTAAACTGGAAGTTTGTCTAAATCTTGGTAAGCAATACAAGCCAGACTTGCGATGCTGTGTTAAGGATGCCTGTATGGAAAGACCATGTTTGGGCTTCTGATCGTTAACGGACCAGAAGGGACTGCTGCAATAGTGCAAAACCTTGCTTTATCCCTTGATTTGGGCAGTTCACATTCTCCCAGTCAGACAGATTACATAAACCCAGACAGACACAGTATTTAACCATGGAATACAAAGCTGGTCTCAGCTTGAAAAATGGTGAGATAAAACAATGTTATATAGAAACTGTTTTGCTCCCAGATGCTATTGGCACTTTATTATAGGCACAGCGAAGTCTTACTCTTGTTCAAGAATGTGGGCTGTAATACCCCTATTACAAAATACTCTTCAGCTTCTGCCCTAAGAAATACAGCTTTAGGCAACCTCATAGAGTCTGTGCTGCTTTTCCCTCACTGTGCAACGATGAGGGAAACTATGAGGGCCCCAAACTATGTAACTGAACCTTGTTTATTTTACCAAATTATTCATTAGAACTGTAGATAATGAGAGAAAACAAGAGGAGGCAGAAATACCTAACATATTTTCCAAGTCCCCTTTTATCACATAACTAATATTTAGAAAGTGCTGTAATGTTGTCATTGATGCTTCTACAAGAACCTTTCTCTCTTTTTGTAATGCAGCTGGATAAATACCTACCATTTCCATGTTTGAAGTAGCAGAAAAATCCAGCTGTTCTGCATGAATACTCTGCACTTTTGGGGTGCTGCTGTGATAAATGAACACAATACCCCCATCCCGGCACAGCACAAAATTCTCTTCTATGCTATTTATACAATGTTTAATTGCATAGTGTTGTGTCATTTTAAAGTGGAATTTGTTTATCCTGCTTTGTTATTACAAAACACGTCTCTCTTAGAAGGAAAAGAAGTAACTCGCCCTTTAATGGCAAAGATCTCGTGCGGGTGTTACTGACAGGGTTTTCAACATGAAAGAAACGTTAACAGGCCCGTTTTACACTGCCAAAGCCCTGTTAGCACTCCGCAGCTCCTTTATACTTCTGAGGGAGTACGAAGGAGCTGTAGAGTAAACAAGAGCCTTGGCCCGCCTTTCATCTGCGGGCTGCCAGCCGCACGCAGCCCCGGCGGGTCAAGGGGGTGCTAACGGGGGTTGCGTTTCACAAGCACTGTTCTGTCTGTGGAACGACGGGCTTTTAAATGCTCCACCTCCGTCAGATTTTCCCTGCTGAAAGGATAGAGGGTTAAGCACGTAACTACACAGAATACAAAAATGTTGTGAAATGTTTGGGTTTGAGTTATTAGGGATATACCCCATGTAGTCATTCCTATCAAGTATTTCATTCTTATAATGCGTCAGTCCCCTTTTCTTCTCAAATGTAATTCTGGCGTACTTAGGCTAATACTTATTGTCCGTTCCACCTGTAATTTATTTATGCCCAAAACGTAAACAATGAAATTTGGGAGAAGGGGCTGTATAGCAGACAGGCGGTACAGGCGGAGGGAAACCCGGCTGCTGTGTAGAGATAGCCACCTTGAGGAGCAGCAGGGCATAGCCTGGGCTCGCCGGCACCCCCTCTGCAAATGAAGGATGTAACGCATAAATCTTACTATCTTCTCCCTACTAGTTATTATTTTAAAATTAGACACGACTCTGAAATGCGGTTTTGCTCATCCGTGGCTCAATACAACGGTCAGTGCGTGCATTCGTTCCATAGTAGGTGGAATCTTGTCGCTCCCTCAGGAGTTCCCAGTAAGCCCCTGCTGGTTTGGATGCCCTGGCCCTCTTGAGGTTCTGTGGACCTACTGGGAACAGCCTCTGCCTTAGCTAACGGGGCACTGCGCGTTACTAATGACATAGAAACCCGTTAGAGGGGCGTTAAAGATGCTAAGAAACTAGGAAAGCGTTCGGTTTTATGTCAACTTTATCGTAACCACCTTAGGTACGTGACCGTATGCTCTTTTTTTTCAAAGATGCTTCTTTGTAGGGAGTCCATTTCTAGCAGTACCAAATTCCAGAGGTGTTTTTGAAATGCCATTTGGTCTAGAAAACTACATGATTTAAAAAACAATCTTCTCTAAAAGTAAACGTCTTCTGGAAATGTGCACGCCGTGTACCGGGGGCGCGGGGCACTGAACGCAGAGGGCTTTCACTGCCCGCCAGGCTGCCGGCCGCCCGGGGTCTCACAGCACCCTGCCGGGCCGCGGACCCCGAGCCTCAGCCGCGCTGCGGGCCCGGGGCCGGTCACCGACCCGGCCGGGCCGCTCCTGACACCCCGCCCCGGGCGCACCCCCGCCACACGGGCGCGGGGCCGCGCGTCGCCCAAGGCCCACGGGCGGGACTGCCGTCCCCGGAGCCCGACGCAGGCCCGTGCCCTGTCCGGAGACTGCCGGAGCGGCCCCGGCCCGACCGGCTTTGCCCCCGGCGGGAGCGGCCCCAGGGACGGGCCCGGGGAGGAGGCGCAGCGGGTGCCGGGCCGGTGGCCGCCGCTGGAGTCCCGCGAGCCCCGCCCCTGCCGCCAGAGGGGGCATACGCACGCGCCGCCCAATCAGCCCCGCCGTAGCTCCCGACGTTCCGCCTTCGCGCTCCGGACAGCCAATCAGCGCCCCCGAGGGAGAGCGTTCACCCGCCCCGTTCTGACCCCCCCACCCCGTACTCCCCCCTTGCGGTTCATACAACCATGATGAGGTGGAAACCCCCGAATTACCTCGTCACCTGGCGGCCCTTTTCGCCAATAGCATTACGGAGCGGTCGCGCCGGCGCGCTGTGATTGGCTGTGAGAGAGGCCGGGGGACGAGAGGGCGGGCCCGCCGGGACAGCAGGGAGCGTTTCGCCGTCCGGAGCGTTGGGCCGTGAGGAGGATGGGGGAGCGGGCAGCGGGCCGGGCTGCCGCGTCGGGCGGCGCGGGGCCGTGAGGTGGCGCCGTGAGAGCCCCGCCGGCGGGCCGGGCGCCGAGGCCCGAGATGTGGAGGTGAGCGAGGGGCCGGGCGCTGCCCACGGGACGTTATTCGGCGCCATCAGGTAGGGGCGAGGCGGCTGCGCGGCCCGGCCCGGCCCAGCCCCGCCGCCCTTCCCGGCCGTTTCCACCGCCATCGGCCCCGCGGTGGAGGCGCGGCGATCGCTGCGGGCCAGGCCGCCCCTGCGGCGGTGGGGCGAGGCCCAGCGGCGGGGCTGGGGCGGGGGCGGCGGCGGCTGCGGCCGGGGCTGCGCCGTGCGGTTCCGATCGCTCAGCCCTAACCCCGGGCAGCCCCTTGCTCCGGCTTAAAAAAGTGTTTGGGGGCTTTTCCTTCCCTGTCCTGCGGGTAACCGCCCCGAGGGCGGAGAAAATTCCCAGAACTGGGGGGGGGGAAACAGTTGTTCTCCAGACCTTAGCCTCGCACCGAGCCTCGTGCCTCGCAGGTGCATCACAGGTGGGATCTCTCCGTGCGGGTGACAGGCGGGCACGGCACCGCACACCGGGCACCGGCCCGAGCTCGTGTTTCTCGGTGACAGGAGGCTGTCTGCGGGGCAGCGACCCTGCCGCGGTGCTGTGTACTGCCAGATCCCCTAATGCCACGGCGTGCTGACAGTTGATAATGATTTTCGTTCTTCCCCTGAAGTAGAATGTTTGTATTAATTTATAACGCCCAACAAAAATTCAGTGGAGTTCTTCAGCTGCATTTTCTTTCAGAAGTCATGTTACCAGTATGAAGTTATTTGTGTCAGACAGTATTTCAGCTGCTGTTTTGGAGAAACGATTCATATTATTTCTACTCCTGGCTTATATTTCAGTCATGTAATTCTGTGTACATTGAGCTGCAACTAAATTTACCTACTCCTAGTTTTAACCTTTTCCTTGAAAATTATTTTTGGATGGCTCAAGAACCTAACTTTTCATCTCAGCTCTGTAAAACCTGGTATTTAAACTGAAAGTTCCATAAGAAACTGTGCAATTTATTTTGGCCTCTCTCTGTTTTACACTCTGAATCAGAGCTACAGACTTGTGTGTTCATGTTGAAACCTGATAGCTGATTCAGGCATCTCGGTATAGTTCATCTCGGTCTACTGCAGGGTAGAAACAAAGTTCTCGTATTTCAGAGCAAACTGTTTTTAGGATGAGATGTCTCTCTAGTGACAATAGTGACTCAAGATGGGGAAAAATAGAAAGTTAGGGAAGCTCTGAAGTTAAGGTGTGTTATTATGGCCTACCTCTTAACGTTTTCTTTTTTTTTTTTTTAAAGTATGTATTGTTGCAGTCATAACTGTGTTTTGCATGTTGCTTCCC
The DNA here is from genome assembly GCA_025769975.1 of Gallinago jamesoni. Taxonomy (NCBI): domain Eukaryota; kingdom Metazoa; phylum Chordata; class Aves; order Charadriiformes; family Scolopacidae; genus Gallinago; species Gallinago jamesoni. The sequence goes on along the minus strand of JAOQGH010000062.1, from coordinate 29,893,403 downwards.
AAAATCCTTTGACCATGAACATAATTCAGGTAGTAGGTGGAGTAGAAGAACACAATTGAACAGTCTCTGACACTTAAAGATCCGTGGTGCTGGTCCAATGCTCTGCGGTGTGCACAGTTTTATAGTTGCTGGTGTGTCGTGCAGTGTAGTGATGAATTGTTGGTAGGCATAATTTGTTTAGTTCCCAAGTTGATTTTTACTGAGGTCTAATAGTTTATTCTGGCTTTAGTCTGATACGTGTATGCTGTTTGTTCAGCAAACAGCTGTTTGTTCTTCACTTGCAGAATAATAAATTCCTTGGAAATTGGCTGTAAAAAAATAATCTTAACATCAGTGGTTTACATACATATATTTCTGATTTATTGCCAGAACTTAACATGCTTTTTAGCAAGTCGTTAAAATACTTACTATGATTATTCTAAAAGAAAGGGGTTTGTTTTTTAGAGCTGTATATTTTCTTAATTTCTTTTCTTAATTTCTTCTTTCACTGGGGACAGTGGTGGGAGAGAAGTTTTTAGAGGAAGGTGTTTTATATAGTGGTAGCGAACTTTTTCATAATGGAAAACCTTTTGGTACTTTATTTGGTGGCTTAATTTCTTTGGATGGTGAGAACTTTGAAAGACTGACCATGTACCACGTAAAGTTACCTTTACGTGATCTCAGTGCAGCTATTAATATGTTTTCACACTGAATTCTTCTCTACTAAATGTGAATATTCTGTAGTACTGCAGCAATGGACTGGCAAGCGGGGTATACTTATTAAAAAAATAGATATGATAATTATTTTAGTAAAAATTAAAAATTACCTTTAAAGCTCTTGAACAGAGTTGTTAATTATTAATATATTGTTATTATATATTGTTCAAATACTGCTTTCACACATACCTATTAAAATTTAAATGGATTATTTCTAAAAGTGAAAGAGGAAAGGTCATGATCCCTGTAATGTCAGAGATACCTATTGGCAGTGTATTGGGGGTTCATTAACTTTGTGGAATGGCTGACAAAATAAAGAAAGTTAAGTGAGTGCATCAGCCTTTGAAAGCTGAGAATGTAAAATGGAACTATGAAGAACAAGACAGTATCTATTTTTTTTCCCAGTGTCTCAAAAAAGTAAGGGGAGGGAACTAGACAGAACTTGGATGGAACTCTATTTTAAAATCTGAATAGACTTACAAAAACTAATGGTCATTTAATCGTGTTTCCTTTGCAAGGGGGAAGATCCTGTTGTGTTCTTCGTCAGCTCCTGTATAAAACATTACTATTTCAGTCCGATACCAATAGCAGACTTTTTTGTTAATCATCAACAAACATTAAAGCCCATTTATGTGTATCAAATAAAAATGAAAAAACAAATTTTTTAAACTTGAAAACAGATCGACAGTACAGACTTTATCTCAGTGAGGTCTGGAACTGTCCAGATTCTGTCCCTCAGATGTTAATTACTTTGCAGATGGAAACACTTTAAGCCCCGTAATTGCTGTGAGCTGCTGCAGCAGCGGTGTCAGTGTGATAATGGTGTTGACACCCACGTGTAACATCTGCGAGGACCAGACCCACGCTGTATCCTCTTTGAACGGCTGCGTGTGTGAGAGCCTCACTGGGAGGCTCAGCAAGCCAGCCCAGGGATGAAAGATGCCATTTTACATAAATTCTGGGTCCTCTGTGGTTCTCATTGGGGGAAAGATTTTTTGTTGAATACGCTTTTTGTTTAAAAACAGATGATGAAAACAATTACCGTACTACTAGATTCCATTGCTTTCTGATAGCTTCTGAAGCAGGGATCAATCTGGGTAGGAGAAATAGCAATAGGTTTTGTGGTATTTGAATGCCATCAGAGAAAAGATCTGGAGAAGTAGGGTAGCAGAAGAGGCACAAGGACAAAGAGTATTTGCTTTTTACTTACGATAGTTAAGCCCATAAATAATCACTGAGCTCCTCCTTTAACGGAGTACTTTAATGGTGGTTTCAGGGATTACTAATAGGAAAATTTGCATGATGATATATTCTTAACTTGTATTCTACCCCTTTATGTTTAGAAGAACAAATCCTGTTAAGGTACTGCAGAGCTTTGTCATCTATCCAGCGTCATCCAAACTAAACAAATATGTGTATGGATTTTACTTTTGTATCTGCCACCCTGCGCAATGAATTTTCACATTGTTCTTGTTTAGTTTATTGATTGTGAATTATAATTCTTAGGATGATGTTTGCAACTAAGGTATTTTCTTTCAGGGTATTTTAGTAACTGAAAGTTATGTTTTTTCCTGCTTTGTTCAAGTGAATTATCTTTCAAAAACAGAAGAAAAGTCTCCAGGCTTTTTTTCAGAATCGCATGTTGCAATGCTGGCACAGTTTGTTTTTCATACATTGTTTATTGCTTACTGGAATTTTCCATTTCTATTATTTGAAGAAATGCCTGTTATAAATTACTAAATTTTCCATTTTTTTTGCTTTATTATTGACACAATTTTCTGCTTCACTAAATCAAAGTGTTATGTGGCATGACAGGTACAGTACAGTTTGTGAGAAATAAGTAGTCACTAAGCCTGGGAAAAAAAATCTTCATAGTGGAAAGCTTCCATAAAATACTGTTTGTAAACTTGAGCAGGCTATTTATTCCTGTTCACCTGAAATTAAGATTTCTTCTTCCTTTCACTTATGTGGGTGTTTCTGCATTTCATTACACTTTTTCCATAGCCTCTTGCTTCGAGGAACTAGAGGAGAGAAAATGCACAGTAGTAACAAGTAGAAATGGGTATGTCTGTGATCAGCACTTCTGTGGCTGCTACGAGACTATGTTTACTCTCTCGGATTTTGCTGAACTATTTTTACTCTGTAGGAGGAGTGGGGCTGGCCACAGTTTTAAATGAAACAACAGAAAATCATTTAGGACTAGCTACAGTTTGTCAACTTCATTTTTCTTTTTTTTTTCCCATTTTTTTTTATTCATTCTAGACTTTCTGCTCTGGATTTGGTTCTTTGCAAAATGAATATTGGATTGTTTCACAAAGGTTGGACCCTCCAGTAGAATTCGTCAAGATCAGTGCACATAAATCAACAGCTTATATTTCTTGAAGATTTCTGCACAGCTTTTCAAGTTTTCATCACAATGAATTCGGGCTTATGGAGTCAAGAAAAAGCAAGTTCATCCTACTGGGAAGAGCGCATCTTTTACTTGCTTCTCCAAGAATGCAGTGTCATAGACAAGCAGACTCAAAAGCTCTTAAAAGTCCCCAAAGGTAGCATTGGGCAGTTTTTTCAAGACCGTTCTTCTGTGGGACACTCCAGAAATATTCCTTGTAAAGGCAAGAAACTGCAGATTGGATTAAAGATTCTGGAACAACCTCATGCCATCCTGTTTGTGGATGAGAAGGATGTTATAGAAATAAATGAAAAACTAGCTGAGTTGCTGTTGGCCATTACTAACTGTGAGGAAAGATACAGTCTGTTTAAAAGCAAAAGCAGGTTAACTAAAGGCATCCAGATCGATATTGGCTCACCTGTTAGAGTACAGCTGAGATCAGGAGATGATAAATTTCCTGGAGTTGTTCGCTTCAGAGGACCCTTATTGCAAGAAAGGTCCCTAACAGGGATATACTTTGGAGTAGAGTTGCTGGTAAGTGTCTTGCTAAGGGGGACCATCATATATATTTTATAAGAGGAGCTAAAAATCTTGTATTTAAAGAGGCAGTCATAATAATTTTCTTTTTTGAAGCGTTATTACCCCTGAAAATTCTGTAATCAGCAGTCTTTTCATAAGCACTGTTATTAAATACCTGTCAACACACCATACCACATTAGCCTTGTATTCTACATGTTAAGTGAAGCTTTATGAGGTGCATGGGCTGGGAACATACTCTGACTCTTCCAGCCTAGAAAAATTTAATTATGTCCCCATCGTGACAAATATCTGACTCTCAGATTTCTGTGGACTACTTTGGTTTTCTGTGCATGTGGCAGGATACAATCCATAAGTGCAGGATTTTAGGGTGGCTGTTTTTGTAGAGCCCTAAAAGTCAAATGGCAACTAGTTAAGATAGAGATTGTTGCTGTTGTGTGCTCCTAGTGAAATATTTTGCAAAAATTAATGTCAGCCATAAGTTTTTGAAGCATTAGATTCAGGACATTGCCACTCTTGTATTAGAAATATATTTTTCAAAGTCCTCTTTAAATTTTTCCCAAATTCTTTTAAGTTCCCACTGAGAACCTCAGGGAATATCTGGGCTAAGTGCTTCTGAAAATCAGTTCTCTTTATTTGGCATCTAAGTGGAATTATTGAATGCTTAGCATTATGTCTAGTATGAAGTAGTCTGGTCTTGATCTGGCAAAAATTTGATGATGGAAGTAAGATTTACACCTGAAGAAAACATGCTTCCGTGAGTAGAAAGGCTTCTGCCTGCAGCTACTCCCTAATCTAACAACTTACTGTTTATTCCCCTAAGATAGAAAGTCTGTACATTTGCCACGAATTCTGGCAATAGAATTTTCCCAATATAACAATAGTTCATCAGGCAAATTCTCCAAAGCACTGGATTATGTTACTGTTGTTGTAGTAGTCTGCTTTTGCACAAAATACACTGTTTGTGTTTTTTTTTCTTTTTCCTTCTTTTTTTCCCCTCCACTTCCTTCTCTGACACTTAGGAAGAAGGTCGCGGTCAGGGCTTTACGGATGGACAGTACCAAGGCAAGCAGCTTTTCAGATGCGATGAGGATTGTGGGGTTTTTGTTGCTTTGGACAAACTGGAGCTGGTGGAGGATGATGACAATGAACTGGAAAGTGACTATGCAGCTCCAGTTGACGCAATGCAGGTAGAACTTCCTCCTCTGGAGATCAACTCCAGGGTTTCTCTGAAGATAGGAGAGAGTATAGAGTATGGGACAGTTATATTCTGTGATGTCTTACCAGGAAACGAAAGTTTAGGATACGTTGTTGGAGTGGACATGGTAAGAAAATAATCTGACTTTAATAACTTTTGCATGTGTGTTATCTAGTAAATGACATGCAATATAGAAGAAGAAACATTATCCACAAGCTACTTCAGCGGAGGCTGACCTAAAATGGGAAATAAACACTTGTGTTCAAAGATGCCCCTTGGTGGGAATTGGTTTTTTGGCATCAGGTAAATGGTATCCTATTTGATGCTAAACGGTTCAGGAGAAATACTCTGGTTACTCTGAGGAGCCTCCACTGAGCTACTTGCAATGTTAGATGTCAGTCTTCAAGTCATAGAGTTGAGTGTTTGTCTTGTGAGACCAGCTTCATTCTGCCTTTAAAAAAAGTAGTCTGGATGCCTTTTTCTTTGTTAGCTATTTTTAAAAGCTTTTGTTTTCATGTAACTTTGGTTTGTTTGACTTCATTCCACCTTAAAAATACTGAGTTTTAAGTATAAAAGTTGATCTTTCAAGAAAATGTGAAGCTTGTAATTAAAAATTATTTCTAGCAACTTTTTAAAATGAACAGGTGTTAAATTTTTGGTAGTTAAAGGATGTTTTGGTTTCGTAGGTCAGGTGCTTTCCATTTTCTTGATTGCAGTAGCTGTTGCCTAACAGTGCACTGGAATTGTTCTAACTTGTTTTATAACAATGGACTTCAGTAGAGGAATGCTTGTTAAAATAGAAAATATTTCTCAAAAGAACAGTTTAAATTTGTGTTTGTCTTTAAAAAATGTAATGTTTGAGAGTTCTAAATGCAAAGTTTGTCACAGGAAAAAGTAGATGTTGTCACACCTTTCATTGTCCTAATTTTTACGTTCCAACATATGTGTGTATTTTGTATGATGTAAATCTTCTCTTGGGATACATGTAATGTGGTTTTCTATTTTTAGGACAATCCTATTGGAAACTGGGATGGAAGATATAATGGAATACAGCTGTGCAGTTTTGCAAGTGTTGAAAGTACACTGCTTTTGCATATCAACGATGTTATTCCAGGTGTGCACGGCTTTCTTAACCAGAAGGCAGACTTTGACAACATCTCAGCCTAGGCACAGTTATATGATTGATTAAAACAATACTGTGGAATTGACTATTCTAAATTCAATTGAATTACTTTAACCTTCTGTGTTATAGTTCTCTTCACTTTTCTCCTGCTTTTGGTTACAGTCTCACTGATAGTAATTCATGTCAAATTGCATAGTATTCGCAATACTATACAGTTTACAGTTAGTTTTTATGAATTTGTGAGTGTCTGTAGCGGGAATCTCTTTATTGAATGTAGTTCAGTTTATTCAAGGAGTTTAAATATCTTGGATCAGAAAGCTGTTCTTTTTGTGCTCAAAATGTATTGATAGTATTATTTATGCATTCTGTGAACTTCAAAGTTCATAGCAAGAGTGTGGAAAAATTCACTATTGATAGTAATTCACTGAGTAGTATCAACTTGAAACCACTACAGTCCCAATTAATTTTCTAAAGTAGGATATTAATTCCTTTAATAATTAATAATTTAATTCCAAGTTTAGGTTGTGCTCTATCTGAAGACGGGTACTAATGAGTGTGCAGTCTTGTACAGCCTGTAGTCTGTAACCATTGCCCTCTGTCTTCAATTTGGCTGACTTTCCTTATGTTTACCTCCTTGTTGGTTTAGTTGAGATGCATGTTTTTGCACGAATTGTCCTCTCTTTTTCTGGACAATTAATGGGGACTTCCCCGTTTTGGGGAAAAGACCATTTGTTGTAGATGTATTGGTAGGAGACAAAGTTTAGAATTTCACCCGTCTGTTTCCTGTAGTGGAAGCACGCAGAGACATTGAAGAACATGAAGCCCATCTATTTGATGTGTTCAAGAAGTAATGGTAGACTTCAGAGTAAAGTCGTAAAATGCCAAAAAAGGTTTTGCCCCACTCAGTTTTAAAACTTACGATGCTAGACCTCGGTTCAGTTAGGTTTCAAGTTGAACTTCTCTGTGACATAATGAAAGCATAGAAAAGGGAAGCTGACACTCTTTTCATGTATCGTGTCTCAGAGACCGTGTCACAGGACAGGAGACCTCCCAAACTTGCCTATACCTCGAGAGGTGGTGGTGACAAGAGCTCTTTCAATCATAGTAAGCCAAAGGCTACAGGTACGTATGGGAATTGTGGTTTTCTTTACCTTCACAAATTTCTCTTGGTTGGGAAAAAGTGTTGCCTTGCACCTTGTGTCACTCCATTTATTATTGCAGTTACATATCAAGTTAAATTTCTCTGGTGTATTTGTATGGTTTTGTTTAATCATAATAAGGAGGGTAGACAGTTTAAGCCAAGACTGCTCAAAATACTTTCATGAAAAACAGTTTGACATTTAGCAAAAATTCAAGAGGATGTTACCTAGTTGTCCAGTATAACCAATTCAGGGCTGCATTCTGTTTTTCTGAAAGTGTGTTGTGTGTTTGGGTTTTTTATATTTTTTTAAATAAATATAGTTTGCTGTTCTCTTCCTTCAGCAGGACTAGAAAGTACTGAGTTTTTAGCCCAGGTACAGATCTACTTAAGAGTGAATATCTTAATTTTGCTATGATTGTAAACTAAAATTTTATTCCTAAAATATAAACTTTTTTTGACTCTGGTTTTGGCCAGCTCTGAAAATCCTCCCAGAGTAAACAAACTGGAAGGGAAATAATTTTATTTTTTTTTAAAGGCAGAAATCAAAACTCAGTGTTTCTTATGTTTACTATTTTGGGTTTTAGAATACTAATGACAATATATTCTGTCAACTTTCATTCTACCTGGCATTGGATGCTGGCAGAGATGGTTTCTTCACTGAAGTAACTGCAGTTACAGTTGGCACAAGTTACAGCTGTGTGGAATTGGATAGGTGATTTATTTGCCTACTCTGCTTTTTTTTTTCTTTAGAAACAAAACTTACCTGTTGTTCACTGTATCTTAAATACTTATATCCCTAATTTATAGCAATGAAAAATTTGCACTTGAGGGGTGCTTTCTGCTGCCTACTCAGGTTGGTGACTTTAAATTTCAGTTTGGAAGATGAAGTTGGTTTGGGATAAACTGCCTTGTTGCAAGCTTAGAACTGTGTTAGCTTTGATGGGAGAGTTTGCTGCTTTGTGGAAAGGCAGTTAGGTCTTTCTGAAAGTATTTTAATTCATAGTGTGAAATCAGAGCGTAGCTATCCTTTGCAAATAAAGACTATTCTCTTCAGTAAAATGTGTTGTTTTCCAGGAACTACCTCTGAACCTGGAAACAGAAACAGATCTGAAGTCTTCTACACATTGAATGGCTCATCAGTTGACTCTCAGCCTCAAATGAAACCAAAACCCCCATGGTATATTGATGAAGGTAAAAAGAGATGATAGTCTTTCATGTAGGCATACACTTTATTTAATAAACAAAACAAAACTAGAGCGTGTTGTTCTTCAAATAAAACAACTATGAGTTTAAATTTAAAACAGTTGGAATATGTTGTCTTAGTGAAAGACATATATCATAAAAAGCATCTTGGAACTCCCATGAAAATATACTCTGTCTTAGTTGACAGACCTGTTGTTTTATCCTGCGTGTCGGAGATTACACTGTTGGCAGCGAATGCGCAGCTCTGTGGGAATGCCTTGTCTTGCAGGCAAAATAAAAGCTGAGGCTTGGGAGGGAGATAGGAAGATATTCCTTGTAGCCAAGTATCTGGAATAATTTTATTTTTCCTGTGTTTTTGTTACAGATCTAAGGGAACTGTAATATTCTGCCATACCAGCTAATCAATCTGGAAATAGGGGAGGAAAAAAATAATCTCACTAAACATACATGTTGTTTCAGTATTTTTTTTTTTAAGTTATTTGTGTAAAATCACTTTCTGAATTCTTACAAGTATGGGTGCATGTACCCAAAAGATCAGTATGTCCTGATTTGCTTCCAGATCTAAGTTTTTTTTTTTTTCAGTTAGGTTTTCTGAAGTCTGGCTGGCTGACTTAGGGACTGAAGGGGTAAATACTAAACTAATGTTAATTTAAATTGGTTCTTGGTTGCCTAACAGATCTTGTTCCAACAGCTTGGAACTCTGTTTAAAAATTAATTTATTATAATATTTAAAATTTTAAAAAGTAAATATTCTGTCTAGACAGGACTATGGAAGTAAAGGATTGAATCAGTTTTTTTTTTTATTTTTGGACTTTATGTTCAATTAATTAAAGAACATGGGGAGAAGAGGTGACGAAGAAGAGGCTTTTGCTCTGTGAATACCAATTTTTTACCATGTAGAGAGTTGAGATACAGAACACTTGTGCCATTACATCTAGTTGTGATCTCATTTATCAAGCGCTGCATTAGTCATGATTTATTTAAATCCTTTATAGACACTGATAGATTTCTTGTGTTAGAACCAAAGTATATTGTGGTAGAGCCAGGGGAATAAACACTTTTCCATTTGCAAATCACGTCTGCAAGCAATTACTCATCTCTGTATAAGCTGTGAACCAAATCCTTTCCTCAGTCACACTGACCAATGAGTTCTTCCTAGTTTTGCCCATTACAGCCGTAGTCCTTGGGGCTGTTAACTTGTATTCAAAGAAAGATTCCAACGAGGGGGGAGGAAAAAAGTTTTCGGTCTAAATCTTCCCGTAGTTTCTGGCTTGCATCTCCTTTCTGTTTGCTGCTCGTTTCCATTGGTGGTAGTGAAGGAGGCGTCTCCTAAGCCACTTTGATCTCTCCAGTGTTGCCAAGTGACAAACATCTTCCTACATGTCCCCAGCTGTTAGCACCTCCTGTACAGGACACCTCTTAAACCAGATGCAGGTGCAGATCCACTGCATCGGTTGGATAGCTAAGTCTTTACTTTTGTAAGATGGAGAAAATAAACCCCAGCATTTACTGATGTCTTGTTTTTTTTTTTTTAAACAGTTGCTGAAGACCCTGCAAAATCTCTTACTGACTCATCTCCTGGATTTGGGCATTCTTCGCCACCTTTAACAAACTCGGTGTCTACAGAAAACAGATTTCACTCCCTCCCTTTTAGCTTGACAAAAGCCTCGACTACTAATGGTACTATTGGACACAGTCCTCTCTCTCTGTCCGTTCAGTCGGTCATCGGTGATGTCAATGCTGCCCCTAACCAGGAGAGTCCGGCAGCAGCAGGCCCGGTCGGGAACTCGCATGGTCTCGAAGCGGGTTCCTTGGCTGAAGTTAAAGAAAATCCTCCTTTCTATGGAGTAATCCGCTGGATCGGCCAGCCCCCTGGAGTCAATGAAGTATTAGCTGGACTGGAACTGGTAAATATAAATTGTAGTTCATATCAATACTAATTATGTTACTAGTTTTGTTCCTGTGTTCTTTGTGCCATGTCGGGTAATTGAATTTCTAGGACTGGTCACTTACTTTACAGGAGTGCCCTTTGCTTACCTTATGGAGATTTTAATTGAAAAATGTCGATCATATTTAAAGGTTCCTTGAAATGCAGATCTATATAAAATGCTCTGGCTGTAAGAGTTTTTGTTGAATATCAGTTTTTTGTTTGTTTTTTGCATAGCAGCGAACAGGCAGTGTCAGAGTAATGACTGTCAGAGCCGTAACAGCGGTGTTGATAACGGGTGGTAGTGGCACTGATGGTTTGACAGCCATGTGCTTTAGGTGTTGCTGTGCACCCCTTGTAAATTCACAGTTGCTGCAAACACAAATTGCTTTTGCTTTCATGTACAGATGTTTTCTCTGTGGCACCTGCTGCCAAGGTTGGGATTGGCTATCAGTTAAATTAATGGGTAAGCAATGAGGGAGATGGGGTTCTTTATTTTGGGATAGTTCAATAAATTTCAGATAAAGCAGTGTACAGTTACGTAAAACAACAAACATCTCAGCAAAGTAGGTGAGAATATGACTGGAATTTCAACGGTTACAAAAAATCCTGGCACCGTTTTGGGTGAAGCTCAAGCCATAGTTTGCCACGGGTGTTCTCAGACTCCATCTTAGGGTGCCTTGTATTAAACTGGGGTCCTGGCCTTGCCTGTCATGTGTTCCTGTGCTAAAACCTAAGCCATTGTTAGCAAGCAGACAATTGCGATACCAAAGATATATTTATATATCGATATATAACGATAACTTGTTATTTTTCATATAGTTTATATTGTCTTTCCTTGATGTACATTTTAGGCGTTGTGAAGTATTTTTCTTGTGCGGGTCACAGTCACGCTGGAGGTATTTGCATTACCTAATGCTTAGTGGTTTTAATTGAGTTCTAAAAGGTGCTCGGTAGCGCGCGTGTGTTATTTCTAACTGCAGAAGGAAGCTGGAATGACTAGCTGGCTTAGTTAAGTTGACTAGCTTTAATTCTCTCTCTCCTCTCCCACCTCCCCCAAGATGCTTCTGATGGAATTTTTGGTTTACTTTGAATAGAGTGAAAGTTTAAGGATGAAGAAAAAAAGTGTGGCTCTTAATTTCCTCAATAAATCTAGTTAAAGAACACCGCAGCTGAAGCTTTTTATACTAAAAATGCAGGAACATTGTATATCAAGCTTCAGACTACATAAAAGGTGACTTACAGATAGATATCTTATCAAATGTCTTACTGCAGAATTGTAGAAGTAAGGAAAAAAAGTGACTTCTCACTTGAATTTTCAGGAAGATGAATGTGCAGGTTGTACAGATGGAACATTTAAAGGAACTCGCTACTTCACCTGTGCTCCGAAGAAAGCTCTCTTTGTTAAGCTCAAAAGCTGCAGGCCGGATTCCAGGTTTGCCTCACTACAGCCCGTCTCCAACCAGATTGAACGCTGCAACTCTCTAGGTACTGGGCTCCTGCTTGGGGCTTACTCACCGGCTGGGAACTGGCCTGGGGTTGGCTTTCATTTATTCCCGCGTTATGTTCTTTGCATGGAACGCTTGAAAATTACAGGTATTCAATGAATACAGGGTATTAATTAGATGCGATTAATGAATAGAAGGTCAGCCTGTACAGAACATAACGCTTCTATGGATTACTTTCTTTATGCTTTAAAACAAGAAAAGGTTCATATATTTAAAGAAATTTCATAAAATTAAGGGATTTTTTTGTTATGCTGTACATTTTTTTTACTTTAGAAGTTGTAGAGCAATCTTGCTAAAAATTTGTATTTGTAACTCTAGCAATGTGTGATTGCGTTATCAGAAATAAAGATAGTTATTTTTCTCTAATTAAATTTTTTTCTAAGTATTAACATGTATTTTTATAGTGGGAATTAGTGGTTAAAAACTTACCATTTTTTTTCTAACTTCAAATATTTTAGATTTCTTGGGTCATGTTGTATTGCCTGGGACAACAGCAAAGAAAAATGTGTGTGATACTTGTAAGATAGTGTAACCAGGGCATTTGTAACGAGAAGAGAACTTCATTCCTACTGGCTAAAGTGAATCCAGTGCTGCAGGCTCTGGAGCACTCTGATGTGCGTTGTCAGTGGAATGTAAGGCCTTGTTCGCTCTCTGGAAGACAGTCAGTCTCAGCTATAATAAAATGCTACTCTAGTCCAGGGAAGGAATGCTTACACTAAGGCAGTAACTTAGCTATGAAACGTTAATAGGAAAATCTCAAGGGGGATAAAATTTGAGGCTTTAAAGTGTCTTTTGAAAAAAAAAATTTCAGCCTTTGGAGGTTACTTAAGTGAAGTGGTAGAAGAAAACACTCCTCCAAAAATGGAAAAAGAAGGTTTAGAGACAATGATTGGAAAGAAGAAAGGTATCCAGGGTCATTACAACTCCTGTTACTTAGACTCCACCTTATTCTGGTAAGTGCCTAATTTAACTAGTGGTATCCCACGCTAGAAATGTGGAACACATGATCCTTGTTGTAACGACTGTCTGTCTGTATCACTGTGCAGCTCAAAGGTCATGCCTTTGACTCTTTCAATTGGAACAAGCACTGCAGCATTCACTGCGTAACGTGAAGTGCTGATCGTGTCCAAATTGTACTGGCCCTTGCGTATCTATACTCTTTTTGACTGTAAAGGGTTGAAAGATGAAAGAGTACCCAGGGTGGAGGGAGGGTAATGTATATGCAGAATCCTGCCTTGGCAAGCAAATTGTTTTTGTACTCTGCTGCAGAAAAGGTCCTGGGTTACAGTGGACTTTTACTAATTAATATAGCTATGTTGTCTTCTGTCGATAATTCTCTCTTTTTGAGTTTGTTTAGTTCATTAATTCTTCCCGTGGCTTTGCTTGGTTTGTCTTATGTTGCTCAGGCATCTGAGTGGTTGTATCTTCCAGCACCAAACCAACTTCCTTCTCTTTTTTTCCTTTGTAGCCTGTTTTCTTTTAGCTCTGTTTTGGACACTGTGTTACTCAGACCTAAAGAAAAGAATGATGTAGAGTATTATAGTGAGACTCAAGAGCTGTTGCGGACAGAGATTGTGAATCCTCTGAGAATGTAAGTAGAGGCATGAACTGGGCTCTGGTCTAATACAAATTTTACACTAGATCCTGCTGGGTGTGCGTTCCTATTGCAAACCTGAAAAGTTTGGCTACCTGCTGCTGCCAGTCTGTTCAGTTGTGGGGATTTTGAGTATTTCTACTTGTTCTTCATGGTAAATTTAATCAGTGCTAACTGGAAATTATTTGGTAATAAAATATTTTCACTAGTCTCTATTTGGAAATGCGATCAGCATAAAGCTATTGTAAAATTTGTATAGGTATAAACACAAAAGCATTGATAAATATAAGTTATGTTTGTTCACAGCATTTGTATTTATGTGGTTTTTTTGCTGCTGTTCTTGACAAGAAAGTATTTGCGTTATCTTACATGGAATTTCACAATTTGATGGGCCTTCCCAAGTTTTGTTAATTTTTACATGGGGACTACAAGTGATCACGATGCTTCTATTAACATAACTTAATGTGAGCTTTGTAATTCCTTAGGCACAATGAACAAAGGAAATATGATAAAATTGCACAAAAAGTTATTTGTCTTAATTTTTTTAAAAACATGTAAATAATACAGTTGTAGTTCTGGAATTCTGAGGGCTCTCACTAAACAATTTATCACAAAACTTTACTTTTGATTTGTGATATAAGAGGATGGCTGCTGAACCCTGGTTCTTGTAAGGGTGTGCGTCCTTTGCCCGGTGTGTTCCAGGGCTCTGGGGCACAGAGTAGGGGACACACCAAGTAGCAGACATCTGAACTGGCTGAGAGGACTCAAACTCTTACTTCTCCTACCTTTCCACCAGCCTTAAAAGTTTCTTTGCTTTTTTTGCAAAGCTTTAGAGGAAAAGATTGAATGCTCAAAACTTCAGCTTCTTATGTCGGCAATACAGCTCTGTATCTTTTTCTCAAATATTGAAATATATTTTATTAACAACTCCCACAGTGCTGTTACATGACATTTTGAAAGTGATGTGTTAAGTGGTGTAAATTAGAGTGGAAACAAATCAAAAGTAGTTGACTGACAAATCAGTAAACAGTTATACTGGCAAGTTTAATGTTTAAAAGTTTAAAAAGAGCGCTTAAAGGTAATGTAAGAACACTGAGCACTGCATAAATTTATACTGCATTAAAGAAAAACCTGGAAATTAGATTGAATATGAGGGGTCTATATGTAGTTTTGAAGTAATACTGTACACTGTTAAAGGAGGATCTGAGAGCCTGTTTTTCAGCATTTAAGACTGCGGTCTTTTTTCTGCTTCTCTGACAATCACAAACTAGCTAATAGCTTATTAAACCCATTTATCTTAGATATGGATATGTATGTGCTACAAAGATAATGAAACTGAGGAAAATACTTGAAAAAGTTGAGGCTGCATCAGGATTCACTTCAGAGGAAAAAGGTAACTGGGGGTGTCTTCCGTTCTTTGAGATTTGTCAGAATCATAGTATGATGGAACTGAATACCTTGCTATATAATCATACCAGAGCACAGCACACAGCTATTTCTGTGTAGCAGTAATATCTCTGTCAGAGATTTCAGTGACCAGTGGGTGGTAAAAAGGTCTTTTCTGCTTCCGCGGGTCTGTGAGGAGCCCTCACTGAGCAGTTTCTGCTGTTAACAGTCTTTCACCAACTGGATTTCATTTTTGCCTTCCTGTGCCCATGTAACTCCCTTCGAGCAGTTAGGGGAGATCTAAGGCTCTTCCTCAGAAGTTAAGACACTGATAAGGCTGGGGTCTTGTCCTCTTTCAAAATGTCACTTTGGTCCCTGAGGAATAATTTTTCCACTACAACATTTCATTGTCACAAAGATTATATAGTATTTTAAGAAATAAAATGTGTAAATCATGTTATAAAAGTCAGTTCCCAACCTTTTGATCATCTGCTGCATGTAATGATTAATTAGCATTGTATTATGTAGCTGTTTTGTTTTTATTTGGGAGAAGACTACTTTCTTTGTAAATGCTAAATGCTGAAACCCGTTATTTATTGCAGTTAGTGGCAGGAAGAGAAATGCACCAGAAAACTCCCAGTGTTGGGGGAGAATAGACCTCTGGGAAGCCAGTGTTGGCTGAATTCTTGATTAGACAACTTGGTCTCTAGTTTAGATGAACTTTGTACTATTGTTGAGCTTTTATGTAAGTGTTACTGCCACTACTTCTCGCTGCTTCTCTGCACTTTCACCGTTTTCTTTTAAAAGCTTTTATTTCTCCTGGAAAAGTTGCGTGGTGCCAAACGATTCCTCTGAAATACAGAGCATGTTTTTGATCTTTACTGGATAGCTCCATTACCTTGTTGAGCCTGTGACTTTTGCTAGGGCCATTTGATACCAAAAGAGCAAATAGAGCTTTGTGTCATGAAAATACTCGTTGTTTGTCATAATCTTACTGTGTTAATAAAGCTGTAAAAATGAACTTTTACTGTTCCTATTAAAATACTGAAAACTTTCAATACATCAAAATCAGTCTGATGTATCTAGTTTTGCGTACTAATGACTTCTTTTTTTCCTCCCTTCTCTAGATCCAGAAGAATTTTTGAACATTTTATTTCACCATATTCTAAGAGTCGAGCCACTGTTGAAAATAAGGTGAATCTTTTTTCTTTGTTGAACTCATCTATTTGTAGAGGCTGATGAGGAGAGACTGACTGCTGCCTTTCAAACTGCGATAGCTTAGATCACCTTTGACTTTAGATCTGTTATTTCTGACAAATTTGACACTATTTCCTACCTTTTCTGGTAGGTGGGTTTTGCCTTGCTGGTCTCTTGTTGCAAAGGCTCATGGATGTAGTTTCCTGAGACCTGGACAGCGCTCCCCTGCCTGCTCTCTGGGTGCTCTCTGGGTGCTGTCTGCGTGAAGCCTTCCTGCCTCCGTTAGTTGCACTGCAGAAGGGCTGCTGTGAGAGGACCCTCCAGCTCTTCTTCTTGTGGCCTAGAGCTTAGAGCTGCTTATTTCTGGGACAGGCTGCAGAGATTGCTGAATGGGTGTTTAAGCCATGGAAACTGATTTGCATTTCTATTTTAAGGTTAATGATAATAAATATTTCAGTGGTTTGGCTTGATCAAGTTTGGCTTCTCTTTATCAAAGTAAGAGATGCTGGCATTAATGTATGCCTTCATTCTTGACTGTAGCACTACAAGGATTCAGCTTGGCTGGTTGGTTTGTGGTGTGTGTTTGTTTTAGTGGTGTGTTTTTGTGGTGTTTTTTTTTTTTTTTCCTTTTTTTTTGTGAGGATGATGTTTATCCAGAGTGCTTGCTATGGCTATCACTGGTAATTAATGTAGTAGCCAGCCTTCGTAATGTTTTGCCAGGTGTGGGAGGCTTCTTAACAACTAGAGCTGAACAGCTCTTGGAGTATCCTTTTCAAGATTTCTCTGTTAACTGCCTAGCAAGTCTAGCAACACTGGCCACCTACGTGAGACTTCCATGGCAGGAAGCAGTGTAAATATCTCTCTGATTAAAAGGAAACATTTCATTAAACCCAGTTTTTGTTTTTTTTTTTAACTTCTTATTGGGAATGTCATACCAAAGAACAACAATTATTGTTGTTCCTTTTGATGCTTTATTACTGACACTCTTACTTGTCTTTCCAATGAGGGCTGTGTTAGTGTGTTGCAGTTTTTGATGCACGTGCTCAGGAAGTATGTCTCAGTTGGTAGCTCAGTAATGCATAGGCATATGTTTTTAAAATATACTCTGAAACCTATACTGCTTTTATTTCATAAATAAGTTTTTCTACAATCAGTCCACACTTAATACTTGATTTCCTATCATCTAAGGCACTTCGTTGTTGCTGGCTTTTTTTTTTTTTAAACTATATTTCAATGCAGAGAGGATGTTGTATAGATTATTTTCTGGTAGGTGTTATTTTCCTAGTAAAATGCAGTTATTGGTACAGTAGAGCTTCAGAATCTGTGTTTTTTTTTAAATCTGTTTTTAGATCAGCAGGTCAGAAAGTACAAGATTGTTACTTCTATCAAATTTTTATGGACAAAAATGAGAAAGTTGGAGTCCCGACAATTCAGCAGTTACTAGAGTGGTCATTCATCAACAGCAACTTGAAGTTTGCAGAGGTTGGTGACAGCTGTTGCTTTGTTAGAAGTGAGGATTCCTAGGTATTTGCCTGTTCAGCAATGGGACAGAAGTAGGACTTGGTGTGGAAATTGCAGACGTGTTGGAAACGGGAGCAGTAAGTACAGGTTGCCTACATTACAGAAATTTGAAGGTTGACTTAATGACATGGACAGACCGAATGACTCGAACTGCTGATGGGGAAGTGCAGTCCAGTATATTTAGTATCATACTTGTGTGTAACTGGGACTTAAAACATTTGACAGTGATTTTGATGCCACTTTACTGGGTTTTTCAGACATACTTTGAAAGACTTCATTTTGGTTTGCTGACCATCTTGTTAAGTTTGGAGCCAGTAGACTGCAAGTTTAAATAACAGGAATGTTTATTGTATTCGCAGTATGTCTCTAAATTTAGGTAATTATATATCTCTAGCTAATTACATTATATTCTGGCATTTTATCTAGGCACCCTCTTGCCTGATTATCCAGATGCCACGGTTTGGAAAAGACTTCAAAATGTTCAACAAAATTTTTCCATCCTTGGAATTAAACATAACAGACTTACTTGAAGATAGTAAGTATGTACACTGCGGTGTGTAATAAAAGAGAGTTGTTGAGCGTGACTAACAGTGAAAGTAAGTACTCCTGGTACTGCTGAGGTTTTGTTTTTTAAAATAAATTTAACAAGGCAGTGTGGAATGTTCAGGCTGAGGAAAAAGGAAAGTTTACTGACTAGAAGGCGCTTTTTTTCCCCTTTTTTCTTCACATATCAATTAAAAGCTGTAATTCAAAAGAATGTAGAGAAAATAATTTGCTTGATTATTTAATTCTTGAGTACCTCTACAACTAAACTTCTTATTTCAAGATGGTGGTGCTAAAATTGAGTTATTAGCAGCAAAACAATTCATTAATATGGCAGGCAAGAAATCCTAAAAGCTTAAGTGTAGCATCGAGATTGGTTAACAGGACAATCATGATTAAGTTTCATTAGTCTTCGTCAGTTTGTGCTGCTTCTGTCTAAGCTTTTTGTCATTAGTTAATCAAACTAGAAGAGAACCTGGGATGAGTACATAAACCTGCAGCATGTAGGGATGGGGCATCTTCAACTCTAAACCTGTGACTTGTTTAGGACCTAAATTTCTGATACTCGTCATTCAGTGACTTTTTTTAGTGCATTACCTAAAAAAAGACACACGGTTTTAAATTAGAGATAAGATTTAATAAAACCACTAAAATGGATAATGGATAATAATTGCTGAAACTGCCGTGACCTTTTCTTTCATTATCTTGGCCATCAGCTTAGGCTGTTGGGTTTTTTTCTGGTGTTGACAGACACAGGGGCTAAGCTGGCTGTACCAATACCAATAGAGAGAATGAACTCGATTTAAAAGCCTGTTTTTACTTGTGCATGCAGTTCCTAAAACTTGAAAAACAGAAAATGATAAAAATTAACTTTCCACTCTAACCCTTTTTCTCTTATTTCATATTATGTCAAGAGGAAGGATTAAATACACTTCTGCTTTGATTGGCAACCTGGTTTTAACTTTTTTTAACATAGTGTTTTTCACTATTTAGAGTAGTAATCCTCCCTCCTTTCCATACCCCCTGTCTTAAAAAACAAAAAAGCCTCTCCAGATTGGAGACTAATACCTTCTTTAAAAACGCAGCTCCCAGGCAGTGCCGTATATGTGGAGGGCTTGCTATGTATGAGTGCAGAGAATGTTACGAAGATACTGATATTTCTGCTGGGAAAATCAAGCAGTTCTGCAAAACATGCAATACACAAGTAAGTCGTTGTCTTTGTTATTCTACATGAGTTTGACCCAAATGGTATGTGCTGTAATAAGAAGAACGTAGTGAGACTTCCACCAGCAGTAGCGTAACTGCGCCCACCACGTGTTGCTGCCTTTGGTGACAAACCAGGAACTGGCTTTGCCCTGCAATGTGTTCATCAACAGCTCCTTAGTGCCAAAAGAACTGCCAAATCCAGGACTGAATACAGTGAAGTAGTAATCGTGGGCAGCTTGGAATCTGTTTCCTATTGCCTGTTTTAAATCCCAATTTTCTGGGCAGTACTTAACTACACTGGTGGGGAAAAAAATAGAAGAAATGTTTAGTCTGCTGTTGTTACCACATTTCCTTCTCTGTTCAGCAGTAACGTTCTTCTTAGCTTTGTTTGGCACTGAAAGAAATAATTTTATGGGGTGTTTTTTCGATTCTGAAATACCTCTTCAATTGTAGGTTCATCTTCATCCCAAGAGACAGAGTCATAAATTCAATCCATTGTCACTACCTAAAGATCTTCCAGACTGGGACTGGCGACACGGCTGCATCCCGAACCAGAAGATGGAGTTATTTGCTGTTCTCTGCATAGAAACAAGCCACTATGTAGCTTTTGTTAAATATGGGAGGGACGACTCCGCCTGGCTTTTCTTTGACAGCATGGCAGATCGGGACGGTAGTAGATCTCTTACTTATTCTTATTAATGTTCACTTATTTTTTTTTTTTACATACATTACTATAGTAAATTTCAGTGCCTATTGGGAATATTAGGATATTAATATAATTTAACTTGACGTACCTAATGCTGGGACACTAATCTTGACTCGGCATTACCTCGGTGCATTGATTTCATAGCAGCCACTGGTTTGCACAATCTGAATTTCACCTAAATTGGGCATCTTAGTAAGTAGATGGTAGAGAAGTAACAGCAGAAGTTTTCTAGCGGGACTCCTTATATATTTTTCTATACTTTACAAGTTTGGCAGAGAGAATTGATTTTAAATAATCGGTTGCAGGAATATGTTATTTCAGTCTATAAGGGGATGTACACAACTATCAGATAGTATGAAAATATTTTTATTGCTTTTGCTTGAACTACTTAATGTAGGTGTCTTTAGAATAAAAAAATAGTCACCCCTTACACCATTCATGCAGTTCCTTTGAACCTCTTTAGAGTTACCAGTGGAAAACCATTACCTGTGATAACACAAATGTCAGTAAAACAAGTGTTCTCTTAGGTATCCTTATTTAAACACTATTTCATTCTGGTGCCTGAGAAAAACAGTAATAGATGCAAGTGTCAGACTCATAGGAACAGGTCTTTGTATGAAGAATTCGTTACAGTGTGATTTCGGGAGTGGGAGGAAAAGAATCTTGCCTCCTGTTTGAAAATGAAACTGCTGCAGGATTAAAGTCTCTTTCTTACAACAACCCCAGAAGGCAGCCCTGCTTTGTTTTGGAGCGTTTGAAATGTGCATGACTCAAGTCTGTAAAGAACCACGTCATTTCAGGACCGTACATCACAGGAGATACTCATTAGATGTACCTCCTGCTGATCTTTGGGGTTTTTGTATCACAAATATTTTTCCTCAGCCAGTGCTATAACCAAAAAATAACTGCTGGGGAAAAGTGTCACGGATATCCATACTTCTCTTGTTTGAATTTGCTCATTTCTACATCGAAAATGGCAGCAGCAAACACTGCCTTAGTCTTGCAAGTCAGGTAAACACTCATGGTTTAGAAATTAGTAACTGTTACCAGTTATCATGTTATTTGGTAGCACTTGAGGTGGAGTATGTCTTCAGGTCCCTCTCCCAAAGTCATACAGAATTTTTATTGTTAATGGAAACTCAGATTTCTTTTTTTTTGGTGTTGGTGTGGGTGTTTGCTTGTAAGTAAACACTACAGGATATTCTGACACCAAACATGATTTTTCTTAATGATATGCTTTTCATGTGCAGTAGTCCAGAATGGCATATTTAGGTGTTTTTAAAAGGCATGTTCAAGAACCGATGATGCCCTCATAATTTAAGTACATTATAAAGAGTAGAGTAAATATATTTAGGTGCTGTCCTAATCTGTTTCTTTTTCTTTCCTTATGGTTAAAAGGAGGTCAGAATGGCTTTAACATTCCACAAGTTACCCCATGTCCAGAAGTTGGTGAATACCTGAAGATGTCTCTGGAAGAATTACACTCACTGGATTCCAGAAAGATCCAAGGTTGCGCGCGAAGACTGCTTTGTGATGCTTACATGTGCATGTACCAGAGTCCAACGATGAGTTTATACAAATGAACAGTGTCCTCTGGAAAACTGAAGAAACAGGAGAGAGATATTGACTATTGCATTTGCTGCGTTTTTTGGTTAGTTTTAATGCAACCGTTGCTGGCAATGGATGCGATGATGAGGAGGAAGTTGACTCTGAGAGTGAAAACTACACGTGGAGTTCTGTAATTGAAGTATTTAAGCATTTTGCACTCTAGGAAGTGTGCTTGTGTGTGTTTGTTTTATAAACAAAGTCTAAGTAAGTGAAGTTACTAAAACTTAAAGCTTTAAGTGCATTGATTATACACAGGCTTTTTTGAAATGTCAAAGATGGAATTATATCAGGAGAAACCTCCTTAGTCCATTGAGAATGTAAAGATGGGGAGTGTTCTTGCTCAGAGTATTTCTGTGGACCAAGGATGATGATTCTCTTGTGTTTCTCTGCCCTCCCCTCCCACCACTTTTCCCCACCCTTGATCTTTTTAGCACCATAGATTCTCTCTTGAGAGAATAACCTCGGTTTCAGACAGATAAATTTTAGACTGTTCATTGCATATTAATTCTGTTCTGTTATCTGTCTACTACATTCTTTTCAGCTCACACATTTGCATCTTCATTTAAAGATCTGAATTCTTATCTTGTGAAAATCAAGCACACAGATTTGCTAGATTTGCTATCTGTTAACTTGCAATTTTTGGAGGGGAAAAAGAGAAGAGGGTATTAAGGGGAAGCATAAATTGCTGAAATATAAAATTAGCAATGAAAGTTAACAGATGTCTTTTCCTAAGTGTCTATTTTTAAAGAAACAAAGCAGTCTGGAAGAGAACAGCAACTATATACAAATGATTCGAGGACAAAACAATAAAAGAGTGGATTGCCTCAGGGAATGTTACTGGAGTGGGTTCTAGTCCTTGGTAAAACAAAACTGACTTTTCTACAGTATGTTAAGCTACTACCTGGGAATCTGTTGTACACCTGAGTCTTCGTTTCAGGATTACTAATTAATATTAAAAATCTCTGCCTGGAAAGAGGAAACTATAAATAAAAGTAGATCAGAGTTTTACTGTATACCAAGTACCTAATGAAACCTGACTTGAAAAGCTGCACAACCTGTGTTGATGTAAAATACTATACTTTGAAGTCTGTTGGATCCTGTTTGCAATGAAATACTGTTGTTTTAGTTGCTTTTTAGCTACTTCTGTCTACACTGACTAGCAAACATGCAACTCTATATATACAGTAAAATCTGGTTGTATAAATTGCATATATGTGAGCTGTACATTTTCAACTCTTAAGATGCTTTATATGGAAAACTTCCTTTTTGGGATCAAGTCTATAGAATGAGAGGTCACAAAATGCAACACAGGAAAAGGTGCTTTGAAAAAGCCAGTGTTCTAAAGATAATGGAGGCTGATCCCATATTGTAGAAAATGTGGTTACTTTTTGTTCTTCTGGGAAAACCTGAAATCTTTCTTTGGGACACACTCTGCCACAGAACAGTACTAGAGAGAAATTAGAAAATTATTCTCAAAGGACTAATCTGTGTAAAGTGAGGGGTGCTGAGAGAGTTAGCTGCTCCATTAGCTGCTGCATGAAGTGTGTTCTATTTTTTCACTCTCAAGAGAAAGGAAGTTATTAAAAGCATCATTGTTGCTTTTACCTCTGATATTCTCCTGGCTTCTGTGTTCCCTTGCCTTATTTATCTTCCCAAAACTCTTTCTTTAAATAGTTTCAGTCCTACTACAACCTATTTAAAGACCCCCCTCTTTCGTTTCTTTATTACTGAGCTCTTGAATTATTTCTCTCTGGAAAAATTCCAGTGAGGCTTTAGGTGATGGATTCTATAACCATCTGCCCATGGAGGGGTTATCATCCATCAGCCCTTCCCTGGTCACACACCATCCTGCTCTGGGACGGCAGCTGCGGGTGCTTGGTGGTAGCATCAGAGATGCCCCAGAAGCATCTCGTAGGCAGCGTAAGGTACAGACTGGCTCTGGGCTTGGCTGGGCAGCTGGTCCTTATTCCAGTGGGCTCGAGAACACCGAGATCCTCTGAGCAGAAAGTGTGGTAACTTACCTGTGGCTGCACAGTGAAGAAGTCCAGCCCCAGCCTCCAGGTACCTCAAGTGCTGTTAAAGAAGAGGAGGCCTGGGGGAAAAAAGAAAAAGGCAATAAAACCACAACAGGCTCTCAGCTTGCTCTCAACAAAGTTCGATACCTTGTTTGATACCTTCACTCCCCTGGCCCCATCGTGACTCTCAGCATGGAAATAGTTACAAGCCCCTTCTGACCAAGGAGCAAATATAAAGGCTTTACAAAACAAACAAGCACAAACCTACGTACCAATGAGACCAATTTGAATGTCTGGATTTTTTTCTCATCCACATCCCTATGATTATTTTCTAATTCTTCCCAATGCATGAACTTTCATCCGTCTTCCATTTGTGTCATCTCTATCTCTCTCCCCCCCCATCAGAGGTCTTGCATCGTACCTAAAGTTAGTGTTACCTCTTCCTGCCTCACCACAGAGAACAGACGTGGACTTGGTATTAAAGTTTTCTAGCTGAAAAATCTTGTAGCACAATACCCACTTCCACAGCCGCAACTATCCAAGAATCCCTTTTTTTCAGGATGCATATTCTAAAATAGCTGGGTGAAAACGAGCTGCTTGGCAGCTTGCCTCCAGCCTTTGGCTGCCAGTGGAACAGAAGTTGTGTGCACTCTTCCTGTGGTACGTGGAGAGAACATACAGACCTGAGGGAGTTTAAACACGTTATTGCGCCTGCTTCTTGGGGACAAACACTGTGTTTTGAGATGCCGGCAGTCCTTGACCACCTGCATTTTGTACTATTTTATAGTATTGCAAAACAGTAAAGAGTTCTACAAACAGTCTAGTTGCTACTTACCAGTAACGAGGGCAGAGATATCTTCCACGGCACATCCCCAAAAAAAGGAAAAAAAGTTTTTGACAATGGAGTCTTCTTTTAAGCCAAAAAAGTATTGCTTTATGATGTACTGCATCGGAATGGAGATAATCTGGCAATGTAAATAAAACATTATGCGAACTAAGCTCAATTTTTATTTCCTTTCTCAGAAGGGAGCATATAGACAGAAAAGCGGTTCACTGTGAAAGGAAAATTATAGAGTAACTTGTATACAAGCCTAAGAAACTGGTTTAAGCCTTTAGCATGTATTGTAGGGAAACTGAATAAGCTATTTTGAAGAAACAGCGTGCATTTTAAAGCATCTACTGTTGTTAAATGTAATGCCCAAAGATTCCAGTGAGTAAGTACCAACTTTTATGTGCTTAATGCATTTGGGAACCTCCCAGTCAGTTTTCTCTTTTTTTATAAGGTGAATGTGCTTTTTTTATAAGGTGAATGTGCCCATAAATTAATAGCACTTAGATGATTGTTTCGTGGTTCAGCTCTTAAGTATTACTAATAATGGCCTTAACTTGGGAGTAGGAAAACATGGTTCCTAACAGCCTGAAAAAAATGTAAAAAGTTGAATAATACATAAACTTTCATAATCAGGGAGAAAAATCGAACCCCTGTACAACCCTTAGCCCCCTACTCTGCTCATCACTTTTAGAAATAGGGGCTCAAATCAGTAGAATATTGGATTAATCACTGTGCCACTAAATGCTTACTTATCTTGAACATAGTAAAGAGAAAAAAAAGATTAGTTAAAAGCAATGCCTTACATATTACTAAAACAAAATCCAAAGAAAGACACACAACCACCACCTGACCCACAGTAAGTTCCATCAGAATGCTTGTCTTTTGGATTGGGAGATAACTGGAGGATAAAATAATACAAAAAATATGTATGTTCAGTAAAGGTCTTTCTACTATCTGTGATCCTGAGTCTGTGCTCTTGACAATGTAGTTCTGTGTTTGTACTAAGCAGCCTGTGAGAGCTCCATTTTAAGCAAGTGC
This sequence comes from Gallinago jamesoni, assembly GCA_025769975.1. Taxonomy (NCBI): domain Eukaryota; kingdom Metazoa; phylum Chordata; class Aves; order Charadriiformes; family Scolopacidae; genus Gallinago; species Gallinago jamesoni. Next base: position 29,868,035 of record JAOQGH010000062.1, on the reverse strand, counting down.
TGTGTGTAACAGGAATTACTCCTATTCAGCAATGGCTCGTTGCAATGCACTTATTTTTCTTGTGCACTTCATACCCCACTGAACAGCTCAACTTGGTCACCACGATCCCCAACAACAGCCTGTTTAATACAATACTAAGGCACAACATGCTGCAAACTGGAATGTTATGGTTTCCGAACTGAGTGGGTGTAAAAAAGCAGCTTGAAAGCTTTGTGTATTTTTACCACTGTAACAAAGCATGTCTTTCTCTGTTCTTGATGTTTTGCTAAATAAACATCCCATGTTTTGTGCACAAATAGTCCTTAAACTTACAAAGGCTGGCTCTGAGAATGAGTTAGGGAAAGAAACTGTTGTATCAGGTTGCCCTCAACTAGCCTTAACTACACCCCCGCCCCCAGTGCTAGAGCGGAATTAGCTGCTGCTGGAAAGAAATGTACCATGTGGTCTCTCTAATAATAATTAATATTCATTAAAAATATTATTCTTACGGCTCTATTCACTTCTTTGGGGGTTTGGAGTTTTGGGAGTGTCAGGGACAATAACGATTAGAGTGTGGAATTAGCTTGGTCTGTGTGCTCAGAGGGAATCCTTTACATCTGTCTTTGATAGTCTCTCAATTTCAATATTTTGAGGGAACAGGAATTGCTGTATTGTATCAAGTCAGGTCTCAGGGTACTGCCCGTGTCTGACCAGTTAGTAAGAAAAGCTGTTACAGCCAACAGTACTTTGCCTGAAGGGAAAAAATATTTTGTTTTTAAATGCTTAGTACATTACCTTACCGACCCCAAGGGATCAGCCCCTCTGGGATCCTGCTGGAGCCTGAGCTACCGCTCAGAAGACCTGCACACCGGGGCTGCATGGCTTCTCTGGCTACAACACTGCTGCCCACTAGTTCATGGGTAATTTCTTTTAATTTCCTGACTGTCGTACTACGAATAATAATGAAGAAAAAGTCTTACCCGGGACTGCAAAATGAATGCTGTCAATTTAAGTCTTTTTAAAAATCTTAATCTTATTGCAAATACTTAACTACTTTATAAAATACTTGCCAAAGATATTTTTACTGTAGTACCCACTTCTGCAGTGAAAAGGGTTTGGGTGTTTTTTTTAAACAGAGTTTTTCATTTGCAATAAGATGATATTATTTGACTTTTTTTTTTAAAAGCTAAAGCCAAGCCCTCCCGGGAGTGGGCTGCTCAGAACATCTCGCTCAATGATTTCATCGCACCAGGGTTTCTGCTGGGTAGAGCTGGGCTGAGCAGCTCCAGCGGGAGGTTTGCCTGTACTTCGGGTGTTCAGGCACAGGAGGGCAGTGCCTGGAAACTTCTTGCCTCTTCCTAATCCACGCCGCCTAGAAATGAAGCCTTATATTCCTATGTGGCTGTACAGCCATTGGAATCCCTGTCCCTCCCCCCCCCCTTTTTTTTTTTTAAGTGCTGCTCTTAAAACTACTTTAGGGCTGATGTAATATACATATACAACTTTCCCAGGTTTATAAATGTCAAACATACACCAAACCTGACGCGGTGTGTCCTTAGCCCAGCGTTGCAGTAGAAGCAGTTCCCATGGGCCCAGAGGAGGGTGACAAATGGCATGGGGTGAGTCTGTGGGAGCCCCGGGCTGGACAGGGGGGGTCTTGGGGCCCTGCTTCTCCCAAACCCGCACAGTCCAGGGCTCCAACAATGGGAAACTGCATTAATGGCCCTAATGATCAAATTTTGCAGCTGCTTGCCCTGTGTATACAGAAACCTGATAGTGGAGATCATTATTTATTAATCAATTTTATCAATTAATTAAGTGAAGAAAAAATTTGAGGGCTTTTTGGGTCTAACTGTTCTATATATGCATTGATAACTGAAAAGTGAAGTAACTCTCTATGTGTATTTTTCTGTCTCTGACTCCCCATGGCTCCATTTGTTTGTTGCAGTTGACACTGCCTTACCATGAAGCCACAGATTCCCACCCTGCAGTTTGCTGTTCTTGCAGTGGGTGAGCTACAGCCTCCCCAACACTGCGATGGGATGGGGCTGGGCCTCCTGCCCACACCACCTCCTGGGCTCTGCCTACAATGTCTCACCTAGAGCCCAGAACACGTTTCAGTACACACCCCCAAAGTACACCACCACCTGCCCACCACTCTTGAGGCAACCCTGAGCTCAAATGGAGTCACAGAACCATAGAATTGTCTACGTTGGAAGGGACCTTTAAGATCGTCTAGTCCAACCATCAACCTCACTCTGATAAAAACCATCACTAAACCATGTCTCTAAGCACTATGTCAACCTGTCTTTTGAACACCTCCACGGATGGTGCCTCAACCACTTTCCTGGGCAGCCTGTTCCAAGGCTTAATAACCCTTTCAGTGTAAAATTTTAGGGGTCTGAACCTCCCCTGGTGCAATTTGAGTCTGTTTCCTCTTGTCCCATGGCCTGTAACTTGGGAGAAGAGACTGCCCCCCCCCGGCTACCCCCTCCTTTCAGGGAGTTGTAGAGAGCGAGAAGGTCTCCCCTCAGCCTCCTTTTCTCCAGGCTGAACACCCCCAGCTCCCTCAGCCTCTCCTCATAAGACTTACTCTCCAGACCCCTCATCAGCTCTGTTGCCCTTCTCTGGACCCACTCCAGCCCCTCAATATCTTTTTTGTGGTAAGGGCCTCAAAACTGGACCTGGAATTATCTTATGATGTAACACGTTAGTTGCCTAAACCAGGGCTTAAGTGGACATCAGTGGGAAGGGGGGAAAAGCACCCAAACCACCTTATTTGCTATCCAAAGCCCCTGAATGTGTACCTAAGTACTCTGTGGGAGGGGTAGCGGTGGGAAATGCCATGAGTCCTCTTGAACTTTGCCACTTGGTGTTCAGCCCGGCTCTGGGAAGGGCCCTGTCTCCACCGAGTGCAGCCCTGGGCTCTCTTTGCCAGGCAGGAGACAATAATAAAATGCAGCCCCTGCAGGTGTGACACCCCCGCTGACAGGACGGCAGCCCCAGCTTAACCAACCCCTGCACAAACATCTCACCTTCAGGTTTCCCATTCTTCAGGAGTCTGCTCTTCCCGTCCTAGTCATCCTTCATATGCAGCCCATTCCCTCTTCCATGAAGAAAAGAGACATCTGGAAATGTAAAGATAATTGCATATGTTACATAGTGATTTCTTTTTAAACAGTCTATAATTGACTGGATTCACTTTCACTTTCTAAGGAGAGCAGTTTGTCTCTGCTAGCGCTCACATGTTCAGCTGCTGTTCACGGAGTCGCAGCTCCCGTTCCACACTGCCTGGTGGGTTTTGTTTAACCGTGCAAATTTTCCACCTACCAAAGTAATTTGCAAAGGTAATTTTGTTTCTACTCATCTATTACAATAAATCAATGAATAAATAAATTATAATGCAGCAATTAAATGTATAATGAGATGGGCAACAACTATTAATAAATGCAGAGCTAGTTGCCCAAAGGTGAACAGACTTCCCTCTCTTCTTACCGGTCAGGTAACGATCTGTCTACGCTGGAGAAACAAGCAGTTGCTAAACATGTAAATGAAACCAAGGGTTCACACTATAATGCTGTTCTTCAGCCTCATTATTATTATCCCATTATTATGTCTTCTGAATATTCCCTATCCCATTCCTCTGAACATTTAAGACAGAGAGGGGATATGCGATTATTTTTAAACATCCTTCTGCCAAATGCCTGTGTGAATGAACCCAGTGGTGTTGGCTCCCTTCAGTAACCAAACTGGGGCAGCACAACTGAGGTTTATCCCAGCGGAGCTATTGCACAACCAGGGTTGAGCTGCAGGAAAAGCCAAAAGAAAATGCTGAAATTCTATGAGGAATGAAAATCCCTTTAAAAAACCAAAAAACCACCACCCCTCCACCCACCCCATCCTCCCCCAAAAAAGTTATTCAGCATTACTAAATCTCAAATCTGAACAAAGCATGTGTATATATATATGTATATATTTGTATCTCACTACTGCTCTCAGTAGTTTGATATTGCCATAAGGAAAAAGCAGAATGATCTTAGTACCTTTTTGCTGCTAAGTCTTCCTACTGCAGTTGGCATGCTCTGGGATGCTTCATGTTTCTTCAGTTCCTGTCTATCTTCAATATTTTTCCCTATTCAAAATTAATTGCCAGAGAGTTAGGACTTCATAGGAACACGCTTATTTCCTCCTTCAATAGCCCCAACAGCAGAGCCTGTGTCATTTTGCTGCTACTCTTTCCTGAAAGTGCATGTTCTCTCTCTCTGGGGCTCACCCCTCCATGTTTGTGTTTACCCACATGAATGCTCTACCAGCTGAATCACATTATTTAAAAAAAAAAAAAAAAGTTGTTTTTAAAGGAACAGTTGATGCATTTACCGGTTTTGTCCCAGGCTGAGCTGATCCTGGCAAGAATGATCCATTAACACGGGGCTGAGGAGATACAACGCTGCCCAGAACATCAAGTTGTTTATCTAAAACTTTCCTATATGTAGAAGAATAAGGGGTTTTTTTTTCACCTGCCTTCCCCGTCGCTCCCCGCCCCCTTGCATACAGTTTGAGAATTTCAAGGGCAGTTCATTAGTTAGCAGAGACTTCCATGAAGCTACAGTGGTTGATTTATTGTAATAGATGGCAGGAAACAGAATTATCTCAGCAAATTAGTTTGGCTGATAGGAAAGCTGGCCAGCAGATAAGCTGCAGTGCTGACGTCTGACCCGACCTGCACACGCTTCTGATGGAGCTACGCTGCTTCACAGCCGAGGAGGAGTCACTACCCTTAACAGAAAGTGCTCAGAAGAGCAAACAAGGCGGCCACGGCCACGGCCAGGAACCGCTTGCTACCTGGAAGTGCTGTCCTTGAGACTGTCTGGCTGCTCCGCAGTTTCTGGCTGAGGTGGGAAGGATTAGCTGATCCATTCATAGTTTTCATACAGCTCAAACACTCACCAGGAGGCTGTTTCACAGAGGAAGCTGGACAAGTTTTTTTTCAACTCACATACTGCAGTCACAGAAGTTCAACTGTATTTATCAGCCCTAATGAAGCAGTTTCTTTGGCTTTCCCTTGCTGCACCTGTCTGGGTCTTGAAAACCCAGCAGCAGCTGGCGTGAGGGGGACCTACGGGAGCCAGTTGATCTATGGAGCTTTTACTAAAGATACATAGCCTTATATGGGATCTTTCATGCAGATAAAAAACAAAATCACCTAATTCTTTGGCAACACTTGACTAACTGACTACTACCACTTTTCCTCTTTAAACGGGAAAAAAAAAGAAATCCCCAAGCCTTTAATAAGTTCACAGAATACGTTACTCAGCATTGAATGCAGCTGTCTCTGGAGTAGTGTGCAGAAGCTGTTTAAAACCAGGCAGAAAAAAAAAGATACATGTAGACATAAAAAGCTTATATCTGAGAGGAATTTACTTTGGGAACTGTCATAAACTGCACGTGTGTGTGAGGGCACAGTAGTGATAAAATGAAACAAGATCTTGCCTGCCGTACTTCACCTTGCCATTGCTCCCTGGAGCACGATGGCCAGGGTGAGGACTGGAGGACCAAAGCCTTCAGGTGACATTACTGGTGCTGAGAAGACATTAAATGAATATAACATTTTCTAAACAGGCACTAGCTGTTAGCCCAAATTTATGTTGGGCTGCTGAGGATGGCATGAAGAATTTTTCAGCACTAACTTTGCCAGCAGGCCCCAAAGAATTCTCCTCTGGCCAACTGACGCTTTTAATGTATTTCGTCCTTTAGAAGCAATTACTCCCAAGTCCTGGGACACACACAGTTTGGTCAGGGATCCTGACAGACAAAAATTCTGGAGCTTAGTGAAGCAACTGATGTTGTGCACTAAGTCAAGTCCCCACAGGCTCAAAGGCGCAGAGTTGTCATCGTAAGACATGGCTGAGAAATGTACACGGAAGTCCCAGTCCCTGCAGATCATGAGTGGTCAGTGGGTGGTCAAAGCCTTGCTGCTTGTGGGACGCATGGATTAATGTATTTATCAAGAGTGTGTAGAAATGAGTTTTACATTGTGAAACAGGAGTTTTACATTGTGGTTAGTATCATTCATCCTGTCTTCGCAGAGGCCGAGAGACCCGATAGACCTTCTACAGCCAATGGCCACCTCTTCTAGTCCTTACAACAAGTGTGGGGAAATAAAACGAAAAACATGGAGAGAAATACAATGATACACATGGGGGGGGGACGACAACGGACAGAATGAACCCTTTCTACAAGGTAAGAACTCAGTGATAAATAGATCTGTGCATATTTCCCAGCCTCATTCCTCACTTGCCAAGTCTGATGCTATTTTCATTAGGTCATGTTACCATACATGTCATTTTATACAAAGGTGCAGTATATCACAACTGGAGGTTGAGGTGCTTGTAGTGAACACAAATGAGCTTGTAATGGTCCATCTGCTTTGATTTTATTTAGTGATCCCTCAAGGGCTGGGAGCTAGAGTGAGAATAACAATGCTTCAACCCATCTGCTATTGTAGTACCAGCTCCAGTTGAATTATCACATGTTCTGAGTGGCTGGCATATGCTGTGACATAAAGCTACAAGAAAGTGTTGCTCTCCAGCTGTTGTGTTGACAAATACTTTTCAGCCAGTCATTAAGTTCAGCTCAATAACCAGGGGGAAACTGCAGCTAAAAGTTGATTATTATTTTATTCTATTTTAAGCATTAGAAATCACTAGTTCAATATATTTTATTTAAAAATGTGTCACTAAGGGCACACATTGTATATGAGCTCTAACAATAAAAATTTCTCTGTGATGCCCATAAATATTTGTGTTATAGGACTGGATGGGCATCTCCGTAACTGACAGTGTAAATCTTAGTAATGGAACTCTGGCTAACCTCGTTTAAGACGCAGCACATCTGAAGCTGTGTATGTATAAACTTGCTGCCTTAGTGGAGCTATGGGCCGTGAGGAACGACTTAGAGATTGTGATCTGATTAGAAAGAGACCGCGACCATTGCTACATGCAATGATGGATAACTAGATTGACTTGAAATTGAGGAGGAAAGCTAGGAGAGACCCATGCAGAGACCTGGTGGGTGCAACAGGTTCCGATGGCTCATCTGGCATTGCACCTCATCTGGACTGCAAATTGTGATTGCTAAAAGTGGCAACTAATTTTGCCTTTACTACCTCTTCTGCTGTTGGTGGCCTGCTGAAGAGCTCAGGATAGCTCAGGGAGGTGCCCTAATAAGCGCGCACATGGGACACTTGCTTCAGAGCAAGTCTTGGAAGAGTGCAGATCTCTGCTGACAACGGTCAGGTTATCCCCTTCCTCTCCCCACCCTGTCCCCTCAGGGCTGCTGTGGGTATGGAATCCACAACTGTGTCTAAGAACAAAGTAAAAGGAATTTCCCGCAGGTTCAAAGGCCAGATGTATGTAGGAAGTGTGAGGTCGCCTGCACAGTCTAATGTTCCTCTCTTTCTGTGGCTAACATACCCAGAGAGGGCACATGCCTTCTGGGCACTGCCCACCACTCAGCAGACGCAGGTTCAATGAGAACAGAGCAAATAAAATCTGTTCTTGATAGTCAAAAGCACCCTCCAGAATTCTCATCCCCGAAGTGAGACAGCCCTGCTGTGGGTGGAGAAGGGATCGGTGAGGGGTTACAACCAGAAGATACCAAACGGTGGTACCAAACCCTCAGTTCTGCCACCACCCCAGGAAGGCAGGGCGGGCTCTCTGCAGCATTAGGGATTCAGTTCTTAAATAGGACTTACGCCTGTATTTTGCCTCAGAAAAACAACGGGCACTGTTCATACTGAAGCATTTCAGCTCTAGGTTTATATTTCCTATTGTATCCAAAGACCTGTGGGTGCCAGCTGTCACTGGTGCTACCGTTGTATTATGATCCCCTGGTTAGTGCAGGAATTGTTGATTACGTTGCCTTTTGAATCAGTTGATTACCATGAATAATAGGCCAAAAAGGCTGTCAGCATTTTGACTTTAACTATAACTGTTACAATTAATTATGGGTTTAATTAGCATATATGCCTAGCAGCAGAGAATATAATACTTCATGGGTAACAGATGATCCTGCAGCTGTAACATAAAGTGTGATACAGGTTGGGATATAGATAGTTATTAATAAATGGCTTCTATTGTTTGAGGTCCTTATTTATACAAATTAGCAGGCACGACATAATCAACCCAAACTGTATAATTTATAATAATTGATTTCATTTTGACTGACCACCAGTTGGCCTACTACATGCCCTCAGAAGAAAAATAGCCCTATTAGGATAAGTTTAATCCTAAACATAGCTAATGAATCCTATTACTTTAAGGTCATATTTGAAGCTTTTGTTAATTGTCAGAACCATTTCAAATTGATTAGAGTTAAATTAAATCAATGTAATGTTTAGAAAAACAATATTTCTAATGGATGAGGCCAAGCTGACCTCGAATAAACATATTTATCAACCGATTTCAGTGAATGAGAAGGCTAGCAGCTGGGCTCATAATTCACAATTGTCTATAATATGGGAAATGTCACTATCTAGGCAATTAATTATGTCAGGTAATAAATCTGTTGCTCACAGTTGAGCCTTTGCCAGTTGGGGTGACAATCCCCTCAGCAAGATTATGATGTTTAGAGACTCTCTCCTTCCCCAAACCCACACTTTACAGTAGCTAAATAACTACATACAACTTTAGGGAGAACGAATGTGGTGTTTTCGTAACTGCCAATTGCTGATGACATGCCAGACTGCGGTAACTTAGTATGGAATAACTTCACTACCAGGTCATTTCAAATAACAAGGATTTTCTACGAGGAAAAAGTTTTCCCAAACTATGTAAGAACATTTCCCAGGCTGGAGAGGTCAGAAGCTATGAACAGCTCCTTACAGAGCACTATTAAGTGGTTGGTTTGCAGTAAATATATTGAGTAGCAAAATGTATTATGATCTAGGAAATAAACTTCATCCAAGCTTGAGACTGTGAGAAATTCAGAATGGGTTAACATTAACTAGGTTACATGATATTTCGCAGGTAATGACGGGTACAGTTTAATACAACAGGACACAGGAAAAATGATACACAGAAGTAGGATCAGTTTAAGGTTAATCATGCATTCAGCAGCTTTGGAAAACGTCTGGCATTATTGCAGACAAATGACACAAAACATCTGTTCTCTGTTCAATATTTTGTCAAAAAAATAAAGAGCAAAAGTAAACTGAATTTTCACAAGGAAAGGGGGAGAAAATGGTATAAAAATGGCACAGCAGTAACCAGAGACAGATAAATTCTCACTCGTATAGTATTTATCTGTAGCATGAGCTGTCTTGCGTTGAAGAGATCACAGAAGAAAAGACTGAGTATAAGTAAAGAAATACCGTATTTCTATTGAAAAAAGTAGGATAAGTGATGAAAAGTTCATTAAATTATAAAGAATCTGGAGCAGTTCAAAAAGATGCCTACCATTTTTGGGGGAGCTTTACTTATTTTCTAGATGCAGACTTTCCATTTTGCAAGTGGACAGAAGATGCCGTGTTCTGGTCACTGGCTTTACAGTGAGTGAATTAGCCCCTTCTGGGAGGCTATCCTGCCTTTGGAGCATCGGCTGGTTTTTGTGTTTCAGGTTCAGCCATAAGCTTCAACACTGAATTTGACCATTAGCCCTCAACTGTACTGATTAATGGTCATAAGCTGGCACTCATAATCAAAAGTTAATACAGGCCATGCACTCTAGATTGTGCCTGTGGAAGGTACAATGCCCTAGCAGGTACACACTGCTCTTACATGTACACGATCGACATTTTGGAACCAAAGTGTTGGCTTCTTAAATTAGATATGTGTCTCCAGTGAACCACATCAAATGGCTCTTGGCAGCCACAAGTATGTTGTGAATTGGCTTTTTTTTTGCCTGAAGTGTATCAACAGCTTCCTTAAAAGTTGCTATGAAAATAAGAAGTACTCAAATGCAAGTTGTAAGCTTACGTACATTATGAACAACAGATACATAAAAAGGCCTTTCAGTCATAATATAAAAATAACTTCCTATGAGAAGAAGAAAATACAGATGATTTCTAGGTGCCCAAAAAAGTACATTCCCTAAAAAGTCCTGCCAGCAGGTCTTTTTCATCGTGCCATGGACAGACACATCTTCAGAAATAAGAAAAAAGAAACTAGAGGTCATCTTGCAGGATTAGATCCTACATATGAAGCACCCAGAACTCCACCCCATGGACAGGGTGCCTTGATCCCTGCTGCTCCTCTTACAGAGGCTACAAGCAAGCCCCAGTGCCATGTTCACTCTCCCATGATGGGAAGTGTTTTGGTTCACACATGCCATGAGTTTGCTGCCTGTGTTTATGCTGTGAAAAGCAGCTGCTCAGCCACCACTTCTGATCTGGTTGGGCACGATTCATCCAGGTGGGTAAAATCCAGCTTTGCTTTCTATTTGGGCTAGACACTTAGATTAAGCTATTTGTGGTACTGAGAATATGACAAGCCATACTGAAAGAGAAATTTCCCCAACACACACAGACTTCATTTACAGTGGGCTGAAGCTGCCACTTGACTTCAAATCTCTGGCAGATACTTTGCAGATACTACTTGTAATTAAGCATTTAAATAGAAATTGGTTACATTTGTATATAACTCAGCAGGTTTTGAAGAACATGAGAAAATCAAACCATCAGCTGTGAAAGGCTATACTGGAGAGCTGCTTTAGGATATTAAGACAATTAGTGTGTGTGTATGTGTGAGAAAGAATGAGAGGCTGTGTTTGTATGTGTGTATATAATTACTATTTCATTTCTGGGGTAAAAGTCCTCCCCCCCCCGCCTTATTCCCCATCCTCCCCCCCCCTCCCCACTTTCTTTTATGGCAAGGAAAATTGCTCTTCTAACCTGTCTTCAAAATGTAATAACTTTACTTGCAACCAACCACTGTAGACCCTGACTGGACTCTGAATTATTACTGTGAGATGAAACATTTCTTTAACAAAACTGAGTCCTTTAATATCCCCCATCTCTGTTATTAGATGGACAAATGAATTTTACTTTGAACATAACATGTGGCATTGTCTGAAAATTGCCGGTATGAACTGAAGTTGGCAGGTATTTTCTTGCTCTCCTCGTCAGTGATTGCCATTTATTATATGTTGCACCTTTATCTGTCAAATACTGCAGAGCGCTATATTGATTTGTGTCTGCCGCAAAGCAAAGGTCACTTTGATCAACATACTACAAAACCAGAAAAAGTAGGGTTCTGACATTTCATTACCTGGGAAAAAAAGGACTAAAATAAATAAGAATATGTTTGAGAACAGAGCACTTCAATATCACAGTGTGCAGTAACTGTAATTAACAAAAGAACTGCTCTATTGAGGTTAAAGAGAAAAAAGAGACGGCAGGTTTTCTTGCAGGGACTATTCTTTACATGACTGGTTCTGTAACATTACAGCTGTGATCTTACTGAAGGGTTACATTCATTACAAATCAAATACATTGGCTTCTCAGATTCAGACTTTTAATGAGCAATGAAACTCGGGAACTCTTTAGGAATTGGGGAAGATTTTATAAAACTTCTTATTTCGTCTAAAAAGCCTTAATGAGACTGGGACTTTCTGGGCTATGCCCAGATGAAGAGATGGTCCCTACCTTAGGAATGGACAATCTGAAGAGTTAAAACAAAGCACGGGAGAAAGAACTGGACCCACAGCTATGAGTGGCTTGCCCAAGGTACATGAGGAGTGAAAGACAGAGCCAAAAAATGAAGCCTGGATCTCCATTTCTCATTCTAGTTCCCAACAGCTTGGTTGTCTTTCAGAACCAGCACACAATTTAAAGATTAGTAAGGAAAGAGGTGTCCCAGGTGACCCATCTTGTTATTTTTCTTTACGCCCAGTGTCTTTCAGGCACCCCCTGCATACTGCTTCACTGGGATCAGCAGACACTCCTCCTCTTGTGGAAATAAAATAGGCCAGACATTTCTGTGGAATTTTTTCATTCTTGCAGAAACTTGTTTTACCTTTTGGGAATTTGCTTTTAAAATCAGTGTAATTCTCCCTCCCTTTCCCTGTCGTTTTTTCCTTGTTTCTGCAAGAAAACCTGGTATTTTTTCATAAAGCATCTATTTTTGCTAGTAAACATAATAATTTTGTGGGTGTTTTTTTCCCATGTGGCACCCAGATGGCTTCACTCAGGAGCTGAGTTGCAAGACTGGCCTTTTGCTGCTGCTGAACCTGGTAATTTACCCCCCTGGTCTTTCTACACAGACAAAATGAATCTCTGGATCTTACAAGTAACCCTTGTATATATAGCTCTACCTGAACACAGGCAACAGAGTGGCCAAACTGCTTTCCCATCATTACTCCTGTGCAGTTTTAGGTTTTTTTTCTGGTTTTATATATAGTATTTAGTTCTTCCCCTAAAGTCACATTTGTATTAAAATACAGCAAGTAGTTACACCTCCGATCTTTTGTCACACCTCCGATCACCAGGGTGCATATCACAGCTTGCGCGGCATATGGCAGTGCTTATCATGTCAATAACAAAGTCTGAATAATGCAATTCTTGGTTGTAATTATCTTTTATTATTATCAAGGGTCATTCCTGGGCTCTTCATCCTTTCATCTCATGTGGAATTTTGGGCTTCCTTATTAATTAAATAGCCAGTGTGATTGAATTAGCCAATTAGCTCTGCCTGAAGGGATGAGCATTGATCCAAACAAAGGACCTGATTCCATAAACTTGTTGCTTTGAGGGACAGTCTCGCAGGGAGCTGGCTGGCAAGAGTGGGTACTTGGCAAACTATTGTTTGTCTATCCCAGTTAATTTGCAATTACTAGACCAGATAAAAAAAACTTATTTGGATACCTTCCTACTGCTTATCAAACACGAACCCTTCCTTGGGTATGTTTGATATTAATAAAACTAATTTGTTTGGAAAAAAAATCAGATGCTATATAGTGTTCTCATATTCCCATTTTTTTTTTCTGAGTGACTTTAAATATTCATATTGTAATTTAAAGTTTGCAAAGTTTAAATTCAAAGTAGGAACAGTTTTGCTGTAAAATTCTGTATCACAGGAAACATCTTACTAATAAAAAAATGAGACTCTGTCTTCAACAGTTACTTCAACAAGACAATGTATGTTCCCAAATCCTAAAGCACAGACTAAAATCCCACACGGCACCAGGGCTACACATCTCTTAAATATCTGTGCCTAAAAGGCACATTGGGTATGTATGCAAATGCAGCTCATCTCTCTCATGCTCCACCATTCTTACTCCCTTTTTTCCTCCCTTTATCTTGACATGTTTACTATTTCTTCTACACTGTGCTTCACTGAATAGCAGATCAAACTTCAAAGCAACTTTTAGTTTGAAATTTGTTTCCAAGCTCCCAAGCTATTCTTTTTCTGACAGCGGTGGATAAGAAATTGTCACTACCACTGGTGACATGTCATCGGGAGATACAGGAATAACAGATGGGCAGCGGTGAGATAGCAGAAAGTAACTTCTTTCAAAGTCTGTGTTGATATCACCAACTACGAGAGCAGAGGTAGAATGACCCCCAGAAGGGAACCCAAGCTGCTGCGCTCTTTCTGGCTCACAGGTGTTTTGTCTTATTTATTTTTGTACAGAGATCATATTTGATTTAAGATTGTTTGAAGTTTTCAAACCTCCATGTTAGAATTAACGGTAACTATTAATAAGAATTAAGAAAAGGACAAATGGATTTAGCCCGCTATCCTCAGTGTTTTAAATGATACCACTACAATGATAACTAGGATTGCTGATATAACTAGTGTAGCTGAATGCCATTAATAAGAGTCAAGAATCCTTGATTGCAATGTGAGATCAATGGGTTATGACATTTTGATGTCAGGCTGATGGATCTGACTTTCTCAATGAAGAATGATTGATTATGGCTCTTCAAAAGTATGGCTCATTATCAGCAAATCTAGGCAACTCTTGACACCAACCATACATAACACCCATTATGGTATGTCAAAAGTCGTTGCTTTGGGTGGGTGGCCATGATTTCTGAGAAAATTAATTGTTCTGATTACTGCAAGATATTACAGTAGATTGCATAAAACAAAATAGTGCATCTATTTTGAAAGAATCATAGAGGCAAAGACAAGACAGTGATTTTTTAGCCCTTATTGCATTTTGTATGTAACAGATGGTCCACACAGCCCATAAGAAACCTGTTCTTTCTGATGGTAGTAGGAAAATGATATAGAGCACATCATGGGATTCATTTACTGTTTTTATAAAAGTCTATGAATTTTTCTTCCAAACCAGGAATGACACAGACCCATAGGAAAGCAGATTTCTTGATTTCAAGGAGAGCTGAGTTAGCGTAAATTACTTTTGAAAATCTCTTGCTATGCTGCACTTTTTATATTTTAAATTTTTAAAAAATGTGGCTTTTATTTATTGTTCATTACAGTCCAGTCCAAAGTTTTGCTCCAGAGTGTAAAATTCATTGTGTCAAATTGTTGTACAGTGGGTAAACATGGGCACTGTCATGGACAATACAATAAATGCAGGACATCACAATATTCATGGTAATAAAATAATGCCTGAACAGTCCAGCCCAATACCTCACTCTGTAATGAGCACAACTTCTGAAAGAAGTTGATATTACAAAAGAAAATGCTAAATATAATTTTAAAAAGTTGTATTAAATGTGGTCTGTTCACCAATACATTATGTTGTATTGTCTCCTTCAAAATTCTTGGAAAAGCTCTGGGCCGCTGAAGGAAAACCAGTCACAGCAGGAATTTTTGCCACAAGGTCTGGCAGAGTGAAAACAGAAAATAGGCAGGAAGAGACCGATTTATCTCAGGAGATAAAGCACCCAACTGCCCTCTGCTACTACCTTCTGAATCACTAGATGTAGGGTATGTAGGATTTCAAACAGGCATTTCAAACAGTTTAACATTTAACATTATATTAATTCGGCTTAGGGGTCATCATAATGTATTGACTTGCCATCTAGGACACTAAGACATTAGACGATTACAAGTTCAATTATATCACTAATTCTGCCAAGTCTTGCCAATTATTCTGTCTCCCAAAGGACAAAGAATACAGAAATGCTTCACACTGAGAAAATTACCTTGTTTTACCGAAGAAAAAAAAAAAAGGAAAAGCTATTGTGTAGAAACATTCTTTTAAACCAGGGAAGGACCGGCTGAAAGAGATCTTTTTTCCCCCTTCTGGAGAAAAAAACGGTGTCTGGCTAAAATAAGGTGAGGATTTACTTTAAAGTGCTTCTAGTAGGAGTCGGACTTCAATCTGTGGATCAGTTTTGGAGAAGTCAAGTCTTAAAAATAGCTAACAATTACTTAATAAATAGTGACAATTACTAAGCAATCATTTTGCAAATTCCTCTCATTTTGGAAGGTCAGTAAATTCTTAAGTGAATTGTGCTTTAGGCATACCGTGTTATTTTTGTGGCTGGAACACGTGTGTCAGAATGGTGCTTCAGAAGTGGCAATTTCCAACACTTGCTACACTTGTTGACCTGCTATTTCTGATGACTAAGTAGGAGGTCTCTGTTGGGTTTACGAAGTCATATTCACATATGACTAATATTTACATGCAATGCAATTTGCTCCTGCTCTGAACTTGTGCTGAGCACACATGAAGAGCTCTGCTCCTTTTTGATCTGTTCTTATTTTATGTCTATACTGATTAGGGCAAATGATTACACAAATCACAGACAGTGCAGATTTGTCCTGGATCTCTGTTGCTGGAACATCACCAGCCAGAGACATCTGGATTTTTAGTTGCTGTAAATCCGTATGAGTTACTGTTTCAGGACAGCAACTGGAGCTTTATCAGATCTTAAGAAATGCTACTAACGCTACATCACCATATCGTTGCAGAGAAATCCTAGTAAGCCCTAATCAGGCCCTAAGTGTCAATTCAGGTTTGTTTTTTTGTTTTTTTTTTTTTTAAACAAAATTTTAAATTCAGTTTCTTTTCTGGGGAAAAAAGAAAACGAATTTGCAAATTCTGCCCAAATCTGGTAGATCTGATGTGATGAACAGCTCATAACCTACTAACTGAAACATCCTAAGCAGTTCATTAATTACTGAATTTAAGCCAGAATTTTTCTTCATCCTTAATGGACAAATCTGTTAAAATGTAATAGTGAAGCTACAGAATATTAGGAGTGGGTTTATAGAGATTGCCCTGAACATCTACAGACTTCACTGTTGCATGTTGTCCAGCTGTGGCAGTTTGACTCGATAATTTTTAAAAAGAAAAGGAGACTGAATCACTTTACAGCAGCTGGGGCTTCTGGAGAGCTAAGGAGAGCTTGTGTTCCCTCAGGAGGGCTTGTAGGCTCCTTTCCCAGCACATCTGTTTGCCCACCTCCCCCTGGAGAGGACCTGCACCTCATGCCTGCCTGCTGTCACAAGGTGCACTGATATTCTGGAACTGTGTAGCTGGTATTTTGCTTAAGAAGTCCCTAAGGCAATGACAAAAATCATCCAAACAAGTAAGCAAAATTCAGCCACGTGTCCTTTCTCCCTCACCGCTTCCCTTCCACCTGCTGCATATTAACTTTTGTTAGTAATTCTTTTTCGTTTTACTTTCTTTAGAATATATCTTCATAATTTTTATTCTTCAAAGTCAATAAAATAATAGTCAGTGAAGTTTCTGAAATGGCTGGCCTTAAGGGGGGCTTGGTTGACCAATACACAGCCAAAGCTGCCTGACACCACCTGCTGAAAAGGGGCAGAGTTTATCATACATATGCTGAGCATCACTGGAGAGACTGTGAAGACACCCCCTAGAAAAGATGACAAATGCACGTACTGCTCAGACTGTTAAAAATACAACAGAAAAAAAAGAATGTAAAATCTACCTACTGCTGTTAAAGTCTTGTGTTTATTTTTAGTATCTTCCACATAATCATTCAAGTTACTTACCTTAATATGGTTCATCTGGAAATGATGGCTTGATTTTTGTATTGACTCGATAGTGATATATTTAGCATATATAACCTATGGCTCAGCAAACAGGGGAAAAAAAGGCATGAAATATCACATCTTGTGCACAAAAATGCACATCAATGGATTTTTTTTGCATGATATAAGTTTAACAACTACAGAAACAGTATTTTAACAATGTGATTCTCAAACTGTGTTCTACAGACCAGGTCCATGACATTGTGCTCACGAGTCTGCATGTGCAGAGGTCAGAGATACAGAAAGATGAACAGTGAGGTGCAGCTGTAGACCATGGACACATTCATAGACAGACCCAGAAACATCTAAATGCAGGACCAAGTCCAAGTTTGTAAACAAGTAAAGGCTGGCTTAGTACTGTATTCCAAGCACTGTTTAGCCTTGATCACCTTTGAACTCTTCTTGGAGCCAGTTCACTGTGCTTTGCTGTACGAAATGCCTTCATATATGCCAGCAAAGGTAGACTTAGAAAAACCCCACGCCCTCAGCTTATCGAGTAAGGTAGCTCATCCCTAGACTCCCAGTTTCCAGTTTTAGGCAGTATTTGGCTCTCAACTTCCAGGGAAAAGTGAGCTCATGGTGACCAAAGCAGCAGCAGTTTCGATCTGCAGAGCACTTGGGACAATTACCTTATTGCCTTATTCATTTCTGTGAGGTGTTAACCCAGACACCCAGGAATGGTAATTTAGATGTCATGAGGAGTTATTGAACTCCTCACGTAAGAAAGATCTGTACAATTTGCTGTGAGTGACATCTCATCTTAGTGTCACAAGGGGGTGATAGCTGGATGATAATGCTACTTGCTTGTTCCTTCCCCCATCAAAAAGAAGAAAAACCTAGCAAGAGTGGGAGCCCCTAGCAAAGCATCACAGTTGCTTGTTATGTTGATGATTATCTTTTATTTTTTTGGACTGTAAGGCTGTTTTGTGCTTGGTGCTGTACAACAACAACAAAGATGATCCTTTCCTCAAAAGGCTTTCAAAGAAAAACAGTGGTAGCCACAGAAAGATGGACTAACATAGCCCTGGTCAATACACTAGTCCGTGAATTAAATTTTTGCTCATTTGCATAGTGTAAAATGAGTGTCAGTTCTGATTAGCTGAGCTTAGTTTGAAAGCTGGAAGAGTAGCACTGCCAGCACGAGCTGGAAAGAAAGTCAAAGACAGGATAGAGCTGTGTAATGATCAAAAGAGTTGGAAACAAACAGAAGTCTCCTATGCAGTAAAGTAGTTCCTGCTCTCTCCCCATCCCGATTCCCATTTTTTGTTAGGATGAGGGCCTGAAGGACTAGATCTTGGGAAGAAATGAAGAATAGTAATAGCTTAAATAAAACCACAAAACTCCCGTGACTTTAAGCACTGCACTGGTGAGGTAATTTGAAAGGAGTGCTGCTTCTCAAAGGTGCAAAGTTAAGTGTAAGATTTAGAGAAGGAGGCCAATTTCAGATTTAAGACATCATTAGCTCATAATCCATGAAAATTCCTTCTAGCCACTTATTCAGACTAATGAAGAACCAAAAAATTAATCCATGGATTATTACTTAGGCTATCACTTGAGTGTTTCAAGGCTATAACTTATAGATGTGATTTTCCCCACCCCCATCCCATCCCACAGAAAACTTGTGATTTTATGTGCTTTTTTATGCATGTATTAAACAAATGGCACAGCTGAATAGCTTTTCTTAAAAACTGGACATTCACCAAAAAGAAGTTTGCCAGCACAGACAATTAGGCTTTCTTCTTTTAACAATAGATTGACTGACTGGCACATTTGAAATGCGAGCGTATTTTTTATTCCTCCGTTCACCCTTTGAGCTGATAAACATGAACAATAGGAAACAGCTGGGACAGGAAAACATTTTAGTTTGTATTTTCAAAGCAAGCAAGAAATAAACCCATCAGTGGGAGCCAGATCACATCTTCTGCCTTAGGGGTAGTCAGCAATTGGGGGGAAAAATACGATCCATATTTTTAATCAAACATTACATATTTATTAATGTGCAGCTGGCCTATTGTGTGCATGATTTTTTTTCTTTAACGCTGCGCTGCGTCCGTCAGCCTGACATTGTTCTGTAACTGACATTACTCTATAAGGATCTGGAAATGCACAGATTTAATAGGAATCATTGAGACAATTGCTTTCTGTATTATTAGGTCTGTGTGACGTAGGTACCATCTGAAATTCAATTTTAGAAGAAAAATAAGATATTGTTCTATCAAGGCAATTTGGTGCACCTGTGATACAGTAGGAACATACACCCCCACCCTCCTATTTTCCTCCTCACTCATCTAACTTCGTGGCCATTTAATGATATGTGCCACTCTTTTGTTAAAAATGTTTGGGCAAATGTATTTTGATGCTTATTGAGATTAAACTTTCAGTACATCTCCCTGGTAGCAAAGGTTGGGCTGTTCATTAGTTGAAGGTTTGGCCTTGTCAGGTTCCATTGACTGTTGGCTAAAAGGATCACTTTATCATCATTTGTCTGCAATGGAGACAGTCTTTATTCAGCCTTGATTCCTCTGGGGTCACAGCTGTCATAACTTCACTTGCTTTATAATGCAGACCCCAGTTTTGCAATCCCCTTAGGTAATTGTCTAATAGATTCAGTTTACCTTAATATAGGTAATATGTTATTTATAACAAAATATAAGGGAAAGGAAGGGGCGAGATTGCTTAAAACATCTCCCTCTTAACCTACTGTTTGGGATCAATTATTTGGAAATTATGTTAAACTCAGCTCCCATTTTGAACCTAAAAGGGAAATCTCTCTTTTTTTTTTTTTTTTTTCTTGAGTTTTACTCTCATCTTTTAGCTGCAAGTCTTGAGACAGAATCCTCAGGCCTGGTTTTCCACTCATGGAAGTTGAGATAACTTAGGGATTTTGACAAGGCTGTGATGTTTTGGACAGAAAGGTCTTCTTTTTCTCTTGTTTTCAAGATCCTGTATCCAAAAGAAGCCTGGGGGAGTTTGGGCTTCTCTTAATTTATCTGGGGGGATTACTTTGGCTTTGAGATTTGTTGCAACACACTAAAATTTTGCCATACAGAATGTACAAATACGTTTCATCACAAACAACATATTTCATACTTTTCTAGTTCTCTTTTCATCAGCTATGTGAAACTGCTACCACCAACCTTTTCATTACTTAGCATGATTTTCCTCAGAAACATCTATACCACTTCAGTGGATGATGCAGGGTACTGCCTTGCTAGTTTCTCAATGGGAGCCAACACAAACAATGCAATACTGCAATTCCTTCCTTATACCTCACTGAGAACACCATTTGCCCTACTTTCAGCCCCAGGCTTCTGGTTCATTACTGGGGCAAGCCCTAGGTACTGGCCCTCCACTCTGCCAGTGACTGTGCAGGACTTACTGGCAGATGATATTCAAGCTCCTTGGATGAGAACGCTGTTCAAAAGGTGGCATCTCCTGCAGTGTCCAGGAACGAGTGAAGCACATGTTCTGGGCCAACAATTTATTTCCCCAAAATGACAGTTTAATTCAACTTGAAACAAGAAGTTTGACCTAAGGTCAATGTGCTGATGTTTTAAGCCAGAAATCAGCAAGGAGAAGGATGTGCTACTGCTGCCCCTGCTTCTCCATGGGGGGGCACCCACCCAAGGACTCTGGGGAGGGTCTCTCTTCTATAGAGCTCATCCAGTTTTGCATCTCTTGACACAGGAATGGGAAATGAGATTAGTTCCCTCAAAACAAGGCCAAAGAATCAGTTTGTCTCCATTTGATTTAGTAAAAACTAAACTAAGAGTGGAATAGGGCATTGTAAGAAGCCCGTTTTTGAGCGCCTTGGTAACTGATGCATTCCCCTTGCAGGTTAGATGCTGCCTTTCACAGAAGAGGAGAGGAGCTGACCAGTTTCAATATTTGGCCTTCGTCAAAATTCCCATTAAAGAATGAGGGAAAAAAAATCAGAACTTGATTTTCACACTGTCACTACTGCTTGTACAATTTTTTCTAAAATCTGCTGGCAGCATCACTTGCTGTAAATAAGATATAATTCTCATACTTTTTTATTTTATATTTTTTAAGGATTACACAGAAATGTTTGCATGCTTCATAGAAAGTAGTTACCACACTAAGTTATTAGTAGCCCTACCAATGAAACTTTGCTTTCACTATTTGTTTTCAACAGGAAGAATGATGTTAAAGTATCCAGGAAAAGCACATAACAGAGACAGTTTTGAACAAAAATCCCTCCATAGGTCCAGACAGATACCTCTTTGCAGGTAACTGCTTAAGGGGAGTAATTTCACAGACTTAATTATTAAAAGAAAGCCTTGATGTAAAGGAAAACATAATGAAAAATAAAGAAACACCCTGTGGTGGGGGTCTAATTTTCAAGAGGGTAGTTGTGCTTCCCTTTGCATTTGTGGAAGTTTGTGGAAGCTCAGATGCACACAATGGTGTCACACTTTCCTCTTCAGGAGGATCCTAACACCAAATCCTCTCCACAGTTCACTGACTGGCTATTCCTTTTTCATACTGCTTCCTGAATGAGCAGCTGTATTTTTGAAACAAAACATATACTCTACCAATGGCATATTCTCACAATAAAATTTGTTTCAAATGCCACTCAGTCATATCTTGTGCGTGCACCCGCACGTGTCGAATTTCCCAGCCAGCACCATAACTACAAGCTGAATTTCACTTAAGCTTCCAATTCAACACCAAAACACACTGCACTTTAATATCTTAATTACAGTTGGAGGTTGATAAGCAAACAAGGAAATGGAGCCGCAATGCTGCAGAAAGTTTCCCTATAGATATTAGCTCTCATTTATTTTTTATTATTTTTCCCAACCATCTTCCTTATAAGAAATTAATTCAAAAGTTATTGAGAAAGTAAACATGACAAAGGGGAAAGAACACACACACAAAAAATCCCACCCCAAAGCAATCTTTAAAAGGGTTGCATAAAAACTGGATATAAATGCCTGATTCCATGTGTACTGCTGCACCATCCATGAAAAGAGCCTTTAAGACAACTCATCTTACGAAGGAAAATGTCAGTAGATATAGTGTTGATCATTAGGTGTACTACAGTGCATTCGTCTGCTTGTACCCCACTTTGATTAGTATACAGCAAAGATGGCCACAAGCACTCAGAAAGTTTTATTGAGGTTTAAATCTTCATTCAAATGATGTAAAGGGGCATTGAATGAAGATTTAGAACTCTATAAAGCTGCTTGGCAGTGTCTGTGGCAATCTATGCCACATAAAACCAGAAATGCTTCTACTTTGTTACTGAAACATTTCTACTGTAATTCTTTAATATTAGGTAGCAGCCACAGTGTTGGGACATTACCACATCTGGGAGTATTTCTCTTACTGAGGAGCTTGCCTGCTATCAATTGTGCAGGATATTATAGAACGTACACACTGTTGATGTCTAGGAGATAATGGAAGAGGAATTGTTACTGCAATTACATATTATTATGCTTTTCAGAAGATAATGCGGGTTCATTCATGTGAGTATTTTGAACTAGCAAATACCCTAATTGCTTACATGTCTGTTATAATCCTAAATCCGGTTGACATATCTGATGTGTTGTTGCATTTTTATCCGGCCATTTGCATGTGTACTCTTTATGATTTTCCTCTGACCTGCATGAACTGTGCAAACAAGCAACACAAGTGTCTTGAGTGTTTCCTTTGCAGTTTTAGTTTAAGTAAACACCCAGGAAAACAGAGAGACAGAGCACTGTAACAAGTGTGCTTTTTTTTCAGGAATATAGAATCAGCCTGTGCAAGAGCAGGATGAGTGCAAATGATCTGATTATGCTGTAATGACAAATTTATGAAACGAAGAGTGTGTGTATTGTTTCAACTGTCCTTTCACAATATATTGGATTGACAGAGAATGTGTGGCAAATTATTCACCCATTCACTTAACCAGAAAACAAAGGGAGATGATTAAGAAGCATCAGTATTCTGAAGCAGCAATCAAACTGACCCAGCCAAGGAGTGAAGAAGAACAGCAAACCCAGCCAAAAAATGCTGCAGTTGTCTTGCTGGTTTATAGCCAGCAATGCTTCACAGACTTTCCTGAGGTAGCAAGCGGGGGGACAGAGATAACAACAAGGGGACAGCACGGTGCCTATAGTATTCTCATGTTTGCATTGAGTGACAGAAAATGTTTGGAGAAAAGATGTGTGCTTTTAGAAATTCTTGCTTAATAATCCACTAGAGGGAGCTTATGTATAACCTCTGCTAGGTCAATTATGTCAAAGAGCTTCATTTTGCATAATTAACAAAGATAAGGCAGTTGTGAGGGGAATATCTGCACTGCTATTCTTTTCTCTACCTGTTGTCTTGGGGCTCAGAAACGGCATTTTTGGAGTCTCCAGTTCTAACCAGAATAGCTCTCTTTTCTCAAGTGGAAGCAGCGTTCTCATTGGCGTTAGCTGGAATTCACCTTCATCATAGACAGACTCGAACCTGAAAAGGATAACAATGGAAAAGCTTTAGCAAGGTTTTACCTACTCTTATCTTCTGTCTTTGCCTATTTCAATTCTGACTGTAAACCACTAATTCAATCTCTATGATTTCCTCAGAAGAAGGAGGCAAACAACCCGGATTGCAGACGTTGCCTCCTTTTTATTTCAGTAGGACAGGGCTTTCAGCACAGTGTTTGCCTGGGACTGCTTGATTTCCAAGTGGAAACTCTGCCACAGTTGATAAAAAACTTTGTGTCCTTCACAACATTTAACATGCAAACACCTTCAACTATTTCCTCTGTTAACTAATAAAAGACAGGTTTAGGTCTGATGTATCAGAAATATGAACTTTAGTTTAGTAGCAAAGATGCACTTGCAATTACAGTTCTAGCAAAATCTAGAGGTAACACACTTCCAAGCTACATACCCACACATTAGAGTCTAGCTAAGTAGTCAGATACACTATCAGAAAGCTTATCATAAAACTTGAAATTGCTGTATCCTTTACACTCATTTTGTTGCCTTTTTTCTTTCTATTTTTCTGTTGGAACAGAAAACTTATGACTACACTTCAGCTGTCACCAGCTTTCAAGGTTATACTGATAGGAATGAGAAACATATTCCTAATCTGCATACCAATGCATTGAGAATGCAAAGGCAGGCTTTTTGCCATTGAATAGATGATGATAAGGTCTTAAGTCTTTTGAATTTCTTGTGTTGTACTTGTATTATCATATGATTTCTTAAGCCAAGAATGAATATGTAAATTTCTTGCCACTGACTTGCTCCAAAATAATGGACATTACACTTACACAGTGGCAATTCAGAGTGTAAAATTGATTAATATTTGTTTTCAAAATGACATGCAATGATGTATGGATCCTTTTACAACTTAAATTAATACTTTAAAGAGATGAATGGTCTCTACAGAGGATGTTAAAGTTCAAGCTGAAAAATTTGCATATTTATATTACAACCAACTGATAATAATTGTCGAAACAGAATGTAATGTGGTTCGTTTTTCATTTTAATCTGGTTGTACTCAAACACAGGACCTCATTAACTTCCAGCAACTAATACAGCATTATCAGTCCCCATAAAACAGGCTTCCCTTGAATTTATGAATTTCAAAGACTATTTCCAGTGGTGAATCACTGTTAAACACTGGGTCAGCCACTGGCATGTGCACTTCATGTCATATGCCATAGAAGGATGAAAGTTACCTGGGTTAAAGTGCTTGAGAATCTCATGGCCAGTTACCTATTTGCTAGCTGACATTTGGAATCAAAATTGAAGTGTGATATAGACATCTTGACTTTCATGGCTCACTCAAAGACAGATTTTTTTTTTGCTCTGAATGACCAAAGTCGGGAAATGCAGGTTCATCTACTTCCTAGGTTAGGTAATACTCTTTAACAGTAAAAAAAGAGCAAGAGATCTTTCCTTAAGATATAAGTTATGTATAAGGAAGATGTGGAACTTTGGATAGAGAAGATAAGAGAACTTGGAAGGTATTAAGTATACAGCCCATGTAAATTCTATTCCATCTGAATTTAAATAGCAATAGCAATAGAATTAGTAGTATATTGCTTTTCTGAGGTGAGGAACGCAAGATAAGTACGCTATCAACAAGTCCTAGGTAGTGCATTATAGGTATTCTTGAACCAGATGCATCAGGAAAACTTACATCTCTAGAAGAATGAAGCAAGTAACTTCTCAGCTCTGTGAATTTCTTGTTGTGAAATGTATATTGAATCTTCTAATAATGGTGCTTATTTCTTTAGTTCACTAAAAGTTGATGGCTACAGAAAGAGGAGATATTGCTTACAGTGCACCCACTTCAACTTTCTTCATTTTTTCATGTAAGTACTAATTAAAGATACCATGATTAGCTTATTTCTAAGAACAAAATTACTTTGGAGAAAGTAAAAAACTATTTTTTCTATGTCATTTCATATTTTGACAGCTCATCTGAACTGATCTATGGTTTTGAAATTCCACAGGCCTAAGAACTCACACTGACCCATCCGTTCAAGAGGTCCGATGGCTGGTTGGGTAGGATGGGAGAGCAAATGTAACTCTCCTTTAATGCTATAACAGTTACAAATAACTAAGGACTGCTCTTGACTCGAAAGGGCTGTCTGACAGCCAGTCGATAGTATCTGCAGTATAGATGCATTTGCAGTCTGCCAGGTATATTGCTACAGGGAAGAAGGCAAGATTACTAAACTAACTTCCTGTAGCCCCGATGTTGTCTTTATGCAAAGAACAGATCGGTTAGGTCAGCCCCATGTCTGCTTTGTGCAGTCCTGGGAAAGTCCTGAGAGACTGAGAAAAAGAGGAGAAACTTTAAAGAAACTCTGTTAAGTAAATGTATACATTGCTAACAATAATAACAAAACCTTGTATGTAAGTGAATGAAAATCTCTAAGATGTCAATATCTGGTATTATAACTCTTATTTCCTATGAGGCCATCCAAACTTCCTATTATAACATCTTGAAGAATTTTTTTTGTAGCTCTCAGCTGACAAATAGTGGAGGACAATCTCGTCCGGCTGCACAGTGATTGGACATTCAGTTGATGAAACTTTATAATCTTGCAAGAATTGACTCTTTGGATGCTCCTCTCAAAATCAGTCCACAGAATAGGCCAGTGAAATGTCTTGTTGAATTCCCAAGCTTTATTGAATGAGCTATGTTGCCTCCAGGCCACTACAATCAGAAAAAGGGCAGGCAAAGTTATAAAACTTCTCCTCCAGCATATGAATTCACTCATCCTACATGTTGGTCAGTAAAGTATGACTAAAGACTTGATTTTTCATGATGAAGGGAATATACCTTCCTATAGGGCTCCTTACTGGGGGCTGTGCTGTAAAACTCTCATAATTCACTTGGAAAAATAGAGGGGTGCATATTCTGGCCACGATTTAACTGCTGGTACAACATTATTTAGAACAGTCAAAACTTAAACTGAAGAGTCTTAAACTTAGACTTGGAGAAGAATCGCTGAGCAACTTGGTAATAAAACGGCTGAAGAGACAAGATGCTGACAAAAGAAAACATTGCACGGGTGGAGTGATGGGAGGAGAAAACAATACCTTAAACCAGAAACACAGTATGAGACTCTAAATAATTTATTATCACTTAGGAAAGTGAGAGAGTCAGTACGGACAGTAAACATTAACTCAATGCTTAGGTGAGGAATGGAAAAACATTATACATACACAGCACCCCTGATTGGTGAGCACCTTGCAGTGTTTGATCTCAAACTTGGTATTACAGAACACCACAGAGGAAAACAATATGGATCAGCAATATTTTGGACTGGTTTCTGAAAGATTAAATAGATTGGATTCCTTTGATTAGGAAAGGAAAGCTTGGGGGAGGATTTGTGAGGAGTCTACGAAAACATGCCTTAAGATGGGAACATGAAAAAGATGAAATGGGAATAAATAGCCACCATTTCTCACACTACACCAATTAGGGAGCAACCTGTGAAATTACAAAGCAGTAGGTATATAGAAATATATATTTCTTTACATGGTTCCTATTTAATCAAAATAGACTTCCATGCTATATTTAGATGATAAAATTCTGTGTGGGTTCAGAAAGTGACTGGAGAAAATTCAGGCAAAAAATGTCCATCAAGGATTGTTAAGCTCAATAATGCAGATGTAAACAGCAGTCCCTGAACTCCAGATTGCTGGAAATAGTAAGAATACAACAAGGAAGGCTTCCTTTGGTTGCTCCAGCCTTATGGGGTTTTTTTGCAAACATCTGCAGGAGACATGATGTAAGACGCTTGCAGAGAGCATAGTCACCACCGTGCTCTGACAGACCGGGGGAATGGCACAGCCGCAGCGAAATCAAGAACTGGAACACAGGAATACTTGTTCTACTCTAATCACAGCTAAGCAGATCACAGAATATTTTAATTTTCAACCCCATCGAGTATACTGGCAAATATTCTAACTGTAGCAAAATTCTTAGCCAGTGAAACCAGGCTTTTCTAGTACAAGTTCTGGCAATCCCTATGAGGCAATAAGGGTGAGTTAAGCCACCAGAAATATATATTTACACATGGAATTTGTTAGCAAGACTGCTCTTCTTTTCCCTAGAGACAGCTCCATTGCAACAGCCTTGGAAAACACATGCACACACACACGGAGAAACAATCAATAGATACACTTAGAAAGCCTGTTATACCATGTTGTGCTTTGCGGATTTTGATAATATCAATCATAATTGAGTTAGATATAATCCATCTGACTTTCAGTATGCTGGGGTCAGCAGGGGACGCAATGCCTCACTTCACATCAATTACCACATATAGTAAGGTGGTGGTAAGCAATTCCATTTGATAGTTTGCAGCTATAAATAATTATATGGCAATAGCAGTAAAGTTGGCTCTTGGGCACAATACAGAATCATGAATTTTCATTTACTTATATCTCAGAAGCTGTTAGGCCTACTGGTCTGAAATGCAAACCCCAGATAAGGTATATCAGTCTTTATATTAATACAGTATATGCAGCTGGTAGATGCTTTTGAATGAACGTTTTATGCTTACTCTTATTTCATGGGAATATTTTCATTACAAATATGACTGCATGATACATAAGGCCCGATTAGAAATTGCTACGACAAAGCAAATTTGGTCTCATGCTTCTTTAAATCATGTTCCATCTTTCATTCAGTTTCGAGTCTGTCCCGTCCAAGTCTTTGTGGGATTTCACTAAGAAGATGCTTTTTTACATGCCGTATAATAAATCCTCAGCAATTTGAAAACATACAGAGTAAAGCAGGTTTATTAATCAGAAGAGTAGTGCAGAAAGGTTGCAAAAAATCAGAGATTTTTTCACTTCCTTGCTTTGAAAGCTGTTCCTTTTTAAATGCTGTTGTTTATGACATCCCGCTTTTAAGAGCATCAGTCAACAGAGACAGAGTGGACATAGATATGAAGTCAGATTAGGAATAAGGTAGGAGCATGGGAAGGAGTTTAGCGGATTTAAACCTGAAAATCAGAAAAGAGCCAGGCTGAGTGATACCTAAGGAAGGCTGGATAAGTACACGAAAACCAAGATGACGATGAAGAAAATGAAAAAGTACAAAAGCCCAGTCTTCCTAAAACATATAGGACCTATAAAAATGCAAGAAATTTCACTTGAAGTTTTGAAAGCGATATGGAAGTGGGGGGTGGGAAGAGTCAATACAGTCTGGGAATTAGATTTTCTAATCAAACCTTTTCCTTAAGGTGTTTGGGGGTGTGTGTGATGTGTTTCCATGTCTGCTCCTACACATGCGACACAGATAAGAAATTAAACAACCTATTAAAGTCATGTTTTAAGTCTGTTTCTAGATTTGAATTGCACAGAAATTTTGAGGAACATCTACTTTGTATAACAAAGGTTTTATAGATTAAAAATTTAGTTCAAAAGGAGCAAAGAATCACAGCCTCCCGGTACTTGTCCACTGGAAGCACATATTCTCAACACTCAAAAATTAAGCTTTATGCTTAGGGAGAGTGCCATGTTGAAATAATGCTGTGACTCTCTGCAGAACTAACCTGCTGTGATTCATTGATTCTTGTCTTAGCAGAAGGTGGACGAGGCTGTGAAAGTGAAACATATCTAGTCTGTGGTCATTTGTTTATATTTCTAGCAAGAAGAAACCAATCACAACTAGCAGCTTCTGCCATATACCATATTCCACCACTGATCACAGAATGAATATAGGAACATGCACGTTCTCTCCTAGAGATTTCTGTGGTGGAGCAGGGGCAAATTTCACTTGTGAGCTTATTTTCAGAAGTAAATATTCCACCAGCAGGTGTTGCAGAGCAATCGTACAGAACACTACTAGGAGTTTACAAAGATGCTGGGGCTGAAGGTGCTGTACAGGAAACAGGGCAGGGAAAACCAACGGGGCAATGACAGGAATCAAATCCAAGAGTGCTGATGTGAAATGGGGCAGACATGGCTACACAACTTCAAGAGGGATTTAACAGTCAAGAATAGAAAAAAGATGCCTCATCAGCAAGACACTGCCACAGGATCTAGATTTTAGGAAAGAATCTTTCTCTGTCTTTCACCCTGACCTGCAGACCAATTGTGAAAACTATTAGCATTTTTAACAGTAAGGAAAACCAAAAAATGTTCAGTAACCTCAGAAAGAATTAATCTAGGAAAAAGTCTCCTAACCAGGAGGAAGATTAAACGCATTAATGATGTCATAGATAATTGATCAAGAGTTAATGATTAAAGGACAGGCAGATTGCATGTGCCAAAGGAATGCATAGTTGTCACTAATACTAGACGAATCACTGAAAAACATTTAAATAAAAAAGGGAAGGTTTGCTGTATGATCTAGTAAGAACTGTATTCTTAATTATGATTTGATAGGCTGGATCTAATTTTAGTAATGCAACCTATGTAAAAATTATGCATCCACGGCTTTGGGAAGCCCAGGTCACAGCCTGTAGAGCAGCATCTTGCTGATCAGAGAACTGGTATTTAGCAGCATGAATTGAACTGCAATCAACAAGGAGTCTGATTTGTGTTCTAAATTGGTGTTTAGCAGCATGATCTGAACTGCAATCAAGGGAGAACTCAGAGCATTTTCTAAGGGGAGCAAATGGATAGTTTCCAATCTCATTACACAAAATATTTGTAGCAGTTTAAATTAGATTGGAAAAGATCCCAAATTATTTTAACATGAGATCTGTAGAATGAGAACTTTCTGAATATGTTTCAGAGCAGAAACCTGCACAAATGTAAAGGTTCTAGTAAAAGTTTTACTCTAAGTGTGCCTTTTATAATTCTTCAATTCATAAAAGAAAAAAATATCTGAAAAGCCAGTGTAATATAACAAGTAGGTATTTTGTGTCTGTTTTTTTTCCCCTCTGTTTTTCCATTAATTTCTCTGCCCTATAACGTGCTGCAACACCTGCATGGATTGTTGGGTTTTTTTCAGCAAACTATAATGCTTCCCAGAAAAATTGCAACATGTCTTGATAAGAAAGGTATATTGCCTTGTGTCACAGGTCAGTTTCCTGATGTCACTGCTCAGAGGGCAAAAGACTATAGAACAAAGGAATAATCCCTAGGCATAAGTATTATTAAAGAATTCTGTGGCCCTACCATGAACCTGATGCACTGTGCATCATCCCAGTTGGCACTGTTTTGCCTGTAATTATGTCATCAATCTGATATCATACCCCAAAGCTGATATTTCACAATATTCTCACAACTGAATGTTTTAACAGCCACGTCTCATGCTGGTTTTGTACATTTTGTGTTTATCTCATGTTTTTCTTCTTTTCCTAACTCAATCACAGCCAACGGTCAATTTGAAGATCTGGCTACCCGGCCTGTTGCCATACCTCTGCATATTCATGAGTAAAATCTTTCCATATCCACATGGCAAACCTTTCAAACTGTCATAAGGAAGAAATAATCACCTTTTCTTTAAAATCTAACAAAGCCCACCAGAGCTGTGTTCTTTGTATAATAGTTAACATTGTCACTAGTAATCAATTTATTTTACTGGTAAAGACAGTATTCTCATGACAAGTCAAAGACCTTTGGAAACAGTACATCTGTGCCTGCTATTTAAGCACACACAGACACAAAGAAGCAGAATATATTAGAAACAAAAAATATGTCAGCTTGTATAATGGTCCCATTGTTTGCTCCACCAGAGAGGGATTGTGCCATAACATATGACGCTGAATGTGCTTTTCTTGTTCTCCAGCCTTCATAATAAAGTATTTGATGCAAATAGTCTAATCACATGGAGAAGATGCGGATCGGATGTTAGTTGTCCTTCCTTTCATTTCTATCCCTGCTGCCTCAAGAAATGTATTTAAAAAAAAATCAAACTGCAAATAGATGGAATTCTGCTTTAATGTGTTACTTTTAATAGCAGGTGCTTGTTTCACACTTGGCTCAATATGAGCCCCCTCTGCCAGACACTGAAGCTACATTATTGTAACGTTCAGTGAATGACACCTGTCTCGTGGCTTCTCCATAAGGCTGCTCAGTTATTTTGTATAAGATTAAATAGGTAAAGGCACAGAGACTAGCATATACCCTATGCAAATATATGAAATTGCTCTGTATAGCACTGTACCTATATGCAGCCCTATGGAGCATTTCCTAATGGGTAGTGTCCACAATTTACAGAATAAAAAAGTGGGTTTCCAGAGGTGTAGAAAGAGGTAGAATAGGTCGGTTGACTCATTTATAACACTTCACTTCCTCCTGAGCCGGGGAAATCTAAGGTGCAACTTCAAATACACAGAGTGACCTTAAGTAACAAGGAGCACATTGACCCTTAATTATGCTGCATGGACCCTAGAATTATCCAGAGCTAAAACGGCTCGTCCAGTTCAATATTTCTGTTCTTACTCACTCATTTATCAATGCTTGATAAAGAATGGGAAACAACTGCCCACAAAAGAAGGAAAAGGACAGGAATAACATTGGAGAGGACTATAGCTTCTGAAAGGGCCCAGAGGCAGAAAAGAGTCCCAGGTCCACCCCAGCTACACTCTAGCAAGTGCCATTCTCTGTTGACAGGCAACAAACCTGCCCCTTCCCTGATTGTGCATGTAGCTCCACACTAACTGTCACATACTGCTTGAAAGCTGCTAATTTTTCACTAATTGAAAAAGAGGAGCCCTTAATGAAACAAACCGGACAGAGAGGCATTCCTTTATTACAGCATACTTTTAATAACACTTCTATCAGAAGCGGCAGCCTTAAATCCCAGCCCTACCTACTGTTCCACATTTCAAGGAGTTTTGCAGCAGCCTCCTGGATTACAGGAGTTTTCAGACTTCTGCTTTGTGAGACTTAAATGTGTTCTTCCCAAATCATTTGGTAGAAAAATAATAGTTCTTTTCTGCCCATCTGGACCTGGAATAGAAAGGCCAGGGCAGGCAGGTACTCTTCTGGCCCTTCCTGGGCACTCATTAATTGGGCTATTACGCACGTGCCTACCTAAGAGTGGTTAAGAAGGGCTCAGAAAATCCATTGCTTTCATGTAATATTATCAGGTTTCATACTTTTTTCCTTATGGAAACCAAGGAGACTTCATGTGCGTGAGTCAGCTACTGCAGAAAGCCAGAGTGCACCGAAATCAACTTTAAACCAACACTAATTAAATTGAATAGACTAAATATTGCCTGCTGCAGCATGCAGCCACTATGAAACAACCAGAAGTAAAATCAGAGAGGCAATTAAAAAGGTCTGTTAAACGTGCATCTAGGTCCATGTGGCCATTAATGTCTGGCATGAGCAGAAGGGGCCTACAGTGGTTAGTGTAACGGCCAAAGCTCCTCGGGACCCATTAACAACCTCAGCAACCCTTCCCCCAGACACCGGACAATGTAACAGAATTCCTACATCTCAAAAGCCCGCTCTATAAACAGAGATGAAATCTGAATATTCAAACCTTTGGCCCTCCTGCTGAGCACAGCTGAGCCTGCTGCAGCTTAACTTCAAAGGCAAGAGAGCCATGAGAAAGGAAGCGAGACCTTACGGCGCAGGCTCGACTCAGCACTGGTGCCTGGCGAAGCTGTACAACTGTTGTGTGTGCACTATTAAACACTGCTGTAATGTACACAGCAGATCTTCAGCTCTGGAAAAACAGACTCAACATTTGGCTATTCTCACACAGGGTCAAATGCACTTAATTATTACTCGACTGTTAATTTGCATTTCAAAAGGCTCTGAATATATCACTCCTATATTACAACTTACTGCGGGTTAGGCTACGGACACAAGCTTTCCCTGGACTATTACAGAAATGATTTTGTGCTGGGTCCAGGTGCTCCAGGCCATGGAGCCTTTGACCCCTGGAGTGTGTGGACGGGCCTGTGCAGAGGACTGGTACCAACCCCCACACACCTGGTCTGTGCAGAGAAGCCAGGGCCGTGAGCTGCTGCTGACCAAAGATGGAAATTCTGATTCCTAGGGCACAACGTGAGTCAGGCTCACACTGCAACAGCCAAGGCTCTGGTGATACAAAAAAACCAAACATTCAGGGATTTGGAGATCCAACTCCAGTTCCCTGTACTGCTCAATCCTGAATTTGCATCTTCTGTATGCTAAGCATGTACTCAGATCAGTGGCAGTTCAGAGGATGATTATCAGTGGTAGGTCCTCAGGACTTAACACTGTTCTGATTTCCCCACTCCCCACCCCATTCTGCACTGAAACAAAAGCATAATTCCTCCAAAATATTTCCCAAAATTGAATGCTTAAGATTTAGACTGCAGCGAAGTAATACTGTCTATGAGGGAGTAAGACAAGAAGATTGTCTTACTGTGGCTTCTGCTGATGCCTGGGGACTATATCCAGTGTTTCCATTGAGCATTCCATGCAAGTATCTTCAGAGAGCCCTTAACACAATCAAGCTCATCTCTGCTGAACAGGCACATAAGAGCGCTGTTTCTTTCTGCAGGAGTGATCACTCAGCTCCCACTTAAGCAACACACTCTGCAGAAAATTATTTGTCCATTCGTTAGGATTTTGGACTTTTACCATTGCAATTGTTGGGTTTTTTTGCTAGGACAGTACACAGCTTGCAGTGTTTGAAATGAACCATGTAACTATAATGCAGGCAGATGGCAGCACTGCTGACTGGCAGTGCTATTAAAAGTTGCCACATCCGAGGGTAATATTGATTTACTTTCTTCATCTTTCAGAAACACCACCTGAAGTGTAGTCTCTGTTTAGTTTTGGTGGTGGATTTACTTGTTGCTTCTTTTATCCTTAATGGGAACACATCTTTGGGTCACTCATGATTTCTGCACCCTCTCTGAGCTCTCAAACTGATCCCTGTTATGCCCTGCCAGCACTTTCTAATTCTCTCTACTGCAAGGCCCATTCTGAATGATAAAATTACGGAAGAATTTGTGCAGTCTATGCCCAAGTATCTCAATATGCCCTTGTCAGGCTGTAATAACATCATCCGTTCTTACTGAGTGTAGTGGCTTTCTGAAGTCTAGATGGTAGCAATGGAAGTGTGGGCTGGTAACACGTTGATAGGTTCAATTTTCCATTGTCAGCAAAAGCATTTTTATTAAGCAGATAGATACGTTAAAAGTGAAAGGTTTGCAAGAATATACATTGAGGTGAGTTGCAGTTGGGAAAGCCATCTTTACACTGAAAGCAGGCACAGAAGTCTGTCCTCATGGGTACCTTTAAAGAAGACAGGTCTGTGATTAATCTTACTGGCCATAAATACCATCAAAATCTCAGCACATATCTGGCAGTAAAAATAACTGGTTGTTATATATATAATATATATAATAAGTGAGGTGATGATGATAGTTTTCCATAGTTCAGTACATTGTTTATTTCATGGATCCCTGGTCTGGGACTGGGAAGAGTAGGAGCAGGGCAGAAATTTTCATTTCAGGCCCTGATTCTGAAAACTTTTAAACCTTAGTCTTATTTAACAGAAGGATTTCCGTGTCTGAATGACACAAGCACTCCGGCACTAAAGACTTACTCAGTGAACTGTCTAGCTGGCATACAGCTTGGACTCAGCATAGCACGGTTACAACTGTGAAATGAACATTCCCATAATCAAGAAAGATTCCTTAGCAGAGATTATTTTAAGGAAGCAACAGGCCAAAACTTCAAGATGTGACACAAATAGACATATATAACAAAATTTCTTGGCCTTAGCACAAGTGAATGCGTACTTATTACTGAAGATTCTGGGTTGTGCCAAGGAAGACATACAGCTGCTTTTTTTCAATTGCTGCCCACCTTATTTGTTTATCCTACCAAGACTGAACAAAACAAACCGAGCTGACCATGGGGAAGCTCTGCTGCTTTAACAGCTCTGACAATTACTATCTCTAATGGAACTTCTATAGCAGCGAATCAAAGATCTTCACCCGTATCTGCTCTCGTCATCCTGAAGAGACATTCTCTCATTGGGTACACAACATTGACTAAGACAATAAGGAGGGAAAAGAGGCTCTGGAAAGATGTGAGTGAGATTGTTGCTACATAATTTATAGGGAAGCCAAAGCAGCTTTACTCTTTGAGCTGATTAGTTACTTACATCATGGTTTTGAGATGATTAATACAGCTACACTATGCTCAGCCAGCCACTATTTGTGCAATGACAGATTAAATATTTATTTTAATTACTATCTATAAAACAAATTTGTTCTGAAGGTGCTGTTAGGATATTTACAAAACATGTTTTATGTTAGCTCATCGGATTAAATATTGTAGTTAATTAGATTAACAATTTATCACCGTTTTTACTAATTCAAGACATTCTTAGTAATCCTAGCAGTCAAGGCAAAGATTCAATTGGTATGGAGGAAAGACATCCTGATCAAGCCCTCGAAGGAGTCCCATCACATCAGGGACCTGTGCCGAGGAGAAAACTGTTCTCCTACTGACCAAGCTAGTGGTGTAAGTGTAGAGGCTACCATTACAATGTATCACTATCCAAATTTCCCAGCCTATCATGACATAAAGAAACATTTTTTCAGAGTGAAGGTGTGATGTTTAACTCTGTTCGCTTACTCCACACAACAATGTGAAGTTATATTGGTTTTATTTTCCCCAACGTGTTTGACATAAAGTAGTGTTCATCTTTTAATAAGATGCCACAAAAGTTAGGTGTTCTATGAGGGAAAAAAGACAGGGAAAAAACACTTTTCAATCTGCACAAATTACTTCATTCAAAATTTTCATGTGATAAAGATACTGAAAAAGCTAGTGGTTTATTGAGTGCACCCTCAGCAAGCTTGCCAATGACACCAAGCTTGGTGGCATGGTCAACACGGTGGAGGGAAGAGATGCCATCCAGAGGGGGCATTCAGGACAAGCTTGACAGGTGGGATCGTGCCAACCTCATGAAGTTCAACCAGGCCAAGTACAGGGTCCTGAACCTGGGTCACAGCAATCCCAGACAGAAATACAGGTTAGGTGGAGAATGGACTGAGAGCAGCCTTGAGGAGAACGTGCCTCTATTGCCTCATCCAATTGTTCTTAGGGAGAAAATACTGACTTGTGACTTCGAGTCACTTCTAGATACAACTGTCATTTTAGCTTAGCTGAAACTAATATTCACTATTAGGCACAGGATAGCTACAGGTTTAATGAACAATTCCTTCCATATCATAGACTGTGAGTTTTCTTGAGGAGTATAAGTTGCATAAAAAAAAAAAAAAAGGATAATTCCTTCTAGCATTATTTCACATTTAAAAAGGAAAAAAAGGAATCTGACAATCAAAGTAAGCCTGTTATTTCCCTTGCTCTAATAAACGAAACTATTCTCATACAAAAAGATGAATTAATAACTCCTGTGTATCAGAATCAAAGTAGAAACTGTCTATGGAAAAAAATAACCCTTTTCCATTTGGATTGTGCTGATAACATTTATTTTTCTCTTTCCATCTGGAAACCCTGTGGGTATCATGAGAATTGTAGCGGAGCTGATTGGGGTCATGTGTGAGGGCACTGGGATCAGAGCCAATGTCACGTCCAGCCTCCTGCAGCTTCAACAGCTCCCAGAGAGAGTGTAAGTACAAATCTCTGGCATATTGGGAAATGAGGGTGGTAACAACTGAGGTCAGTGGCCAGAGTGTTTCAAATTGTCTTGGGAGCAGTGATCAGTTCTTAACCTGCAGCAGATATATTGAATGGAGTTTCAATAAGGAATGGTGGCGTATCCTGCAGGAATGGTGCTCTAATGATGCTTTATGTTGCTTTATGAAATTTGAGTACAATCATAGTAATATGTGAAGCTGACAGATTGCATGTAAAGAGTCTTCTGTCTTCATCTGGTACAGAAGTAAAAAAAGCCTTCTCATGTATTTACTTGTTTAATAGCATTGCCGAGAAGAAAATCAGAAGACAATGAAATCAGCATTTTAACAGTCCCCCCAAAAAAGGCAAAAGTGACAAAAATCTATAGCAGTAACTGTGGGCTTCCATATGCTGCTCTTACAATGTCTTCCTGAGGCTGAAAATTATGTGGAAAATGTGCTTTCTGTGCTATATTTCATATCATAAAGTATGAGTTGATTTGTCTCGTGTCTGTGGAACACAATCTCAATTTAGCAAAAGTGGCAGTGAACCACAGAGTTTGAATGTGCTGCTTGAGGTCACACAGCAAATTGGTGAGAGATGGGACACCTCCAGCCCCTGCTCTAGCTCTGCAGTGCTACCTTGTTAAAAAAAGCTAATATGTGAACACTGGTACTGTACTGACAACCATATTCATTGCCTTCATAGAATAGAATCATAGAATTGTCCTGGTTGGAAGGGACCTTTAAGATCATCCTGTACAACCATCAACCTAACTCTGATAAAAACCATCACTAAACCATGTCACTCAGCTCTATGTCAACCCGTCTTTTAAATACCATCAGGGCTGGTGCCTCAACCACTTCCTTGGGCAGCCCATTCTGAGGCTTACTAACCCTTTCAGCCTAGAAATTTTTCCTAATATCCAATCTGAACCTCTCCTGGTTCAGATTGAGGCCGTTTCCTCTTGTACCATCACCTGTGACTTGTGAGAAGAGCCCGACCCCCGCCTCTCTACACCCTCCTTTCAGGGATTTGTAGAGTGTGAGACTGCAATACATCTCTCCTGAAGCTAGGAGAGAACTTCAAGAACCATCCTCTCCTATATAAGCATCCAGAACAACCATTAAAAAAAATTATGAGGAGAAAATAGTGCTGAGTAGCAGATGACCTCTAAAACTGCGCCATGAGCCTGACTGCTACGCCACACTTCAGAGCTTTGAACACAGTGCACTCACTGCCCTAAGGCACAGGCCACCAAACCAATTGGGGACATGCTGAAGACAAGACATGCACTCTTTCTCACAAACTCAACGTTATGATTAGATTGGAATATAACTTCTTCAATGACAGCTGTCAGAGTACGTTTTTCTCCTGCCTCTATTTTATACCAGAGTCCAGCAGCTGGAGCATTTACCCATGAAATGACAAAATCTGATCCTTCCCTACCTCAGCCCGAGAACGTTCATTGTCCCTCGGAGGAAGGTTGGCTATCAGACAGCAGGAGCTAAGCCAGCAAAGGTACCACTCTGCAAGTGCTCTCTGGATTCTAGTTCTGGTTCTGCTGCAGGAACCAATACTGCTCTCCCCTGCACCCTCCCCAACAGGGTCTGCATCACCAAGCTCAGATCACTCTCCTTCTTGCTCACACTTTATGAATCATGTGGCAGGACAAAAGAAACTGGAAGCTCTGCATTCATTTCTGCCCTGTACAGCTGCCAACACGTGCTCCCCAGGGAATTTGAGCCTACGGATGCCAGGTCCATGAATCCTACCAAGCCTAGGTATAAGATGCCTCAGAGCGCACAGATCAGCTGAGATGGCAGCTGTTGTGGGCATGTGAAACTGTCCTGTGTTCCACCAGCAGCCACTAAGTATACTGTTAAATACACCCAACTGCTTAATAGCATTGGCTACAGAAAACCACATTCTTCAACTGAGGTGGAAACGAAGTGGTGCACCTTGCTGCAGGAGGAGGCATTTTTCTAATGAAACATTCTATAACTTCAGTTGACTTCACAACTTTTAGTGCAGTCAAAAGTGAACCCTCTGGGCTAAGGAGTCTGACTGACTGGTATCTCCAAAGAGAGTACACTCCAGTCTCATCTTGCTGCTATGCAAAGAACAACCAAAGATTCAACTATTCCTTTTTCTGAAAAGGTGAATATTTTCATCAGACACATGTGAGTATGGGATGCATTTAGGTCACCTGCTCTGTCTCAGACCCAACCCTGAAATTAGTCAGTGCTCTTAATGTGTCCTTTCAAAAAAATCTGTGATGTGATTATTTGTCACTTTACAGTTTCATACGTATGTCTATGTACATATGTATATACATATACACACATATATGTATGTGTGGGAGAAGGGAACAGCAATCAGTAGCTGTGCTTTAGTCCATCACCTATACTTTT
This sequence comes from Gallinago jamesoni, assembly GCA_025769975.1. Classification (NCBI taxonomy): domain Eukaryota; kingdom Metazoa; phylum Chordata; class Aves; order Charadriiformes; family Scolopacidae; genus Gallinago; species Gallinago jamesoni. The sequence continues at coordinate 29,828,633 of JAOQGH010000062.1, read as the reverse complement.
CACCTCCCCAAAAATGTAATATGTACCTCAAAGTTATAAGAAATCCTACTGCCGATTATGGGAAATGCTGTATTTGTTATTCCCAGGAAGCACAGTAACTCCCATGCTACCAGTGATGAAAAAAATTGCATTTTTACCGCTTGTCATATAGCCATGAAGGAGCGACAGAAGCCTTTGAGGGGAGAAGGCCCAAGTCAACTTGCATTCAAATGAAACCTCTCAGTAAAACTATTAGAACCAATATAATGACTGCAGTAGGGCAGCAGGGAGAGATCTGCTGGGGCCATGCAGGGCTGTCAGAGACCTGCTGCCGGAGGCAGGTTCTGCATCACTCGCTGGAGCTCAGCTACAACAGAGACATGCATTGGATTTTCTGCACTGGCCAAGCACGCCTCGGCCAGCCAAGCTTTTGGGTGCCAGTTGCAACCCCCCACCCCCAGTGAAGGAAAGTCAGTACCCATACTGTTTTAAATTGTCTATTTCCGCACAAGAAGACTGCAAAATCAGTTTATATCCAGGAGTCACAGATATCCTATGCCATCACTGGGTTCTTTTGTACCTTTAAGCTGCCCTTCTCCAGTCCAATTTTCCCCCCCCCCCCAGTTCTCTCCCACCTCCTGCTCCCTCTCCCCCAGATAATATGTTGCATGTTACTTCACGCTGTGACACCATTAGTGGAACCTAATCTCCTCTCTAAAGCAGACTATTAGTGTTGGTTGGGGCCACTTATGAGGTCATACGCTCACACAGCACTTATCTGAAGTAAATGCCTTGTAGCTAATCAGGAAAAGGTAACACGCCATCACCCTGCCTACGGCTTCCCAGCACCCAAATTCCACTCGTTTAGAGTGAAAGAAACCCCAAGCAGCCCCAGCTTTGTTTTTTTTCTTTTACATGACAGAAGCCGTAGCCCTTAAGTGACTAGGATGGAATGAGAAGGGAATAAACAATTAGACAGGGCTGCTGGAACAAATCCTCCTGTTTCATTTTTCTTCTTCACTTGTCTCAGCGGGAGTAGTTTTACCTCCTATTGACACCCATTGTGCTCTTGGCTGCTCACTATGATGCAGCTGTTTTCTTAATGCCTATCAACCCTCTGCCTTTTTACGATACAAAGGTGACTTGTTAATACAAACGTTGTTTGAAACCTTAATAACAATGAGCGCCAATTGTGATCAATGCTATTGCACCTTGGCAGGGAATGTATCAATGCTTATGGATTCATTTAAAAGTCATCTGCACAAGGATACTGATTTTTTATTTAAAAAATCTACACATAGGAAATACGCCTGTTCTATTAGACTGACATTTCTAACTCTAGTGGGTGCAGTAATGAAGTATTATAGTTCTACTGTTTCCTGTGATACTTACTTAGTCTCATATCTACCATTTTCTATCTGCTCCAGAGACTACATTTAAATGGAAACTCAGTCTTCCAAGGAAATCCTCAAATCCCAGTTATGCTCACTCCTCTTAAAAAAGTACCTTGATGCACCTGTTCTTCTCCAAAGGTACTTCCGAGGCAGAACAAACAGCCACACGACTCTCAATACCCGTTTTGTTTCATTATCAAAACCCCAGGCCAAACCAAATGTCATCACCACCTAAACACCAGCTGAATTGTCTTTGGACTAAGCAGTGTGATAATGTTATTTCAGAAAGGACGTTATCCATCAAAGCCACGTGTATGAATGGCCACACCTCAAAAGGCCATTGCATCCAAAAGTAAAAATACAATTTTTGAAGATGACTGATTCTTCTTTCTTGACGGAATCATTACATGGATGTTGGTCTAGTCACATCAATAGAGATAATTTGTGCAAAATGGTATCAGATTAAAAGCATATCAGGAATAATGAAATTTAATAAAGATATCTATACATGTAACTGACACTAGTGTGCATAATCCATACAGAAGTGCCATTTTTAGATGGGAAATAAGCCTGAACAAACTCCGTTCCTCAGATATTCTGTTCTTGATCAGGGTATTCTAAGTCATTTCCTACTTAATCCACTCAACCAGAGACAAGATCATTGGACTACGCTGGGATCAGTTTGCCCTAGAGAATAAAAGCTTTTGTTGTTTAAAACATGAAAGCTGAATCATTCAGAAAGTAAGCTACACTGCTATTGTAATTCTAAGTAGAAGAACTATGTATCACAGCTGCTTTATGCTTTGAAAACTGTTTCCAGTGTTCCTGTGTCATATATTCCTCCACTCCAGATCATTACACTCTTGCATGAAACTAATCAACATTACAAATTGAAATTAATCTAGCAAACACACTGTTTCTCATTATAAAATTATTAGGTTCCATTACACTGTTTTAAAAATCCACATAGGGATTAGCTGGAATTTTGACAAGTGACAACCACAAAAGCTACTACAAAAAATAGCTACTAATGCCGGATTTAGAAGTCTTCAGATTTTGTACCTCTGTATTGTGAACAATGGAATCTTTTTTGGACCTTAGGTTTGTGCTAGGACTCTGAGTCACCGAATATTTTATAGTGTTCAATGAACTACAGTATGAGTCATTCATCAGCTTTCAAGTATTTTTGGAATTGTGTTATTTTGCTTAAAATCGCAGAAAAATTGTCTAGCAGAAGTGATAAAAAATGCAGCATTGTAGATTTAATAAGATCATGTGATGGAATCAGAGCATATACACATCAGCATAAAAAATTAATTTAAGCAAAAAATTAGGTCTACAAAAGAAATGAGGGATTCAACAATGAATTGTTAGAGAGTTATTGTATTCTGAACAGGACCCATTTTACTGGAACTACTTGTGGTTGCCAAAAAGTTCTTGCCTCAGATGCTGTCCGTGCTTACAATACTTATTTCCATACTCTGCTGCAGTTTACCATTTCTACAGCATTCCGCAGACATGCAAGATTTCTCTGAGCGCTAACTGATTAAGAGCTTGACTGCAGGAACATCAGGTACTATACAAAGTACATTTCCCAAAGATACTTTTGGTTGGCGAAGTCAGTGAAGAAAAAAGTCCTATTCAAAAGGGAGTCCTAGTACAGTCAAGGATACAGAGAACTATTCCTAGTGCTAAAGAGTGATTATTCCTGGATTTACATAGGAGTTTTGTTCTTTTTTTTTTTCTTCTTGTTTTTAATAGGGCCTAAAGCAACTATATATCATAAGTAACGGCTAAACGATCAACATCACTGGAAGACGGGGAAAATAAACAAAACCTTACCCAAGGCACATGAAGAGCAATGGCAAAGCTCAGAGCTCACAACCTTGTGTTTATGATGACCATCCAACACTGCCTTTCATGCAGGTTCAAACTAAATGACATTTAGTCATGGTTCTCTTGAGTGGAGATCAGTTTTGGCTTCCTAGCAAGGCTGAACTAAAGCCATTTGGATTGAAGAAATAATGGGAAGGATTGTGTCAAAATCTGGAAGTTTTTCCTCTATTGAGAGCCAAAGTTGTTGTGTCACAAGACTTTGCCTGAAAGAGAAAGTTTTCTTAGATGCATGACTGTGTTGACACTCTTATTCTTGCTTGAGAGTGGCTTTTCATGGTTTTTTTGAAACCCCTTACTAAGCAGTATAAACTAAGTCAAATAAGAATGGGCTCATGGGGCTTCTTTGGATGGAACTAACAAATTTACACTTTAGTGAATTCTAAACAAGTCTTCCCTGAATACACAAGGTCTTAGCCAGTGAGAAGTTCTCCATTTCTCAAATTAAAGCTTGGTCATTTGGATATCAAACGAATGGACATCCCATCTTGCTCCTTTAGGAGCAAGAGATAACTGGTTCCAAATGTCCTTCACTGTCACCAAGTTTCTGAATGATTTAGGGGATGAGGGATCTGCATTTTCTAATGTGATTCTATGAAAAAGAGAGTAGCTTACATCCTGCTGCTCCCAAATGATTTTATTATCCTTTCCTACTGCATACCCCAAATCTGCTGCTGTGATGGACCTCTTTTTCCATACAGCTAGTAGTCAGCTGCATACAGATTAAAGCTGTGCTGAGTCCAGAATCCGCAAAACAGGTCATTCAGCTTTTAGGGCACAACTCTCTTAAGATGACAGGTATTACTAACACCAGGCATCTTTTATGAAACATTGGTCAGAATACTATGATTTGTCAAAGTCAAAGAAATACTTTATATTGAGTGTTTAGAATAGGTCCTCAGTTCAAATGAGAGGAAGAGGGCTAGGGATAAGTTCTCAGCTGGCAATGGAAGGTGTTCAGTGCATTGAACCATTCAAAGTAGAACGTCTCCTTTGGTCTGATGTAGTGCTGTATCACACAGTGTAAATGGGGTGTATTTATAAGTAAATGGTAACATGGCAATCATTATACAAAGTATCTTTCTTTTTTTCATGAAAAATGCTGTAAGAACTCTGTCTTGACAGAGAAAAATGTTCTATGGGAAAAAAAAGTTTCCCACACAGCTTCAGTATTATTGCATTTAACTGATGGAACAAACTGAGGTAAAGGGTTTGTCTGTCACTAGAAAATCTGCAAGAGTAAGATTATTGCTTGGACTTCAAACTCCTGCCTGTCATGCACGAATGACAGGTGCCAGTTGCAGTAGTTTTCTATTCTCCTTCCTGGAAAATTTGAATCGTGCTCCTCTAAAGAAAGAGCTGGGCTGCCCACCCACATTCACAGCTACAGTAAGCAGGTCTTCTACAGGACTTCCTTATCACAATTCTTGTCTGGAGGTAAATTCTCCCATTTCAAGTTTTAGAAAAATAGCTGCTTAAAAATTAAGAGCCTAAGAATGTAGTGGGGAGGAGGGAAATAGTTTTTCATCAAACAGTGAAAAAAAAAAAACTGTATTAAAGACAAAGAATAAATCTTTTCTTAACATTTTGGAAGAAAGGTTGCCTATATTTTTGCTGACATTTTTCTCTGAGCAGAGCTAATGAAACATTCTCTATATTGTAACAGCGTTTGTCTTAGTCTAGTACATCATGTAATCATACCATTCAAGCTTGTTTCAGGTATGGGTTACTTTTCCATTAATTACATTCTGAGCACATGTATACATATCAGAGCTGTTGGGATGTCTATTTCTATTAGTTTAACAAGCCCTGGTATTAATGAGATTGCTCTATAATTGAACCTTTTCATGGGTCCCTTGGTGATGAAATTATGCTAATCTGAATCTGCAACCACAAGGCATCCATCATACTTGATCAAATAGTAAACATCAACAGTGATATGCTAGGAGTGTAAATGTGCCGTTAATTATTACATAAATGAACAAGCTCCATTATTTCATCTTTATATTTGTGCAACCTAATAAAATGGGTGAAGATAGAGTATATCAGACTTCCACTATGTGGCAGCATGGTCCACTTAACAAGAGCATGAGCCTGTAAATATTGTGGTATCTTGAGGCCTGAGCGTGTGTAAGAGAGGAAAGAAGGTGGATATATTTCATCTGCTCTGAGTCACTGTTGTGGGAAACAATGATACTGATCAGTTACATACCTTTAAAAGAGAAAAAGCATCCAGTTTCCAACCTGCTATAATTGTTCACTTCTAAAGCACATGCAGTTTGTGGATCACCGAGGGTTTTAAGAGAGGGATATTCATCTCAGAATATCTGCTGTGGGATGATTTATATCAACTTAAAAATATTTTTGTAAGCTCAAGCACGTAAGATCTTGTGTGCTTACGCTGGCAAAAATAGATGTATTTGCAGAATGCCTGTATTCCTGTAGGCATCACTACCCACCTGCAGTCACACCGCTCTAAAGAAAAGACGTGAAAATATCAGGCCACTTTTAATTAATACTATGAGGAGGAACAGAACCCTCACAGTACAGGCATAAAAATTAACATGCTTTTTTTTCCCGTGTTTTTTATTAGGTGCATTGTAGCTTATAACTGTCTGTGCAGGTACTAAATCTCAATGCAAGTTGCTTCTATTGTTGCTTTAACATATTCAGAGGTGAACAGAAAATAAAAGAAGCTAAGACTTTTAGTTTGTTTGGTAGCATTGTAGTTTGTCAAATCACAACTCCAATATTTACCTAGTGACCAGAGTATTCCTCCACAATTATTCTGCTAAAGGAAAAATATCTTATCAGAGATCTTATGAATACTGTGAGCAAGACACGTACTTCACTGATGTGAAATACATCGGTGCCAGATGTCAGGGATCAATTCTGAAAAACAAGATCATTTTCCCTTTTTCAATGTACTTCACTAATCTGTACAAAATGGAATATGGTGTGGTGATGATATTAATTCTAGCATTTAACCCAGTTTGACTCATATCTTGCATATGAATTTTTTTTACACAATTATTTTAACCGTACTGATGGAAAAAGACATTCTGTAAGCCATCAATCTACACATTCAATTAATACAAATATAGAAGGATAAATATTCAGCCTTTTCACTATCTATTCCATAGAAGAAACATACAATTCAATGAAGGACTATTCAAAAATGTATTCAATAATTTCCAGACATAGTTCAAAATAAGTTCCCTGGATTGATGCAGCCCTGGGGCAATGCAATATATAGGACTACAAGCTGTTTACTCCAAGCTGATTCTACTGCCACTAAAATCAAGATTAAGGTCCTTGTGACAGGGCCTATTCCAGTATTTATGTTACCTCTACAAGCTACAAAACCTTGGGTTGATTCTAAAAACACACACAAAAAATTGTTAGAACAGTTAAGTAGATTTCTAAAAACATTCTCATTGGGTTTCTACTCTTAACATACTTATTGAAAAACACTCCTATTTTAAAACTTAAGTCCTGACTCTTTTATATAGACAATGACATAGAAACAAGATGAAAGAGCGAGCTCTGCCTCTCTGAGCTCCCAGGCTTATTACGTATTTATTCACATCCTGTTAATGACATTTTGCATTCCTGAGATAGTTTGCCCCAACTTTCCTCTATTAAAATTGAATTATTTTTGAGATGTATACCAATCCTGGTCAGAGTTTCATAATACAGAAACAGCATAACAAAAAATACAGAAGCATATTCAGTCGTGCAGTTTCTTCCCTTTTCAATGTCTGTCAGTGGAAGCACACGGGACTGCTTTCGCAGCACGCCTCTCCAGAAAGTGCCATGTTCTGTTGCTGCTTATTTAAGCTAAGCAGCACAATATTTAACAAATAAAGCTACCAGAATGTGGCTGAAGGTCAGCAAGCAGCACTCATTCTGCACACAGCAACTTATAGCAGGGATTTACCCAGACGTGTTTTCTATTAAGAATTGCCACTGAATGTAGTCACCTTAAATTACACTGGTTGTGAAAGGAGTGAAAAACGTCTCAAGGGTCTCACTGACACCTTAAAAGTCAGATGTTGGGCCTGATTCTGACCTTATTTACACTATCATCCCTGCTCATTTCAGCAGCCCGACTACACTATCATCCCTGCTCATTTCAGCAGCCTGACTTACTCCGGTTTCAAGCAAGACTAGTGTCAGGCACTTTATTTTTAAGAGATTGTTTCCATCCTTCCTTTTTCTTGTTTTTGACAGCATTGCCTAATTCTGTGGTTTCCCTCAGAAGTGTTTCTGTAACTGTCTCCTGATGAATCAGCAGTCTCTCATGCTGATTGTAGCCATGCCAGCTAGATCAGGTTCACTCCGTTCTGACAACCCCCGATGAGTCTTAAACCATGCAGGGAAACCCTGTGATTCAAAAAGATAAGAGATCAAAATGTCAAGGGACCTTAAAAATTAAGTGGAGATGAAGGAGGAAGGTATTCATGCCCAGCAAAAAAACAACAGTAAATTAAAATAAAACCACCCTCAGGTTTGTCTGAGCTTATGGATTTGACCGTACAAAGGCTATGAATTCCCTTTGCAGGACTGCTGGCTGAGGAACATTGGCATCTGCAATGGCAGACACTGTTCCTAAATACCTTCAGGTGCCTCCCTGAGCCTGCATAGGCTTATCCTGAAACCACGGACCGTCACACACACAGCTCCTTCCCTCTAGCAAGGTCAAAGACCAGAGGGAAAACGGCGCTGAGGAAACCTGTCCTGCAGGCATAACTCTCCTGCAAACAAGTCTTTGCTTTCGGATCCCTTCTCAACTCTTTTTGAGCACTAATGCATAGTCTTAAACTTGCAGCTTTCATGAAACGTTTCTATCACTTGCACAACACAGGACAGATGCTGTACGAGAACACCCTTAGCTTGGGTTGAACCAGGACATTTTTAAATATTCAGATGCTGCTCTCAATGTTTTCAGTGTTATCCCCTGTAATCAGTGCTCATTTTCATTTGTATCATCTAAGTTTGTCTAATTTCAGATTCCAGTTACTGAATTTAATTTGTATTTACTTCTAGATGGAAGATTCCTGTATCAGTGCAGATACATAAAACAATCCGCTAGACTTCTGTTAGGTAAACTACAGCAACAATAATTTATCTTTAGTATCATATGATACAAAAGCATGGATCAGCTTTTCATGAAGACAGAAGTTTATTGAACATTTGTACCATTATTTATAATTACACCCATAATATAATTTCATTATATCCAGGTAGCATGGTAAAAGCACTAACTGAGACTATTCTTCATTTTCCTAGCCCTTTAAAAATACAAACTTAGAATCATAGACTTGTCTGGGTTGGAAGGGACCTTTCAGATCTAGTCAATCAACCTCACACTGACAAAAACCATCAAAACCATATATCTAAGCACTACGTCTACTCCATCTTTTAAATATCTTCAGGGATGGCGAATCTACCACTTCCCTGGGCAGCCCATTCCAAGACTTAATAACCCTTTCAGTGTAAGAAATTTTCCTAATCTCCAATCTGAACCTCCCCTGGCGCAACTTGAGGCCATTTCCTCTTGTCCCATCACCTGTGACTTGGGAGAAGAGACCGACCTCCACCTCTCTACACCCTCCTTTCAGAGAGCTGTAGAAAGTGATAAGGTCTCCCCTCAGCCTCCTTTTCTCCAGACTGAACACCCCCAGCTCCCTCAGCTGCTCCTCATAAGGCTTGTTCTCCAGACCCCTCACCAGCTTCGTTGCCCTTCTCTGAACCCACTCCAGCACCTCAATATCTTTCTTGTAATGAGAGGCCCCAAATTGGACACAGTACTTGAGGTGGAACCTCAGCAGTGCTGAGTACAGGGGGTGATCACTTCCCTAGTCCTGCTGGCCATACTATTCCTGATACAGGCCAGAATGCCGTTGACCTTCTTGGCCACCTGGGCACTCTGCTGGCTCACATTCAGCTGGCTGTCAACCAACACTCCCAGGTCCTTTTCTGCCAGGCAGCTCTCTAGCAACTTTCTCCCCAAACTTGTAACGCTGCATGGGGTTGTTGTGACCCAAGTGCAGGACTCAGCACTTGGCCTTCAAACAGTTCTTACAGTTCCTGGTTTATAGTCATCAACAGAAATCTGTCCTCTCTTTGGTTTTATTTCTGTATACAATGCCTTTGTTATGTATCTCTATATATCTCTTAGTAATTATTTTCAGGTTCTCTCCAAGTACCAGCAACAAACCACACCTAAAATCCTATTGCTTCCTTGCCCATGATTTCTAAATATTTAAGAAAAGGGTTCAAGCATTTTCAAACTATGAATGTTTCTATTAAAAACAGAAAAAAATTTACCTAATTTACATCTTTGTTATCAGCATTATTATTATTTATGGACACTACATAAGATTCCAATCTTGATAATTCAATTATTCTGACTACGTATTCTTAGTAGGAGCTTGATTATCTGCTTAGTTCTCCTCTTTATAGAAGTCACCTATCATAAGATTTGTCTGCAGTAACACCGATCCTTTTCTATATGAGGACATACATTTCCAAATCATTAATGACACTGAAACAAGTAAGCCCACTAAAGTAAAAGTAGACTGCAGTCCTCTTCCTTCTCATCCATTCAGGCTTTCCTAAATAAGTTATTAATTGCTATTCTAATTTCCCGGTCATGCAAGTCTTCCCACTTGGGTTCAACAGCAACTTTGGTCAAATTTATTATTAGTAAGCAATTACAATCCTTAATTGTTTATTAGAAATTCAAAATTTTTACTTAGCTGTGTATTCAGTATTTCATAATAATGTATATAGGATACTTAATCAGTTTCTCTGCTAAAAACCATATTCATTTAAGTGTCATTTAAGAACAACCATGTAACAAGATACTGCTTGTTTCAAGTGTATTTCTGCGTAAATCATTTCTCTTTATCCCAAGGATATCCCTCTATACTTTTAAAATCAACATAGTGCCAATCCTTTCTTGACTGAGAGTTCCCAAATCAAGAAAACAAACAAGTAATCCCAAAATACAACCAGGAAAGGTAAGCACTAAAGTTGAAGGCCAACTAAGGTTAAGTGATTAGTGCGGATTTTCCATCATTTGGAAACTCTCATTCTGACACTTCATGGCCAAAATTCAGATCTTTTCAGTGTTCTGTTTTTAACTTATCTCACAAAACTCAAGACGAATGCCAAAACAATGGTATGCAGATTTGAAGGTTTCAAGTCAATTTACAGGAGCTGTACCCCATGCAAAAGAATTAACGTTATTTTCCAGACAATCGCAGAGTCGTAGGAGTGACTGTTGGAAGCAATCCTGAAGGTCAGTCAGTCCTTCCACTCAGGCAAGTGGAAGGGTTAGTGCTGTTATCGGCACCAGAACAGCCAAGTCTTTCTGCAGCTGACTCTTGAAAACCTGCACAGACAGATTCCATGACACCTCTGGGTAACCTGTTCCAGTTATGTAGCCATATTCGGAACATCCTTCTCCATGATAAAGTAACTAAAGATTCAGAAGAACATATTTCACAGATCCATATATGTCAGAGTTTTTCAGCTGGTCTTGAAAGCCAAACGTCTGCCTTACTTAGATATGGATGGGTAAATCTGACAGCTACAGCTCTCACAAGAGGTTAGTCCACGTCAACCTACAATATTAATTTAACTCACAATCCACATAACCTTTTCAGGTAACTTCAGGTGTATGTATCTTCTAATTCATCAGCTGAGAGGAAAAAAAGAAGTATTGCTGGTGCCACAAGAACAAGAGTATCAGTGCACAGCATTGCACTGCAGAGTAATAATAATTCCTTCAAGGAATTCAAAGCCCATTGCTTAACTATTCCAAAACTCCTGAAGGAGACTTACTTTTGCACCCTTTTTAATATCTTGTGCCTGTCAATACCTGTCACCCATCTTTTTCTGGGTGAATACTTCTCAATCAGTACAACTGAGATAAATGAAATGCCTGTGGATATACACGGGCATTAAGTAGTAGGCATGCTCAGAATCGCTAAGGGATGAGAGAATGGGCTAATCATATAGATGAAATCTTAAATGAAGGGTTGACATCATTGCTTCAGTGATATTCCAGGGGGAAAGGTTCCAAAGTTCTAGAGCTGAAAACTTTAGAAGGCAGCCTCTCAGAGAACATACGTATGTCTGTATGTGTTTGTGTGTGCTTATATGGCCCTTCGTTTCCATTATAGCTAGAGAAATAAAGTAATTTTTTTTAGAGCAGCTATACTAACCTTGCTACTACTGTTTGATTCTTGATAGGAGTACTGTTGCAATGTAGTTTTAAGTCAAATGTGTTAAGTGAATACATAGACTGAAATGGTTTCTCTGGAGGTAGGTACTCAACAATCCCCACAGACTGACCAACCGCAACCTTTTCGGCACCCCTCGTTGAAGGTAAGGGTAGTATAGCCATCACGGCCTAGAATTCACGGTTACAAAGTAGAATTCAACTTGTAGCATCTAACTGTTATGACACAGAGGTTAACACTTTATCAGGCAACTAAGGAAACCACTGGCCTAAAGAGGTCTGCATACAAAAGTGGAAAACCGCAGCTTCCGTCTATTGAGCAGGAGCTACCTGAAGACAACACACAAGGCACACAACTCAGTAAAGCAATCATTGATGTCCAGTCAAAACTTTGGCACTTACAAAATGTCACCACAGCACCTGCAGAGCCTGGAGGCTGCCAGATACAGGCAGTCTCCAAAGGGAGCTTTTAAAGTTCAAAACTTCAAACCTTGTTTACATGAGGTGGGTGGAAAGCCACGGCAGAAAGGCAGAGTGAGCTGAAAGCAGCACATAGGCTTTGTGGAAAAAGGAAGAAATGGTTTTGGAATTGGACGTGGGTTTGTGAAAGCAGCTTAGTGTTCGGGAAGTATCAGGTGGCTTTGGAGCGGGACTGGAATAAGAAGTGGGGACTGAGGAACTCCAGAAGAGATTGAGATTGCCATGGGCCAGCCTCCTGCCCCAGCAGAACCCCCTAAATAGGTTCCAGACTGGAAACATCCTCAAGACTGGTATGAATACACCTATCGCCCTTCCCACATTGGACTATCTGCTTAATACCCCAATTAGCATAACTTCTACTGAGAAGTAGAATTTGAAGTTTTCAAATACACATGCATACTGTATCCATGTATACTGTGTGTGTATTACTGCACCAAAAACTGTTTCTCGTTACATTAAAACTACCTGGCAAAAAGCTGCCACTGAACAGCTTGTTATGGGTACTCAAACAGATTCACTTTTTTTAATTGAACCTGCTCCCTTCTCCAAAACCCCTGGTGGAAAATATAATCTGTAGATTGTCCTGATCCGTGCTGTGCCTAATCTGTTAGATGTTCACAACTGAATTTACTCCTTATGTTTATTCCTCGACCTCTCCACTCCCTTTGTTTGCCTTCCTGGCTGCATCTGAAGTTTTAAAACTTTTACTGAAATAATTTAATGAGACTTCTTATACATTGAAATGCTACATGGATGAATAAGGCCACTGTTACCTATTGCCCTGCAAAAAGATTATATGGATGTGCCGATGGGGTCCTGAGCCAGGGAAAATGGTTAATGTTGAGAAGGTATCAAGCTAATTCTTGGCTCTGTCCTTTGAAAGAAAATAGGTTTAGTAAATGAATCATCATGAAATTTTAAAGATTAATTCCCTTCTATAGTTCCTTCACCTTGTAAGTTTGTGTTTCCACCTTTCCTTGCTCAAAAGATTTCAGACTTTCTTAATTTCATACAAAGAAGACTATAGCTTCGCATTAAGATCAGATTCAAACTGCAAAACTCAGGAAACTTGTAACAGTTAATTTTGAGGTTATATCCCAATATCGAGTTACAGAATTATTATGTTCATTAATGCAGCTGCAAAAACCTGATGTGTTTACCACTGAAATAGCTCTGTGAAAAAGCATTATGCCTTCTTCAAGAAGTCATACAACCCACCTGAATTTCTAATGCAACAATTCTGTTTGTACAAAACATTCACTGTTTTATAACTTTTACCCGACAGACCCCAGAGATAATACTTTTTCAGTCTAAATGAATTAATCGTTGCTGGACAGATTTCATAGCTATACAGTGGAAAGGGGGTGAACTGAAATCTAATTAGATTTCATTTTAAGTCTAGCTGCAGCAATTATGACTTCTGAATAAAAGTGGTTGTTATTTAGCAGGGTAGCCTAAGCAATGCACATAATTATTATAATTATTATGTACCTAATGATATCTAATAGGAGTCAGCACTGTAAATAAATGCTGTAGACTGTTCAGCAGGGTGGCCTGCACTTTGCAGAAAACTAAATAACAAAGGTTAATAAATATGTTTGCAGATGATTGTTTTACAGGAACCCTGGGCAGCACTATCTGTTGGAGATTAGCTACATTAGGACTCAACAGACCAGAAAACATCCAGAATAACAGTCTTGGTGCTAGCTTATAGATGCAGTGTATTAAAATAGCAAAACCAAATTCTTTCCCCAATTCCCAATTTCTCCTCAAGTACAAGCTGTCCAGTTAATTTTTTTTTATAAGATCAGCGAGTGGACAAAATTCAACTTCTTTATTTATTGAATGCTATAAATCAGAGAAGAAGAAATCAACCAGACAAACAGTTATTCTGTTTCAAGCTCCTATTTAATTCTCAGAATTTAAGAATATAAAGCGAATACTGCTGTTTGAAGTGTGGATTATAATAGCTGCAGATGCCGTCTAACCCCTATTTGCACTGTATTAGCAGAAGAATTGTATTTATGTAATGAAGACAACGTCCACTGCTGATAGAGATGACACATTATAGATTTTAAATTGCATGTGTTTGCAAAGTGCATTTCAGAACCTTCAATTTCCAAAGTCCATTGTGTTTTCAATTATCTTCCCACCCAGGCAAACTAGGGAGAGACTAATCAAGCATAATGTCCTCACATAATTCCCACTATGCCTTCCTTAGAGAGGTCAAAGGGCACTGTCAGATCACAATAGCAGCTTGCTCTGCCATGGGAAACACAGGTATGATTTACAGTTTATAGTCTCCACCGCTGAATGTAGCCATTGGTAACAGCAATCCCAGTTACAAAATAATCAAGCTTTTTGTTATTTAAAGTTTTCCCACATTACTTTCAAGATAAGTTTAGCATTTTAAAATTATTTTGGTAGCAGTCAGTTAGATTCCAGAAAGCAAAAGATACCGGCCTGTAGTAAATATTCCAGTAATGTATTTAAGGCTTATACATTGATTTGAGTGTAAATATTTGTTTTTGATTAACACACGTAATACGGGCTGCAAATGGAGGGAAGCATATGCATCTCTCACATGTCAGTAGATGGGTTATTAACTGATTGCTGTCCTAGAATAAAAGGGCATAATCCAGGTAGTCACCTAATTGCCTCCTGAATTGGAGGTTTGTAGGTCATAACGTAAAAGATATCCCCAAGAGAATCTTCCATCAGGGATGAGAACTGGCCACTCGCTCACTCATCTCTGTGTTGAGACCGCTCATGTTAAACTCTCATTGCTGTGAGGTCGAGCACATTGTTACACTTCTCCATCACATACAACAGGCACTAGCATTACCAGGTCTTCTGGGGAGGACAAAATTTACTTAAGATTCTGCAATACTTCATTTTGTACACCTAAAGGAATGAGACCCACAGGACAGTTGAACAGAAGGGTAAAAATCATCCATATAAGTGCCCATATATAAGTGCCCTTTCCTTTCTTCACTGTTAGTAGAAGGCAGAGCAGCTCAGAAGTTTCATCCCACTGTATAGCTTTCACATACAAGCCATAAATGCATAACTAGAAACATTACAACATGTGCCTCAGAATACAATCCTCTAAATACGTGAAGCATATACCAATAATAATAATAATGAAATACTGTCTTTAGCCTAAATTGGGTTCATTAAAATCTACTGAAGGTGCAGCTGTCACAGTGAAAGTAATCAGTCAGCTGAATGTTATTTTACAGTATTAAAAAAGGTAGCAATGCTTTTGGAACCAACAAGAGGGCTCTTTTCTGGTTCAGCTTTCAATACAGGAATAATGTGAAATTATGAAGTTGATTCAGCTCAGAAAAGGCATAATTTTTTAATCACAATATTTTTTAAGCCACAAATGGAATTAATTTTAACAATTCATGAATTAAAGATATGCTTTGAAATTGAGTCCAGCTTCCTAAAGCATATATAATATATCTATACAGCAAACTTAGGCACTATTGTAAACCAAGTTCTATTTACATTTTGATTGCTACCTCGTATCTATCAATTAATGTACTGTACTCATAAAACACAGCCTTCGACACCCAGCTGACGTAGAAAACTTCCATACACATTTCAGTCTCAGTCTCCACAGGCTACTTTATTGGCAATGCTATGTGTGAAGTTAAGTACTGTACTTGTGTTTTTATCTATCTAAAATTTATTTATCTAATATTTTAATCAACCAATTTTTCTTAGGTGAATTTCTTAGGTGAATTAAAAAATACAGCCTAACAGAGACCACTAAAGCAACAAAAAGCAGCCTGTTACATACACGTTAACAGAGCTCTAAGAAATCACATTTGAAGTCATAAAATCCATTTTTTCACTTATATTGGTAATAATCTTGACCCAGAGAACTAATATTTTCCTCATTTAAAAAAAAAAAAAAAAGCTCTCCTTAACTTTCCATTGGCTTTAACGGGAGATTTTGGTATGCATAGCTAAAAATTTGGGTTGACCTGTTCGACTCTGGCAATAGGAATACGTGGGAGGTCAATGGGCTTAAAGAATGACCCTTCACCCAGTGAATAAAACAGCCTAAAAAAGAGGGCAAACCCCACTTCCTTTTACATATGTATGATTGTATTTATGATTGTATGTATGATTCCTTTTACATACGTATGATTTCTTTTACATGTGTAAAAAAGGGGAAGCCGGCGAGTCCCCTCCCAACCTCTCCCAGCTTCCCAGTTACCCCTGCAGAACAGGTATGGAGTCCTGCAG
>JAOQGH010000062.1:29726329-29812273 GCA_025769975.1 Gallinago jamesoni | reverse complement strand
AGCCAGCATGGGTTTATGAAAGGGAGGTCCTGCCTGACCAACTTGATCTCTTTCTATGACCATGTGACCCGCTTTCTAAATGAGGGGAAGGCTGTGGATGTTGTCTACCTAGATGGGAAAACAGGATTCAAAGTATCAGTCAAATTGCAAAGCTCATCCCTGTTTATATACTAAATAAGCACACAAGCTATGAATGCTATGGAACTAAACCTACCCCTCTCTCTCTTTCTCTCACCCATTTTAATCAGCACTTTCAGTAATCTGGATCCAGTTTATTAATTACTCCAGCTGCTAGGAAGGAGGTGGTTGCTTACATGGAAAGAAACAACTCAGCCTGTCAGAGAAGGGTGTTTCAGAATAGGGCACAGCTCGGTGCTTCGAACTTCTTTAAAGCAAGAAAGATTATTTATTTAAAACAGGTTGAGTGTTTGTGTTTTGTTCTGTATTCAAATCCCTGGATGGCCACCATGTGTCTTTGCCCTGAAGCTGATGCTGTGAATACAAATGGTTTGTTAGTCATGGCTACACTGGGCTATTTAAGCAGATCAGAGACCACGCAGAACAACATCAGCGTGAAGTGAGGAATAGAAACTGTTTTGCTCTGAGAAAGAATGATACCATAAGGAACTTAGCATGCTAAAACAGGGCTGGGGCACGCATGTAGGCAGTACAGCTGGCGGAGTTAGCGATCACTTGTATGCAAATAAGCTGATGAAAAGCTTTGTGCCATCGCAGTGGGTCAGTGCTCACCAGGGTGGATTTCATGGCACTGGCCACTGAGCTCTTGAAAGATCAGGTTGCGGCGTCTCAGTTGAAAAGATCTCTTGCAGAGATCTTTGCTAGTTCATTTCAAAATCTGGCTCCAGTAGTATCAGTTATACTGGATGAGCCTGCAAATTTGTTCCCGTAACCAGAGCTCGCTCGTATTTATTGCACATCCCCCTAAGAGCCTTCTCCTCAAGTAGGAACTCTGGTGCACAGTATCAAGAAGCTAAATTCGGGAGCTTTTCTCTCAAAACTTTCTATACATTTGACAGTTTTCTGTGTAATTGGCACATCTAGGAGATGCTACGTGGGTGAATTAACCTTATAACTCAGGTGCCTCAGTTATGCACTTTGTTGCTCAGGGTAAAGATCATAATTTAATTATAACATGCTAAAATTGAAATACTGCCATTATGCCTAGAAAGAGATGTTTCTATGAGAAGGAAGGTTTGTCATTACATGAAGTGTCAAAATTTATGGTGTTCAATCTACCAGAAATCACTTTTCTGCAAATAGACTTCCAGAGTTGGCTATAATGCTGTCTTTTTTTCCTCATTCCTTTATTTTCTTGCACTGGAAGACTTCTACTGAACACACTGAACACACACACCAAGAAAATAATACTGCAGTAAGAACAAATCTGATACCGGGAAATGATTTCTCTGTCCTTACTTAGCAACTCAGCAGAGGGATAAGTAGCAACTTAGGTTATTTTTATTTTTTGTTAATATTATCTACAGATTAATTGTTTATAAATCTTTTGGTGAAGTTTCTCCTTAAAAGATGCCTAACAACTAACTTCCTCTGTTTAAAGGACAATCTTGACAACAGGCTGAAGAGATGTGGTTGTTCTTTAAACATTACTCAGCTCACAACAATGTTTTTTTCTGTCTTTTCAGTGCCCAGTCCTTCAAAAAACTTGCTGAGGGCATCTCAAACATATTCGGCTTTTAAAACGCAAGGAAGTAATAAAGCTTTCTCCAGTCATGAAAACATCAAACATCATATTAGAGTAAGCCTTCACATATCTTCTCTTGACTCTGCATGGATTGAAAACATAATTGTTTGTTAAATCTCCCTCAGAAGAAATTATTAAATCAATTTGGATTTGTGTAGATCTATGTGTTCAGAGAGAATCAGGAAATAAATGGATTTTTATGATAAGCCATGTTTGGGAGGATTATTTCAATTTGCTACATGGATATGACCTACATTTTCAAAAACCAGTAATAATTTCCCAAAAATACTTTGATACTGTCTATGCTTGTCAATTCATTGTGATTGAAAACAAACTGCTTCTGAAATCTGAAAAGAAGTAATCAAGTTCTGCAGTTATTATACATGTTCATTAAAAAAAAAAAAAAAATATATATACACACACACTTTTTTCTTTCCGGTATTTGTAATTTAAGATTACATAAAGAAAGCTCACATGTTGCTTCCCCCCTCAGCACCGAGTTTCTTTACTTTTTGAAACCGTTAGCAGGTATACACTTGAAAAATTTTTTAGTAACTAGCTAAAGGAAAAAATAACTAGCTATATTACGCAGAATCTTTAGAGAAGAAACCTGTAGCTTTACATGAAGATCCACTTAAGGACAAGGAAAACAAAGAGACTACTTTGTACACAGAAGACACCACAAAGTTGAGTAAACAAATGTTTGCCATATGAAAGCATTTACAGTGTGCACTAGAGGAATAATTTACATTTTTGATGAACTCAAAACCAAGGCTAATTCAAATGTCAGCTTTTAGACTTGTGACTTCAAAGGACTGTTTCAGGTTTTTATGCTGGCTTCATTGTACTTCCAACACAGTGGGGAAAAAAAATAATAACTGAAAAGCTAGCTATGTACTCTTCTCTTAAAGATAAAAATCTTGAGTCTCAATTTTGGTTACTTTCATCATTTGAGTATTACCTGGAAGATTACTTATTGTACTGTTGCATATAAAAAAATACCCTGATAGCAAACTCAAGTAGAGATAAACTGAAATCCAGTTAAAACTTATGGACATCAGAGAATATTTATTATTTTGTAATTATGCTTTTAGTCTCTTCCACACATTAACTGAAGGCCAGCAGAGAGTCTGCTGTGATTGTTGAGGTGTAATCGCCTTCTTCCCTCTTAGAACAATTTGGTACACTAAGGACCTTTCTGGTTGACTTTTATACTCATTACAGCTCTTTAATAACTTTCAAAGTTAGAATTTAATAGTGTATCCCCTTTCACTGCATATCCAAACAGAATGTCCCTCACCTACATGTTTTTAACATTTAGGTTTGCCTACTATAGGCACCTAAAAAGGGATGGCAGTTACTTGTGAGAATGTTCAACCTAGACTGAAAACCTGGACTACAAGCTGGTCTGCGGTAGGAAGGGCAAAGTAAGGGAGACTCATAAATACCTTCAGAAGGTAACCCTTTTTATGAGCTCCGAGTAGATCTCGTGGTGCATGGAATGCCTCAAATGCGAAAGCGGGGAGCATGGTGGACTGAACACCATATTCAGCAGATCAGTCAGGCAGACAACTGAATCTTGCTCCTGCTGGAGACAGCTTCTTGTTGGCTGCATAGTGAAACGTTCTACTCATCTACTGTCAGTAATTACCATAGTATTTTTAGTTAAGTACTGAGTCCATAGCAATGAGCTTTTTTAAAAGTGAGAGGTTAAATTAACTAGCACTCAAAGTCAGTTAAGAAGGGGTGCTCAGCAGCACTATATTCCATAGTTCTTGTCATCAGCTATCAAGGAACACATTATTTCTACAGTACTACAGTAGGATGAGTGGTAACTGAGGTTATCCACATCACTGTCCCTCTCCTAGTGCATCAGATCAGAAATTTACACAAGACAACTATCTATGCATCACATGCATTATCATCATAATTGCCAGTAAAACCGAGGCCTCATTGTTCAGTTTAGCATAATAATAGCAATCTTGGAATCCATTCAGGTTAAGCACAGTCAGTTTATAAACAGCGTCCAATTACTCCTTGGAATATATTACCTATCAGTTTCTGTGAAATAGGTTAATGTAGTTAAAATATTTTTGTCTTAATTCTATCATGGACTGAAACTGCAGTTTATATACAATGCTTTAGAGATGTCCCTTGCAACATAAGAGTGACCACTAGGCCTAAAACCTTGCAATAAATTAACTGCCCTATTGAATGACATTGGAATTTTAGTTTGGACGTATACCAACGTGCATCAGATCCCATGTGTTCAGGTAAAGTTAAGCAATACTCAGAAAAGAAGCTTTTTCCAGAAACTCACGCAGAAAATGTGGTACACTGAGTTTCTCCCACAGGATTTGAATAGAAGGATTTTCCCTATGTAGCATGAGAGTATTTTTCTGCTGAAGTAAATGCATTCAGATAAGATATGAAATTGCGGTTGGAATTTCTGTAGCCACTACTGGCCCAGCTGACCACACTCTATTTATCAATTATCAACACGGCTAACCCTAGTGTCCTAATCAAACACAAGACTCGGATAATTGCATTCTATTTGTCCAAATTATTTCCATTGTGTTTCAACTGCAGTATCAAGTAGCTGTGTGATGTTCAGATTTGGGGAGGATATAGAAAAAGTCACCATTCCTGGAAGAGGATAGCCTAAACCTTTCTAATGGATTTGTATACAGGTTGGACACTGACCTACTTTAGCACCAAGCTCTGTGTATCTTTAAAGAACAAACTGTAAACTTTTAGAGTGAAGTACCCTCATTGAAGATAAACTCAAGGGATGTTTCTTCACCCTTCCTAATAAGGAAGCTTTTAATTCAGATGCTTGGCTGTAGTCCATCTGAACAGATTTTATTACATAATTCTTTGTCTGAGGGAAACAATGAGGTCCTCAAATTATCCGGACAGACGTAAGGCTAGGAAATGCAGCTTGTCACAAGCAAGAGGAAGAAACTGTGAAAATTACTGGTTAAAATACTGACAGTGTGTTGCTGATGCACAAAAAGTACAGGTGTGGCAGGAGGTGAAAGTTTATGTTTAGTTCAGCACGTCACTCATGTTAGCCCATCATGCTGCTTCTGATCACCACGCCATTTAGCAAAGCTGTTGGAAGGAAAGGAGTTTACAAAGATGAATGGAGGTGCGGGGACCTGGAAAATAAAAGAAAACTAAAGCAACAGGTGACAATTTACCAGTTTTAGTGGTTTATCTAACATAGTGAGAGGTAAACAGCAGAGGCAGAACTTTATGTTTAAGAGGACAATATATTTGAGTGTTAAAAGGGGTCTTTCTTGGGCAAGAGTTAGAGTTACTACATTCATACAGAAGCACAGCAGAAGTCACAGCTAAACAATTTGCATACAATATTGCAAAACTGCATACCTGTGTCTAGCTGGAAAGCTGAACGATTACTTGGGCAAATGTTTGCTGTGGCTGCACAGGTTAGTGAAGTGAATGTGAGGTATTTAATATAACCTATGTGTTTCAGAGTAGATCAAAGTAGTAGAGTGAACTGTATAAGTAAAGAGGAGGGGGGGAAAAGATGAGAGATTTAAGCATAGAATTTGGAACTGAGCATAAAGGAAATTAACCATTAATGTTGAAGAATCATACACCCCTGCCTCCAACCATGGTATGCTTGCAGAGACAAAAAAAAACCCTCAATATATTATTGGAAAGCTTGCATAATGTCTAATACACAGATGAGTGAGGAAACTTCCCTATGTAGCAGACCCAGAGACCAGTCATTGACTCTCCTAAGCAACACCTTCAGAAAGCACCGAGCACTACCAAGACAGTCCTTTTCATATACATTCCAGTTTTCCTGTTACTTTAATCTCCAAATTAGACCTTTAGAATTATCCCGTGGTTACTTCACTGATACACTATGACTTCAGACATGCCAGAAGGCACATGGTACTCACCAAAACAGCCTTTCTTAAAATCAAAGTGTCACAATTTGGAAAGAAGAAGTGATTGTGGTAGGTATAGGCAGAAATAAGGAACAGATGCAGAACTACAGCATCTTGAATCTTACTGCCAAGCCACCCAAATAAGAGTCTATCCTTATTTCCAGTTACTGTGACGTCCCATCATCCGTTACCACTCCTAGCACAGGCTGCTATAGAAAGGTTATTAGGCAGATACAAGCATGCTTAGTCTACTAGAGCACTACACCAGGTGGCATCCAGGTTGTAGGGTGGCTTCAGTTCAGAAGTATAACATTTTATAACATGCAGTTCCATACCAAATGCAGATTCCAGTTTTAGTTAAGTCAACTACGTGGACAGAGGCACAGTTTCGTGAGGGTTTAAATTGTCCTCCCTTCTAATAGATTTAGTGCACAGATGGCTGGAACATTGTGTATGAAATACTTTTCAAACTAGCATCCAAAGACACTCGCAACCTGTGGTGTTAGTCATTTCACTTGCAGTAAGAGAAGACAGATTCAAGAATTTACGTCCGCTTGTGTATGTGGCCATACTATTACTTTCTGCATGTTGATAACTCTATTTTGTGTTTCTTAATTCCATCACCTCTACAGAGAGTGAAGCTATTTGTACACTCCCTTCCCTCCTACATCGCCAGGGCAAAAATATTGTCCACCTGCACACCATGTGGCTCTGACTCTTTAGTGAGCAGTGGGCCATGCTTCTCTCGACTGACTTCATTTCACCGTCACACATTTATATAGCAACAACATGTGACAGATGATAGACTGAGATCAAGACAGAGGAGGAAGATAACATCAGAGTTTGCCTGTCTTACAGCTGCTGACCACCTTTCATTTTTCCCAGAAGTTTGCCCCTGCATGAGCATGACTAGTTAGCAATCCAGCACTGCTGGGGTCTGCAGCTCCCACCGCCTGCTACAAAACTAGGAACTTACAAAATACAAAACCTGTGCTTGAGAGCACTGACAGCCACGGCAAACCCAAGCAACCCTTTGAGTGTGCCTTCAGTTTTCACTTCCAGGCATTTTGTTGTGGTTTTAGTTTAACCACTGCACAACATTTTTGTCTTTCTCTCTACCCGTGCTTCCCCTCACTGAGAAAATACACAAGTTTAAATTTAATCCCACAAACAATTGCAGGTGGCTGGGTTTTTTGTGACGAGGCAGTATTTTCAGGGGAAAAAAAAATATCATTTGATCTTTTCAATTTTAAATAATGGTTTGTTTAAAACCTTAGTTATGTTCAATTATAATTAAAAAGCCCGATTATTAAAAAATTCAACTAAGTGAGACCAATGATTCACAGACAGGTTAAACCACAGATCTGATAAGGCTGATTACTCTGATGTATTGCCATGGTATATAAATACTTGCAGTAACTCTAAATGAGCTGCCACCTCTAGACTGCAGGTGCATATTCAGAAACTCCAGCCCAGGCACCAGAAAGCTCCTCATACTGAATACAATAAAAGCAGACTATCACCTCGCTACCCTGCTTTTGGCTGCAGAGATGGGTTATTCCCTGGCAGCTCAGAGATGCCCATGCTGTGCAGTGCAGCACAACCTTATATGCTTTGCTGAAGACTGTTCTTAAAGTCCTAAGACCTTGAAAACCAGGTAATTCAAAAGGAATATGCACTTTTCAAGTTACGTATAGGTTTTTTTTAAGGCAGCTTTCTCTCAGAGCATAACCCACTATTTTAGGCCTCATATATATACACACACATATGTATATACATTATATATATATGCCTGTGATTTAAGTATGGTTTCAAAAGAAGTATGGCCAGCAGGTTGAGGGAGGCAATTATGCCCCTCTACTCTGCTCTGGTGAGACCCCACTTGGAGCACTGTGTCCAGCTCTGTGGCCTCCAACGTAAGAAGGACACAGTCCTGCTGGAGCGAGTCCAGAGGAGATGGACCATGAAGATGACCAGAGTGCTGGAACACCTCTCCTGTGAACAAAGGCTGAGAGAGTTGGGGTTGTTCAGCCTGGAGAAGAGAAGGCTCCAGAAAGACCTTACAGCCCCTTCCCTTCCCGTACCTGAAGAGGGCTACAGGAAAGATGGGGAGGGACTCTTGATCAGGGAGTGTAGCAATAGGATGAGGGGTAACAGTTTTAAACTGAAAGAAGGGAGATTTAGATTAGATACTAGGAAGAAATTCTTTACTGTGAAGGTGGTGAGACACTAGAACAGGTTACCCAGAGAAGCTGTGAATGCCTCACCCCTGAAAGTGTTATATGGGGCTTTGAGCAACCTGCTCTAGTGGGAGGTGTCCCTGCCCATGGCAGGGAGTTGGAACTCAATGATCTTTAAGGGCCCTTCCAACCCAAACCATTATATGATGTAGTATTTTACACTTTGAACACTTTTATTAGGAAACAAAATGGTACCTACAGACTAAGACACTCACTACAACAACCTATTGCTTTGCTAAATATAAAACTTGATACTGTTACCTTTTCTACACTTGTACCCAAAGAGAAAAAAATCAATGAGGATATTTATAGAGTCAGAAAGGAGAACTAGGCAGTAGGCTTGATTTGTTCTCTCCACACTTCAAACTCAAAATACCATTATCTTAAAATCTTTGTTACTTCCAATTTCTCATGGGACAAGACAGGTGATGATAAGGAATTATCTCTGCAATGTTTTGCACTTTACCCTTCCTACCCTTTGTTTTCTCTCTTTCAATCCCTCCTCCTCAACAGATTCCCACATACGTGAATCACAGGAAAACAAACAAAGAAAAGAATAAAACCTGCCATTCAGACTGTGAACATAGAATTCAAGTCTGAAGGATCAGAGCATAGAACCACAATAATTCTATTACTGCAGTCAGATATTAAATCCCTAATAAAAAGAGACGAGAAAACTGAGCTATTTAATGCCTTTTTTTTTTAATCTAACAGAAGTTTTTCAGATGGGTATTGATACCAGTCCTGTGAATGCATTACACAGGAAACCACATTCAGAAATGAAAAGCAAGTAAGATTAAGAAAAGCTTTGTTAAACATATAGCATGTGTCTGAATATGGAGGATTCACATATGATTTATTTAGGAGCAAGGAAAGAAGTAGCCTTGTTAAAAAACAATAACACTTATGAGCAAAATACGCAGATTTGTTTAATTTTATAACATAGAAAGTACAATAATATTGAGAGTTAAGCAAATATAATGCTATATTCATACTGCACTGACAAAGTTTTCAAATAATTAAAGAGGAGAAAAAGAAATTACACTAACAAAAATCTTCTTTTGCTTCTGACTTTGAAAGTTTGCTGTTGCATTTATTTGATTATGTTTAAGTCAGGCTTTAACTAAAGCCTACTGTAATTTCTCAAATCTCATAATGCTTTGGTTAACTTGACAGCAGATCTTTGTGTTCTGCTGCCTAGAACACCAGTATCTTCAGAAATACTCCAGAAACAAATATCCAGATGAAAGTTCATCAGATTGCAATCCCATATTTTCTTATGTGTTTTTCCTTTGTCTCCAATGCTGTCCAAGAATTTTTTGTTCCTCTCCTATAAGGAATTTGGATTAACTTCCATTAAGGGACTAATTCCTCAGATGGTATATTTCTGAGTAGTTCCATTGATGTATGCCAATTACACCAGCTGACAAACAGCCACTGCATTACAAAAAAAATCCATATTTTTAATGACTCCCTTGCTGTCCTCCCTGTACGCGTGTATGTCATGACATACAGCGTTCTACCATCTGCACCTCTTCCTTTATATATATGCATTTTGTATTATAAATTGCTTGGCTGTGAGGTATCTTGACATTTGACATAACAGCAGGGCTGGGAGGTGGGGAGCGTAAGTGCTGATCATTAGATTATTGCTGAAGTATTCTCTCCTTTCCTCCCCTCCTCCCTGTGTTCCCTGGAGACACAGGTGTTAATAAAATCAAACAAAATGAAAATGGGTAAATTATTGCAAGCTATGAACACCTACATTATGCTATGCCTCACTAGTTTCCAATACCACCTCATTCTTGAGACAACCAAAGAAAAAGATGCAATTTCATCCTGTAGGCTGGGTGGTATAAGGAAAGGACAAAAGAGACGAGATATTGCAATCCAAAGGTCAGTGACCCACTCCCTTGTATAATTATAGCATTTCATTTATATCCTACCAATCTGTCTTTGGATGGCTGATAGTAAATTAGTAGCTAAAAAAGGGCAATTTTAAAAATTCCTTAATAACTAGTAACTGAGCTCTAAAGCTGGACTATCATATAAGGAGGTGAGCACAAGCAGTCACTTGTAATTTAGCTTCTAAAAATAATTAAAAATCATACTCAAGGAGTCAGGTCAGATCTAGAGATCTAGATCTGTGTCTCACTGCTGTACTTCAGGAATCCTGAAGACAGATTTAATCCTTATTCTAAACACCATACAGATTTTGAAGAGCTTCAAGAGTCTGAACCATTGATGAGTGCAATATACATCCAAATGAATCTTCCGCAATGAGTGCACTTTGTACCTTTTTAGAATGTAAGCAGTACATTTTTGTGCTGCATTCCTCATTTTCCATGATAAAGCACATACTAAACTGTGCTCTTCCACTGCACTCTCCCAAGGTTTCATGCAGTAACAAAAACTGCATAAGAGCATCACTGTTGAACTTCTTGCTAATATTTATTAACAGATTATACCTATATTTGATGCTTGTGTTTGGTCTCTCTCTAGGTACTGGGGTAACATTTGGTCTAGTGAACCATGTAGGGTCTGAATACTTCTTTATAGTCACAACTGAATTAAAAAAAAAACACCATAAAGATAGATAAATCATAATAAGGAGATAATTCCAATCTTGGCTTAACACATTTGGCACTTGAGAACTTCAGTGATGTAGCTCGCCTTCAGAAATAAGTGGAGGCCAACATTTTAGTAGTCTGCTAGCCATAGCGGTATCATACAGCTCTTTGTATTATCATTTACCAAACAACCAGATAAGCACAATAGGAAAAAAAATTAGATTTGTAGAACTGATCAAACAATCACTCAATTTATATCTTCCTAGTATATCGTACAATGCCAATGACTTACCAGGCTTACTCTCCCCAGCATAGCAACATTTCACACTTCAATGCAAGATTCTAAAATACTATATATTACACAATTTTAAAAGAAATCAAAAGGGAAATAATTCTCTCTAAAGGGGTGGTGGAACAGAACAAATCAAGTGCTGCCTGTTAAGAATAGTGGAAACCTAACTATTGAGGCCAGATCCCTCAGAGACCACTAATTCCTACAATTGCTGGCACCCAGTCACAGGTCACACCCATGTTTCAATATTGACTGATCTTTGGAGTCAAGACTACAGCTTCTTAGAAAAAAAAATGATGCCATTCCACTTGCAAAGCTGTCTATCTACATTTATTTCAACCAGGCCACGGTAATTAATATTTATGAGGACAAGTGAAAGAAGGATGCTCATAGCAAAAGGGAATTCTGAAAACACAAGAATGTGTGAAGATGCCGATGGGACCGAGTGAACAGCACCTGAGACACACATGCAGCAGACACATGGAAGTGAGAAAAAGACAGGACAGCAGTATGTATGTAGCTGCCTACACATACAGGCACAGAAATACCCTTTTTTGTGCTCTGTTCCATGTGCAGCCCAGGAGAGTCTCGGTACTTGTACCTAATACAGTTACCACCACTTATTTAATGGGTTTATTTGAAAGTTACAGACACTGGCACAGAGACATCTCTGATTTCAGGCTAAGCAAAGTAACAGTGGCTGGCACATGTTAACTTCCCCAGTGGTAAGTACTAGATCTGCAATGGGTTTTAAATGTGCACATGTTGCATATTTCTGGATTTATATCTTACATGAATATGACTAATAAAAAATAGAGAGAAGAAGAGAGCTCCGGAAAGAGCTTGTCAACAGTATTTTCAGGTGAAAAAAAAATGAAAAATAGGTGGTTTTGATCTGCAGAATGTGAAGTGTATGAAGTACAACAATTAAAACAGAAGGGTAGATACTTTGAACTCATTAAAATTTCTTTTGAAGATGAAAGTCATTAGATTTCAATGAGAACTTGGAGCAGAAGCTCATATTGACATGGGAATATTTAACCTGTAGTCTACAGTGCTTCAAGCAATTGATAGTATGATAAATAATTGCTTGGCTCTAGTAACCACATAGAAGGAAAAAAAGGATTACCCTAATCAAATACAGTCAGCATGGTGTTGCCTGTCTCTGTGCTCCACATTTCATTTTGAATTGTTCAGAAGTTTGCAGTTATAAAAACGGAAATCCTGAGTTCTTAAAGAGGAAATTGTAAAGGATTTCTTTTCCTGTCACCTCCAAGAAAACTTTGATAATATTATGGGTCAGTTCTTCAGCTGGCATGATCAGCCTAGCTGTGTTGAAGCCAGTGGATGATTGCCAATTTGTAACAGCTGAATGTCTGGTCTTACTACAAGGACAACCCTATTTTACAACTTTTCCCTCCATGCCCCTACCTCCTTTTTATTTTTTAAATTAAGGACATTAATAATCAAATACAGTATTTGTTTTCAGAAATACCCATTTTTCTCTTCTTCAAGATACAAGACTCATATTTTCGTGTTTGTGAGTTGCACTACTGATTAATTCTCACTCATATTTCACTACCATTACAGAGCACAAGCCAGGACTGTACAGTGCTTTTATCCTACAGGTATTTTTTTAAGCTATATTTTGTAGATAAAAGCAGCTTGCCCCCACTCACTGCTCAGAGCTGAGAAAACCCAAATAATGATGTTAGCAGAGGCCTAAAGCAGAGATAATAGACCCTCCTGAAAAGGCAGACAAGCTTGTGTTAGATGGCAATGCCCATTGTAAACAGTGCTCTAACAGTTAGTTCACTGTAAAGAAATGAGAAGCATCAGAAAAGGGAAAACATTTGCACAAGAAGGCTCCATGCCAGAAGTCAATGGCAAAACCAGGATTACTTTACAGGTTATCCCACCTGTACAGTGCCCATACAATCCGGAGTGAAACCACAGTGTGTCCTTCCTCACTGAGAAGCTGGTGTTTATATAGTAAGCAATACATGAAGACCATGGGGGAAATCCCACCCCCGCCTCCCCCACGCATTTCCTCTTCAGTCTCTTTGCACTATCCTAAACACTTAGATTCTAAACATACAGCGCTCAGCAATGTTCTCCCAAGACCTCTCTGCACCTTGGGCAGCATGATCCCTACATAAAATAACCCTACAGAAGAAGAACCCAACTTCTTTTTACCATACAGGTACTTTCTGCATGAATCAAGAGGACAAAATTAAGATGACGCCGCTCTAAGAGATCCCCTCTGAAGGGCTTTGTAGGCAGAAGTTTCATCTCATTACGAACACACAACACACATTTCACACCTTTCTAATTCCAAGCAGTGTTTCCTTTACCCTAGAACTCTTTCTTTTAACAAAAAGAGAAAACCTTTATGTTTCAATCTGAAGTTTGAGACAGCACCAGGTGCCAGCAGGCAGTGGCCTTGGTGGCCCACTCTGTAGTGCAAGATATGTGGGACAGATGGGTGCAGCCCCCTCACAGCCAGCTCACCTCTCCTCAGGTACGTCTCTCCACGGCTCCACTTCTCTCCGGCACTGAGCTGCACTCAGTCAGCAACTTTTCTTTCAGACCCTACTCAAAAATGGCACCTTCTTCCAGGTGTAAGAATTCCTGCTGTCTTACTTCACAGCTCTCTCTCGTTAAGGTAACGAGGTGCAGACCTCCCAGGTGTTCCCCGGGGCAGACCTCCCAGGCTCTGTTTACTACTTTCCTGCCAGTACTGGTAGGGAATCAGTTCTACCATAGTTGTGTAAACAAAAAAAAAACCCTAAAATTCTGAAAAGAAGTAAACTAGGAAGGAAAAACCAAAACATTTTATCCTGCATATATTGAAAAAGCTGTTCCATGGAATTGCTGAAAAAATTTTGATGTACAAGGTCTTGTGGAGTAAGTGCTTCTGTGATTGAGTAAGAGTAGTAAAGACAAGACCATGACAGTGGATCGCTACCCTAAAGCTTTGTCCCAGTCACTGACAAAGGTTCCAGTTGAACAATGTGCTTTGCATTTGCAAGCACTATTAAAAAAAGTTTTCATAGCGATGTAAGTAATGTTTCTGCTAACTTTTACTGATGAACAATAAAAGCAGAAAAATTACTGATATTCCTATGTAGAATTTAAAACTCCTATTATTATATTATTATTATTATATATACAAGCAACTTGAACACTTTCCTGAATATACTCTAAGATAAAACGTTTTCCAAATATTTGAGAGGAATGAAGGAAAAAGGAAGGAAAAAAGGCTAAAAATATTAAAGTAAACTTACATAAAACCCTCCCAGTACACTGAGTAGCTGTCTAAACACTGTACATTTGAGATCAATACTACAAAATAAAGATATTCCTTTGCTGGTTTCTTACTATATAGCCCTACAACCAGACTATCTAGGACTAAATTTGAAAACAGAATTCAGGCACACTGTAGCATTTAATGTTTAGAAAATCCTTTGCCCTTGTAGTATTCGCCATCCTATTGTGTTAAAATTTAGCTGGTAAAATTCTGCTCTTACTTGAACTTCACATCTGTCGACATCGAGTGTAAAAGGCATACGTCAAGGCAGCATTTAGCTCAGCAAAGGGAGAGATCTGGTATTTGAAATACATTTTATCTTTTGAAAGCCATACATTTTTCCAATAATAAATGAAACAAGGTTCCCCAGGGTCATACCATCTGTGTTCTTTCCCACTCAGCGAAAGATGGTATTAAGGAGCTAAATTAAAGAGCAATATTGCCATTTGGTTATGTCATGTAATGTGCTTGATATCATTCTTCTGATGCTTTGGACACTTTGTTTAACAAGGAAATCACCATGAGCACACCAGCCGCTGAGTACTTCCAGGTTGAGAGTTTGTGACAAGACCGGATTGTCAGCTCGAAGGCTGTGAACGTGCCACCAGGCTGATAAACACACACACTCTGCAGCACAGTGTGGGGAGAGAGCTGGCTGCCCGCTGAATGGTAGCCCTCTAGCAGCTGGTAAAACAGCAGCACTGCATGCAGCTGCTGGCTTTATTCGGCAGGCAACAGCTGCAGATATCAAAGAGAAAATAAGAGAAAGAGGAAGGTGGAAAGATTGAGGTAAAAAAGGAATTCGATCTACACTGTTTTTCTGAGGTTACTTTTTAACGATATAAACATATTCTAATATTATGAGCTTGTGTAGCTTTTAAAAAGAAATGTTAAAAATACTTGCAAACATACACGTGGAACACTAATTCCTTAAGCATCCTGCTGGACTCCCAGAGGGTTAATCCCATAAAAAATACTAGGTTCTATTGAGAAAGACGCTCCAAAAATTGGGTAAAATTGTAAAGTTGTTTTTCTCAGGTAACTATAAATCACCAGAGCAAGTAAACTTACTATGAGCAGTATTTACTGTCATTACAATGTCTTAGGTTTTTTATACTGTGTGCATGGAAATAGAAATCACAGCTGCTCAGAGTGCCAAGATCAGAGAAGTCATCTATTAAGGTGACTTTACTTTTTCTCTGACCCTGTACAGAGGTGACCCAAAATAGAAAACAGCCTGATAAAATATGCTAGCTTATGCCTATAGTGTCCACACTGTGTATGTTTTGTAGTGGCACAAAATGCAGTAGTTTCGGCTTTGTAACAGAGGACACATTTTATTAGGAGCATTGTAACATGCAATAAGAAGCTGTATTAAAAGATGCAATGACTGCAAGGTATCAGATTAGTGTGGAAATTCAGTTTTAAATGGTCAATGTGTGGGTAAGCAGTGGAAGAATGGTACATATTGCCCAGCTATCAAACATACGCATAGAAGACTCAAATTAGGCCTTTCAAGCCGGCTGACTATACTCTGTACACAGAAATTCCAATCATTTAGGCTGAAACTCTCCAAAGCATTCTTCAAAATTTTCTGCAGTACTTCAAAAATTTCAGTACAGAAACAACAACACGGGAACAACAAAACTACCCGCACTTCAACCTCTTGATCCCATTGCCTGTACCTAAGCTTTTTTTAGGTTTTGGGGTTTTTTATTTGCTTAGTACCAAAACTGAACCTGGCGAAGCATTTCATTGTCACACTTGTTTACAATTGGAAATAGCTTTATTTTTTAGACAGTCCTGGAAAGTGAAGACAGACTTCCTTTACAGATACTTAAGGTCAAACAGGTATCCAAACAGCTAGCAACCTTTCCACTGAAATCACAGGCACTTGCACACCTAACCTCGCTCTAAGCTTGCTTGATGATTTATCTCTGTTTAATTTTGTTTTACACAAAAACATTGTGTAAAGTGCAATCGAACAAAGGGACTAAGTAGGTGTTTGAGCAAGCAGCAATTCCACTGAGACCAACACAATCTTTCCCATATACAAAGCAAGGGATATTGTACTTCCGAAGCTGTTCCACAGCTCATAGGTTTAACAGCATTAGTTTGGTATGTCTAATGCTATCAGTTGAAACATAGAGATTTAAATTTAAAGATGAAATTTCACAGATAAAAATATTAGGATTCTATCAGCTATAATACTGGAGCGTGCATGCATACAGCATTAAATACAATATCAGATTCAAACAGGCCATTAGAAAATGTCAGCTGGTATATACAGTGGCTTGCTTCCCAACTTGATTCCCGCAAGAACCTCAATCAAAAATCATCAGTCCTACTTTTTCCACACTGTACTTTTCCATTTCTAATTGTTTCCAGTTCTTCATAGAAGCACTTTCCGTTCAGCTATCCAATATAATACAGTATCCTTAATATCTTATAAGAGACAGCTTCTGCAACTGCCTTTATATCTTTAGGCTTTGGGACTTGATGTCACAATGGTCTTGATTTATTAGAAGATAAACCTTTTCTAATGCTTTTTCTCTTTAAATAGTAAACTGTAAATAACCAATCCAATATGAAAAATGCTAATCAGCTCCTTTGAAAGTCTAATGGAGATTGTCCACGGTTATATCACTCACTACACAATCCTTGTGTTGATGCTCTACATTCAGATGTGGAATGTATAGGAATGTAACCTTCATACGTATGCATATTTCTGTGTCAGTTTGGTGGAACACAGAAATTTGGATGGGTGCCACTAGCACAGTAAAGCTGGATTCCATAAACATAAAAAAAGGTTATTTTGCTATATTTGGGTCTGATAGATTTTTACTTGAATATTCAGTGGTATATTTGCTATTAAAGGTAATTCAACCAACAGTTTCCCTGCCTTTTTTCTTATTGGCAAATCTTTAATTATTTCAGTTCTGTAGTTCTTGCTGGTTCAGGCTTCCTAACTTTCAAATCATCACTGAATAAACCTTGCAGCTTAACTCCAGCCAGTCTTCATTTTCTTCCACCAACAGCCCTTTTGGCCTATGTTTACATTATATGGCATGTAAAAATCACAGCATGGGTCAAAGTCAGCAGCCAAGCTCAAATGGAGGTAGGACTGACCGGGCCATGCACCTTGATCCTTGAATTTAGACCTCTAGCTCTGACTTTGTATTAAGCATAACTCCTAAGCTACCAAGCTTTCCTAGTTACTCCACTGCTTTCTCTTGTTCCCTACAAGTTCCATCTCTAGTCCATTCTACTACTGAGCAAGCCCTGCTCCATCAGCCTTTGTTCTATAACCTATGATCAAGCTTTGCAGAGCTCAGAACCTCTTTCCTCCCTGACAACCTTAACCAAACCACTTTTCCAGGCCTTCCATTCCTCAGAACCCTGTCTGGCTTTGCTATCACCAAGCCAGCATTTTCAGAATGCAGTTAAGTGCTTATCACTTAAAACTTTAAGTGCTAATTGCTTAGTAATGAAAACTTTAATTGCTGGGAGATTAAACCTTTAACTGCTAAGTGGCTGGCAGAGTTCCAGTCCGTAACAACCAAAATTCACTAATATAACATTTTTAAATGGCCTTGTATGAAAACTATTCTAAACCCAAGCATGTGAAGACCTAGACGCAAGCAAGATGGTCTTTTTAAGTATTTCCAGAATTGAGAAGAAAATGTAGCTGAATTAGCAGTGGCTAATTTGGGATTAAATAAAATCTCAGCGCTACCCTTAGAAATGTCTGAAGTATTAAAAAACATTTTTCCCCTTCCTTTATTTCACCTGTCTGTTGTTCTTAGGAAAATTGAACCCTCTTGAAAATGTATGCCTCAAGACAAAGCTACCCACTTTAGTCCTGACTTGGTCTTCAGGATAGACACTTTGTTGTGTTCTCATGTTGATAGGTTTACTATTGATTGCCAAAGCTATTGTGCAACCGAAGAACTTTTCTCACCTTCTAAAACAGATTCTGATCTTGATTTTCACAACTTCAGAGGAAATGCTGCCAGAAACAAAGCAGCTAATTCCCCATAGATTATATATTCCGCTCTTTTACCGTGGGTGCTAATGGAGCCGAGTAGAGATGTTTAATGCAATGTTACATATGAGACACAAAAGGGTTTACACTGGATAATAAAAAGGAGATACAGGCAAACTGAATTCCTAATGTACCATTAACTACTCACCTAGACACTGTATTGGACTGAATTCTTCAGTCTGCTTTCTAGTTTCCAGAAACTGCAGAAGTGGCATTATGAAAATGTGTAAGATAAAGCATCAAGTCTGTATTCCTTAGCATATTTTCATTGTATTTACTCCCTGTTCAAAATTCCAACCCATTTCTTTAAGATCTCTTTCATGTCATGAGAGCTTTCCAGTGGGCTTGGACAGTGTTCCCAAACACAGCAGAGTGTCTCTTGCTCTTACCTTCAGAGCCACAATATGAGAAGCTTCTGGCACTCTGATGTTCTGTCAGTTTTTAATGCAAACTCTGGAAGTTCATGGACACGACACTGCACAATCTGAAGAAGATAAATCACAGTTACTTCAAGCCAGCTGACAGCAGTTTAAGCAGCTGCAATCATCAACCACCAAGGGAGTTTCTTCTTTTATCTTACTAAATGCAAAAGTATACCAGGAACTAGTAATATCACTGGACTATCAGGAGTCCTGCTTTTACATAAATATCAGCAAGCGGTAAGTAAATTCTATTGACGAAATGTAATAAAACAAAGACGGTTTCAAATATGACCATTCCCTGATGCATTCTGTAGCCCCGTCTTACTCACTTATTGCATGCTGCTGAGATTATAAGGTTTGCTTTTATCTGTCAGAAATCAATATTTCAAACATCGGATAAAAGAGGAAATTGAACTGGGAATAGGCTGAAGTGCTGTAAAAACTACAAAGCACAATTATCAAAAAGCACTTAAAGTACTTAATAGGACACACATATAAAAATGCTCAAATTAATGTCAGGGAACTATAATGAGAACTTTTTCTATGCTTTTTGATCCAAATGCAATGTAATTCGAGTGCAGCCTGGTCAGTCAATACAGTTTTCAATTTATATGAAACCCTAAGGATTTCTAGCAATCCATTTGCTAGAACTGAACCATTACATATGATTGGTTAATATTTCAATTTATTGAAAATACATTATTTTGTGTAAAGTGTTTAAGTTGTTGAGGTTTAACCATTATAAACAGTTATGATAAAAATAGATCTTTGGGTAAACAAAGACTTTACAGTCAAGCTTTTAATAAACACTAGTATAACTAGAAAATTGGATTTTAAGGGGAATAGACATAATAAGGAAAAACTGCACATATGGGGTGGTGAGATGAGAGGGAAATGTTTTATAGAACTGATCTTTATCAGCATGCATTAAGCTGAGAAGGGACCTGTTTGTAAAATGTTGGAAACCATGGTTATTTTATGCAAAAAAGTTCACTATTAACTTTAGTATTTTCCCCTTAGATTTATATATCCATTTATCATCTTTAACGCTATTGAGCTGGAGGTCTTTACAAAATCACACTAAATCAGAAATCACTGCAAATCATAGAATGGTTAGAGTTGGAAGGGACCTTAAAGATCATCGAATTCCAACCCCATGCCCTGGGCAGGGACACCTCCCACCAGACCAGGTTGCTCAAAGCCCTATCCAGCCTGGCCTTGAACCCCTCCAGGGATGGGGCAGCCACAGCTTCTCTGGGCAACCTGGGCCAGTGCCTCACCTGGAAAGGAAAGAATTTCTTCCTGAGATCTAATCTAAATCTCCCCTCTTTCGGTTTAAAACTGTTACCCCTTGTCCTATTGCTACACTCTCTGATCAAGAGTCCCTTCCCATCTCCCCGTGAGGCCCCCATTAGATATTGGAAGGCCACTATAAGTTCTCCCTGCAGTCTTCTCCAGACTGAACAACCCCAACTCTCTCAGCGTGTGTTCACAGAAGTGCTCCGTCCCTCTGATCCTCTTCGTGGCCCTTCTCTGGACCCATTCTAACAGGTCCATGTCATTCCTGTGCTGAGGACTCCAGAGCTGGACGCAGTACTCTACTACCAGAGTAGAGGGGCAGAATCACCTCCCACAACCTGCTGGCCACACTTCTTATGATGCAGCCGGCTTTCTGGGCTGCCAGCACACGTTGGCAGCTCACGTTGAGCTTCTTGTCCATCAACACTCCCAAGTCCTTCTCCTCAGGGCTGCTCTCAATCCACTCTCCGCCCAACCTGTATTTGTGCCTGGGATTGCCATGCCCCAGGTGCAGGACCTTGCACTCAGCCTGGCTGAACTTCATGAGGTTGATAGAGTCCCACCTCTCAAGCCTGTCCTGGATGCCCCCTCTGGATGGCATCTCTTCCCTCCAGTGTGTTGACTACACCACACAGCTTAGTGTTGTCAGCAAACTTGCTGAGAGTGCACTGTCCATGTCTCCAGCAAAGATGTTAAATGAGTGTGTACATGTCTGTATGCACATACTAGCATCTATACAAAATAGATTGTATAGCCTTAGATAATTTGATATGAAATATGACAGACTGCAACACAAAATGGTGTTTTAGCTGTGATTTGAGAAACTAAGACGTACACTAAATGGCTGTGTCTAACTGTATCACTCTCTTTTCTAACTTGCACCCCAAATTTTTAGTAAGGAACAATAAGGGATTCTTGGGAAATCTTTCTTTGTGGAAAGTTATTCTTAACGCTTATACTTCACTTTTATACTTTAACAATTTTCACATGAGGGAGTCTTAGCTCAAACACAATTAAAATGTGCTTTTTATAGGAACTACATCAAACTCTCTGAACGTTGGATCAGACTGTGGTTTCCACTAACAGATAAATTGTTTCATTAGTCAAACATCTTCCCACCACCTCTCCTCATTACAGTTTTGGGCCCAATCCAGTACAACTTCTAGGTTAACAACCTACATTCTCTGTCATCGAGGCTAAGCCCAAACTTTGTTGCTTCTTCCACTTTCAAGATACAAAACTGGATTTCAGTCCCTGAAGTCCTGATTTGGGCCACAGCTTTAAATTCATCCTCCCTATCCTTTATAGTTCTTCATAAACATTCCCCATTCCTGCTTATGTCCTCATTAATCTGTCCACCTCCCTCTATATATCCATTTTATTCAGCAAACAATGCCACCCCAGCATGCCATACCATTCTACTTGCTTTCTATATGTAATTTCTGGTTTCTCCCTGATTATTTGATATGGCTTGAGCTTCCTAAGCCAGTTTGGAAGCTTGCTATCTTTTCAGATTTCACAAAATTTCTGTATACTTGCTTTTAGTTTAATGCTTGCAAGAAATTCCATGAGCTAGAAGAATTCAGTGGGGATGTATATGTGAAGAAAGTAATATTTCACACAAGACATTACTTTTATCTTTTAACAGCATTTTAAATGCATAACCAAAGAACAAAGTATTCACAAGGCATGCAAAAATAAAGTATATGCATACACAAAAAGAAAACTGAAAAAAAAAAAGCTAGAAATGTATCTGTGAGTATATGATTTGAAATATAACATTACTATCTGTAGTGTGGCCTTCATATTTTCACAGAGTTACCAATTCTATAAATTATATAACTGCTGGGTACTCATGAAGCTGGATAAAGCCAAAACAACATGGGCTAAACTCTAGAATCCAAACTCTGATTGGAGACACAGATGTTTTGTTTGGATAACAGAAAAAGAAATGCTGGGATTTGGGACAAGTGTATCTGTATAATTCCAGATAGCTGCTGTTTAATCTGTTCCTGCAGATCTCCAGATACTTCAAAATTTCCCAGAAGTATATTTCAGTGCTTTATTCTCTTTCTCTTATAAAAGTTGAGTTGTTTGGGTTTATTTTTTGAAGTCTAACCTGAATCTTTGCTACTATAAGTCCCATTTCTTGGCCTGTTTTACACGGTGAAGAACAGGTTATAATCCCTTATGCAACAAATTTGACTATGTAAATACAGTTATCACATTTTCATTCTAACCCACTTTTTCATCTACATCTAGTTTTCCCCAAAAGTACCCCCAGACCCAGAAGCACGGCTTAAGGTATTTTCCCTTGCTGTCCAAAGTCTCCTGCAACTTCAGAGAAACCAAACCCTCATTCTGTCTAATGGGTATAAAACTGCACCTGCTTCAGGCTGTGCAGTTTGAGGGCTTTTTACATCGTACAGCTTTTTTCCAGCACATATGTTGTGGGAATAGTACAATCAGGCTTGGATCTAGATAGTTAATAATTCATGCTATTCATCAGGTAAGAAAGGTGTCAAGAATCTTTTAAAGTTAAGCTGCACAATACATAGATAAAATCTGTTTTCTAATAATTCTGGTCTTGTGTATATTTTAAAAAATGTAACAGGATTTAGTTGAGGGAACTGGGAAAGAAATCCCCTAAAAAGAGAGTTTTCACATATAAAAACAATGTTGACAAGACTAAATATAAACAGATCACTTCAGCTGGATACCATATTCACTTGAATGGTGTCTTGAGTTTTCAGATTTCCCCAATCAACCCGCAGAGCATATAACCTCTTCCAAATAGTATATATTTCCAAATGACAAAGTAATAAAGGAATATTTTGTTTTAAAAAATAGCCTGTGAGGAAAACATAATATGATCTAGTAAGGCAATTGTAGTTATGGTAGTTGTAATTGCATAATGCATTTCACAGAAGCTTCTTCTATTGCACCTTATTGTATTTTTTCCTTCAATTATTAAATTTAGAGGCTTAACCTCAAAAGCAAATGCACTTGTCTTTACGCGCGCTTGAATTGTTACTGCTATTTAAAACTAATCAATGTTTTCTTTAGTACCATAATAGCTTATTTGCAAAGCACCTCTTTTAAAGAAATTTACATGATATTCTGGAAAGAACCATATTTCACATTCCAAGTTAAACTCCCAGTAAAGAGAAAGAGGATTTGATTCTTATCTCAAAGTTTACTGCTTAAAGTTTAGAGCTTAAAAATTTGTGCACAAAGGGAGTTGCTACTAGATTAAACTAGTGTGTTCATACACAATACAAGGAAAAGCTATGCATTGCACACTATCCTTACATCCCTATAGAAGTTCAGGAAATTAATTTGAAAGGGCTCAGTATATAAATATATGCTTTCATTAATGTTAATAAGGAAACAAACAGTTAAAATCTTATTATTAACCAGCATTTTTAATACACATTCTTTGGAAATATTATACCACTCCTGACTTGGATGTTCAACTGCATAAAACTCATAGGACACCAAGGTCTCACTGAGTCGTGGAAAGCCCAAGCTACTCCAGTAAAGTCAATACGGGCATTCAGAGTGCAGTTTGACACAAACAGGAATGTTCACGCCACTCTTCTCTAGGAATATAACGGAGGTTTCTAAATTAGTCCCCATAGACTCCTTCAGAAGGAGGTCAGAGAAACAGAGTTAAGCAATGTAAGTGCCCCTAATGTCTCAAGTTCTGCAGTTATTCAACAAACAGAAGTCTTAATGAAGGAAAAACAAAGTTTGCACAAAACTCACAAGCAGGCTTTTTTATTTCCAAATGTAAATATCCACTGCTTAAATAAGCAGATCAACTCCAGTTCAAGCTATGCCTGTACTTAAATACATGCAAATCCCATTGATTCCAGTAGGGTAGCAAGTCTATCACTAGGATGAAAGTTATAAAAACAGATTAATAGGGGTTATAATAATTGACCCTTTGTAAATAGAGAAGCTATTACAATGCCTACGATCAGAATTGAGAAATTGGTACAATTTGTCCCATGCATCTTGTTTAACTTCACAGCGGTATTTGTCCATTGTAGTTCTGCAAAATATTTGGTTCATTCTATTTTGAAACACAGCCTTTTTCAGAATAACAGTCCTATCTCATATGACGCCTTCTGCTTACACTTCCAAAGTCTCTCCCCTTACCTTAATCTATGCATTGTTCTCAGTTGAGTGTTACGAATACTAACAGTGGTAGCAGGTGATTTGCTTTCAGATACTAGCCACGCAGGAGCAGCAGCGCAGGGCTGGTCTTCAAAGCTTTGGAGCTTTGCAAATACGTGTTAAAATCACTCAGGGAGGCGAGACCCTTAACTAGCGTGGCTGCAGTGTAAATTGGGTAACTGCATGCATGGATAAGTACAATTAGCAGCTGCAGAAGTTAAACGCCTTGTGGGCAAACAATCGCCTGTTTAACATACACCAAGCAGAGAAGTGTGATTCTCTGTTCCCTACCCCCTCTACAGACAATATATTTTTTAAAATCTGACTCTATTACAAATACTATGAGCAAAATTGACAAGTTTAAAACTAAGAATGCAGACTTTGAACAACTAGGACAAGAAGTTATTCACCTGACCAGACAGTTCACGGACAGAATTGCTTACCTATGAGAATTGTGGGGATCAAAAATATGTGTATTTCAAGACGAGCCTAGAAACAAGAAACAGACAGAAAATAATTAATAAAAAAATCTAAAAGTTTCAATTAACAAAATAAGTTGGGTTGAAGAATAGAGAGTTCCAAGCTTTACCAAAGGGAAGAAACAAAATTATAATTCAAAGTAACGCAACAAACCTATGCCAAAGTATTTGTCACCAATTTATTTCCTGCTGAAGACTGAATAGACCAAAGCCTTGCTCCTTTGCTAAATTACATGTTTCAGAATTAATTCTGTAGCCTGCAGCAGGTAACAGATGCTTTATAGGGCAACTTAGAACAGACAGTCACCTATTATTTACTCATTATTTAATAACACTGCTTTAACTCTACTGTGATTGCCTTCACTGTTGGATAGTTTTTCTTACAGGTTCATGTTTTCACAGTTCTTTTCCAGGGTTTCACACCTGCTTCCAGAGTATTACATTGACTCCAGTCTGGTCAGTGTGTAACAAGCAGCAGCTGAGAGAAATTTCCAGAAATAATTTGTCCAAGACGGACTTTACTAAAAGCAACAATTATTTATCATGAGATTGCAGCTAACAAATATGTATATATGTTTTCAATATTATTCACCATCAATTGTGTGCAGTACAAAAGGAAAATATGCAGCTTATGACCAAAAAATGCTGCCAGTCCATGATGTAACTCCTTATTATGTGATGGATAAGATAATTCTGTTTGCAAAGTTAAAAACACGTAAAAGTTGCGATGTAGGGCAAAGTTTAACAGGGGTCAGCAGAAAGAACAGAGATGACAAATTTTCTATGTATTTGCTTATCTAGAAATTGCAGAGAAATTGCCACACCAGTGGTCCAACAAATCGGAGGTAAAGCTTCATGCAATTATAATTTACTTAATTTTTACTAAGCTTAATTTCTTCTTTAATAAGAAGAGAATGTTTTTCTCTTCCAGTGACTCTCTATTTCTGTGAACATGATTTTCACTCAATTCATCTCTGTGGTTTTAGAGAAATATACAGAGAATGGGAAAGTTTATCTATTTCAGTAAATTTAAGAAAACTCTACTGAATTCAGTAAAGCTATTCCAGACTTTTTTTCATTCTAACTGGCAACGGATTCTTCTACAGCACCAAAAATCTGCTAAGGTAATAGCTGCTGTATTACATATAATATTATTTCCTGCACAAATTTTAAATCGTGTATTTCAGTACACTTACATCCATGAATTGGGAATCTATTTTTTTATCATCTAGAATATATCGCCAATATTTTGCATTTGCAATCGTGAAAATAATTTAATAGGGGGCAGCAGAATATTTTTATATTTTGTAAGTTTATTGTATCTAAGTGCTGACAGCATGTAGCCTCTATCACATATTGCATGTACTCTTACATTATAAAAATCAATTCATCTTCTGATTTCCTTTTATTAACCAAGATTATCTCTCCAGCTGGTCTTCAATTAAATATTTCATTAAGGATCATTAAGGAATTATATATAAACTCTTCATAGTTCTCATTGTTAATCATAAGCACTTCACTCACAAGCAGCTATAAATCTGAATTTTGCCTTCCAGTTTTACTACAAAGCCTTTTCATAATAGGTATTTTAAAAAAACAACAAAGCAAAAAATGTCCCTTCATTTCCAAAAGAGAATTTTCCAATTATATTAATTTAAAATAATCATGAATTTACTTAGAGGGTTTTAAATAAGG
Organism: Gallinago jamesoni; assembly: GCA_025769975.1. Taxonomy (NCBI): domain Eukaryota; kingdom Metazoa; phylum Chordata; class Aves; order Charadriiformes; family Scolopacidae; genus Gallinago; species Gallinago jamesoni. The sequence continues at coordinate 29,786,093 of JAOQGH010000062.1, read as the reverse complement.
TGATTAAAAAATTAATCCCAGGATTTTTCCATTCTTCTTCATTCTGGCTAAAATAAAGGCAGCTCAAAATTATAGATTATTCCCTTTCTTTAAACAAGATAGAAGGTGGTGAGACAGCAGTGGGTAGATGCACAGTAGTAATGGATTAAGCAGATTTTTCTCTCCCAGGTCACTATTATGACTCTGATCCAAGACAGCAGTGATGAAAATGCTGGTGTCATTTTATGGCTTTTAGCATGAAATCCTGACCCTAGGAGGTCAATGGCAAAACATCAGTGGTCCCAGGATTTTCACCTTTTGAGTCTCCAGTGTGTAAAAAGAATTAAAGTCTGACTCAGCATCCATTGACTTTAATGGGAGTTATAGTAAGTTCAAGGTCTGGATTTTTAAAAGTCCTTAGGTGCTGCTTTGCTGATGCTTTGAGCATAAGAGCTGGATCCTACAGATGATTCAAACACTGTCAGTTGTAGTGTTAAACTATACACTTTTATCTTTAAAGTGAAATATTCCAATGGGAAAGATAATATAGTGATGCTAAACATACATAGGATTAAAAGAACATCCACATGCTGACTGTGTGTCTTGCCATCCCTCCTGTGGCCCACCCCTAGGCTTAGCACAACCCACACCCCACTTCAAACCATTTCTCTTTCCCCTTCTAAGATGTGGGAGAAGATCTGAGCCCTGGAGGCTTCTCTGCTACAGCTATGTGGGACCACTACCCACACGTTTTCCTCTCCAGACAAGGAAAATGCCAAGTGGGCATTTTCAGAGGGCTGTGATTGGGAAGCAGTCCTATAGTGAGGTGTTAAATGGTGTTGCCCACCCAGAGTACAAGTCATACGTGGTCTAACCTGGGCTCCCTCTCAGAGTTCACAACAGTTGCCTGCTGACCCAACCAGCGTCAGCAAAGGTCCCGACGTTGCTGCCTGAAGTACATCACTGAGGAAAGAAACATGCCTTAATATCAAGTTCTTTTCAGCAGCAAAAAAAGACTCGGCCACACGGAACCCATAGGATGAGATATTTTCATGAACAGAGCTCAAATTTTAAAACCGTGACTGGAGAAATTGTTGGCAAGTACTCTGCCAAACACGGGGCAAAGCTATCTTTTTATCTAGCCATTATATTGGCCAGAGGAAGTATGAGACGCTGACCCTTTTGCCATCCTATATTGGATGACACCCCCCAGGCTCTGCCATCTGGCTTACTCTGCACCACTAGGCTGAGCACTGGATAAGGGCTGCTTTCACCACGTTTATTCCCTTCTTGCTTCTTTCTCTGAAAGCAAAATCCTCGTCCCAGATGACATGAGGTTCAAAACCTCTTGGACTACCATGTTTGTGACCCTCAAAAAATTAGCGTAGACTGGTAGACTGTGGCTTCTACTCTGCATCCTGTCTGTACTGATTTACAGTCAATTCCCAGAGAGTTCACTACTACGGGGTCTCTGTAATACAGGAATAGTAATCCTTTGTGTCAAAGTGACTAAACTAACAAAATAGGAGAAATAATCAAACGTGCTTTCTGGACTGATTAATTCCAACAACATCCTTATCAAGTCCCTGAAAGCAGGCAGAGGTGGCTTGTTCTTTTATTTCATTTGGTTTGGTAGCTGCTGTTTTGTAGAAAAGACATTACAAGCCATTTTAAACCAGCAGTTGCAGGATGCTAACTCTCAAGTCTTTCAAGCCTTATAGTTTTGCAGGCTTAAAAAGGTTTGATTCTGAAAAGGAAATAAGAATATAATCCAAATGAGCTGTTAGATTTTGAGTGTTTATCCAAAATGGAAACAAATTCCCAATATTAAATTATTTGTCCATGCCCTGCAAAAATACTAAGGTACACAAATATAAAAAAGATGTCCTGCTGTAACATGTGCTTTCCAGAGATATTTCACTTGTACAAATGCACAGTTCAGGCATGTGTTCCTAAAAGTATTTAGCTATGCTGAAAACCACCCAGGAATTAAAGTGGATGAAAGCATGCTGAAGAAGTTGTTGGAGGTTTAATTACCTTTTCCTTTTTCCTCTTTAGTGGGAGTTCTGAATTCTGGAGGAGTAAAACTCCAGTCTCTACTGTATTGAAATGATATTTTTTTAGCACTCCAATCATTGTCTCTACTTGACTAAGACATTTCTGTGCTAAAGCAGGTGCATTTACTTTTCAAGTATTATTTTACTAATCAATTGAAAAATTACCTCCATGAATGACAGAAGTGCAGACCTTTGGAGTATTTCATTAAAAGGAGCAAACATTAATTACAAATCCAGCCCAACCTTTGCAGACATAAATTATGGGACGGATCTATTTTCGCCGTGCTTAATTGCAAGCAGTGACTAACTCTTTAAATTATCTCCAAGGCATGAATGAAATTAGAATGATTTTGATGATATTCTCAAGGCTTATTTGTATCTAAATAACTTGGCCATGTACTATCTGGTGATATAAGGAAAATTAGGCAAAACACCTTTGAGGCTCTAAACAGTGGCTAGCTTAGCATGAAAAAATTGGGAATTATGAAATGGAATTAGAACTTTACAGTCTTTCCAGACAGGGAAGTGTAATTGCAGGTTTTAACAATGGGATAGTTAATACTGTCCAAGCATTTTTATTGTAGTCTAAATTCTAAAAATTATGGGTGTTAGTAATTTTCTGAAGCCTTCACATTTCAGGCAGAATTTTCCAGGCAGTATCTTTCCTGAAACGTAACATTTACATTTCAAGAAGAATAACTTTTTTTTTTTTGTAGTGAAATTAAATACCCTTTCCTCAGAATTAAGGTGGTTAAAAATTTTGATTTTGGAATAGCTACAGTGCTGTCATGTTTGTGATCAAACCAAAATGCGACAGGAAAATAGATGAGTAAAGTGCCTTTGATTGGTCTGTTGAAAAACAATTTTGCATTAGCCATGTTTGTTGATACAAAATGGAACTTCAAAGACACTCAACAATGGCAAAACTTTCAAGTGATCTTCTCCCCCAACTAATATATACTTTTCAGCATATTCTCCACTTGCCTTTTTGTCATTTTTAAATATCAAGACTCAGCAAAATTTTTTTCTTTGTGTTAGCATAGTCCTAAAACTCAAATGAGCAGTTAGACTTTTTCCAAGACCTCAGACTACCGGCTCTCTCAGTAGCTTAAATTAGAAACACCAAAAACAATTTTCCTAAATTTTACAACAAGGTTTACTTAATTTCTCTTTCTACTGAGCTCTTCTTTTCCTAAGCCAGTTTTATAATGCCATCTCTTTTCCAAGGAAAAAGTACTTAATAGTTACTATTTATGATGGAATTATTTAAAGTATTATCTTGTAATAAAACTCCCTTTCAATTTCTAAAAAAATGTTCATTCAATACATAACAAAGAGGAGGAGAACAAAATTTAAAATTGAACACACAAAATTCAAATAAATGAACACAAAACTGTATGATAAGCCTCAGTGTGAGCCAAAACTGATCTTGAAGTTTCTGAGCACTTAAGATATGGAGAACTTCCAGTCCTTCTCTGTTTGAAATAATTTAAAAAATCATTCCCACAGGAAACAGTATATAAATGAAGATAACAGAAGATGCCATTTACTATGACAAAGAGTGAGAAACAGATGTAGAATGCAAGGATTTTATTTTTCTTTAATCTAAGGATGGAAACACAAATGTATTGGGTTTGTTTTTTTTAAAAAATGTATTTAATGACTTAGACTTTGCATTGGAAACAAAGATTTCTTATACAAGAAGTATGACCTTTATACACCCAAGAACGTGTGGACAAACGAGTCTAAGCAGAAACTCTCAAGAGGTACAGCCTGCCTCATGTTTTTACTATCTTTCTACCAAAGAAGTTAATAATTTGGCATTGCACACTTAAAAAAAATAATAAAATAGATAATTACTTGCTTGGAGTTATATTTACTTGTGTCATGATACAATAAATACCAAGCTGAGTTCTCACAGTATTAATCATTAACATAGGAGAGGGCATTAGCTTAAAACGCATTCCTTCAACTTTGATATGTTTCACGAACACATTTGTTGATATGTTAACAGCAATTTAAAATATGCTGAAGATATAAACAAGTCCAAATTCCCCATAAGCAAAATTCTTTTTCACCTTCTAATTCTTGGATATAAAGTTACCATCCATGTCCACTGACAGAACAGCCTCTGAAAGTAGAACAAGAGAAGCTCTGCAAAGGGGGATTCTAGAAGTTCCAGAGAAAGCCTCAGGCTTTCTCAGGCTCAGGCTCGCAGAGCTTATTTGTGCCCATGCAAAGGGCAGGGCAGAGGTACCTATCAAAGGTAAAACATTCTGTTATGGTACTGGGTGGCTTTTTTCCAAATATCCTACTGTGATAGACTTCTCAGGCCCATAGCAAAATGCTTCTGGTACTGAGTTGAAGACTCTGCAACACCATTAGAAGATTACTTGGAAAAAATATATTCTGCTGAAAGGTTAGAGATTGGCTCTAAACATTTAGAAATAATTGTTCCAGCACAGAGAAGACTTCATCTGCTTCAAAATTGTAACTGTCTTGTTTAGGAGAGGGAAGAGTGAGATATTTTGTTTGCTTGGGTTTTGAAAGTATTTATGTTCCCTTTCTTCTCCATGGTATGTCATTCTAATTTAAAATTAAGGAGTTAAAGATTGATCTGGAGCTTGGGAAAAGCAGTCAAGCAGAGGACCACTGGGTATACAGTGAACTCTTTAACCACATTGCCCGAGAAAGGCAATGCTTTGCAATCCATTCCTAGGAACGATAATATCATAGGTAACCTATTTGCTCTGGAATCTAAACCAGAGCACCACATTTAAACCACCTGCACCTAAAATGAATCTCCCCACTCACACAGGCCCGAGTGGAATGTCTGACCTGGGCAAATTCCTTAGTCTTAATAGTATATCATTCAATTCACAACAAAATTTGGTGACTTTTTTTTTCCTCCCTAAAACCATTCAATCCTAAAATCTCATGTAGATCTGAACATCATATCCTTTATACTTCTTTAGAAAGAAAGACATCGCTAACAATTCTTGGTTTTAACACTTTGTAGCTTATATATAGCTCTCATATAAGCAAGAAACACCTTAAGCACTGTGTGAATCTAGCACCAATATAATTTATAAAATGTAGAAAGGTAGGAGGAAAGAAGGAGGTAGAGGAGGAAGGAAATTGGTTAAATGGTACTTTTACAAAATTAAGATACTTTCTTTATCAAGGGTTATAGAAAACATGAACGAGATAGAGTATGTACTTTTAGTTAACAAATTTTGCTTTCTCTGAATACAGAATTGCAGAGAGAACTTCAAGTTGAAAAAATTGTTAATGGAAATACTGAGAAATCATGATTGCCACCTAAATATTAAACACTGGCCTATTAATGACTGTTTTATAGTCTAAATGTAGGCAAATGCTTATTCAGACGTTGCTATGCACCAAAACAACATGTATCAGTTCCAGCTAAGAAAGAGTGTCAGCAAATCTCTGAGGCAGATTCCAAGTGACAAAGCACATGGTACAGCTTCTCTGCCCCATGGATGTTACAGCCTTTCTAACATGGGCTACAAGAATTCAGGGAGCGGGCTGTACCATACTAAAGAGTGCAAGTCACAGAGACTGTGTATGACAGCGAGGACAACCACATGGGACAAATAAGCAGTTCAAGTGCAGCTCCCATATCAGAACTACAACATGAGTACATTTGACGGGAGGACCCAGGAACACTTCTTGCAGAACTGGTGCAAACACAGGCTACCCCCAGAGTTCATAGAAGGACACGATCCCAGGGCACATCAGTTTGTGTGCCTGGGCATGGGGAACCGCATGGAAACAGCCCCTGTGACCCCTAACAGCACTGAGGTGAGGCAAGACCCACTGGGTAACTCCAATTTTTGTCTGCAGAAAGATAGAATCATAGAATTGTCTAGCTTGGAAGGAACCTTTAAGATCATCGAGATGAACTAGTATGGACCACCAGTCTACCAGCACAGCTGGGTTGCACAGAGCCCAGTGTGACCCATGCCGTATGGGAACCCAGAGAGCCCCTGCAAAGATCTGCCCAAAGCCTTCCTGTGCTCCTCAGGGAGGTGACCTGCAGCCCACAGCTCTCAACCATGCTGGAATTTTCAGCGCATGGCTAACAGGAGGGCTGGTCACCCTGATCACTGCTGGTCTACGCAGTTACAGACACCCAACGCTGACAAGGGTGTATCACATTGGGGGCTGCAAAACACCACCTTGTAAGCTACGTGCCTAGCTCTCATTCTGCACTTTCCTCCTCTCTTTTTCTCCTTCTTGGTCCAGCAAATTCTGAAATAACAAGAGTAGCATCAATACTAGCTCCACCCAAATGCAAGAACAAATATGTATGGAACAGGGAGATGCATCTGTTCAGTGAATTTTAAATAAGTTGACTCCTGGCTGTATCACCAGTCCCCCTTATCTTCCTCCAACCTTGTTCTTGTGGTTTTAGTTGAAACCTGACATAGGGGAACAAGTTATTATTATTGTATCCGTTTGAGCTACCGCAACTATTTAAATACTCAGTCACCTGTAAATTGTGAATAACTTTGTTCCACATTGTGTAATCATTGGATTGAACCCTTGAAGGCTAAACGCCCGGACTGGTTCAAGCAATAGTTCTTAGTCTGTCTTCCTCTGACAGCCAAATATGAATAACAATTTATTTTGGCCAAAACAACGAATTCCAGGTGAATTTATGTCCTTAATGGGAGATCTGCCATGACAAACAAGAAGGGGCTGTAGCTATACAATTCGGTACATTTTAGTCAAAAGTGAAATATCTTAAAGGTTTCAGTACTCTCAAAGGTTCCTGCTAAGCCCCTCTATTAAATCTCCATAATAACATGACTAGCTAGAATTCATGTCTTCTGCTTTATTAAAAAGAGGGCAACCACTAGGATAAAATAATATTGAGAAATAAAATTTACCTTGGATTAGTTTCATGTAAACATAAAAAATCAACTTCTCAGAACTCACATGAAAAACATAATGTAGTTAATATTAAATACAATGATTATGCAACCTATTACTTTTACAGTTTGTGCTCCTGTGTCCTTGATTTCGGCCCTGTTTTGCTTATGATTAATGAATGACTCACCTTCAGCACTCTCTCATTTATTTCATAGCTCATTATGAATTTGAAAAGGTCAGTTTGTTATTTGAAAGGAGTAAAATATGCATGGAAATTGAACAGTGTTCATAAATGCAAATGACATATTTTTATAAATACATTGCTAGTGTCCAGTATTACATCTTGTTTTAATAGTCTAAATTTTCTAACCTCTTTTGTTGAAATTTTGAAGAGTGTACATAACTTCTTCCCATAGAATAACAGGTGAAATTTCTGCATGTGTTTACATGAACATCAGCAGTGTCTGTGTGCTCCCTATACAGGCTCACACACAAATCCAAGAATAGCACCTGGTGCACTGAACTGTTTTCTGTTTTAACTTGACAAGATCCTATGCTATAATTTCCCATGGCTTCTCATTTGTTTTTCTTGGAATTATTTTACCAGGGTTTGATACTTTATGATGTTATGTGATTATACTGTTAGCATTCAAGTAGGAACAAAACCGAGGCTAGAAAAATTGATGGAAGTTTTGGGTATACTAAGATCATAATTGCTAAAGCAAAAACATTAACTTATTTATACTAAAAACAGAGTTTCATACCAACAGTTCACAGTACTACTTTTTTGTTGTTGTTGTTATATTCTTGTGTTTTGATAATTACTTTCAACTACAGAATTTGGTAGTTGCAAAATACTTTCTTGAGCAGAAAAAAAAAATGTCTGGGGCAACGCCAATGCTAAATCACATTCTGTGGAACACTTAAAGGTATAAACCAAAAAGTCCATCTTTTCTCTCAGTTTACTGGAGGTGAATTCTCAAAACACTTTGGCGTCACTGCCAGAAGACGACAGCTACCAACTATAACAAAACACCTGTGATAAACTGATAGCTCGACGAGTAGATATCTAGGTATCTAGAGATCTATATCGGTATATATCTATACATGTATCTTGGTATCTAAAGAAGCGCTGGCAAGCTGCTTGGGGAACTAGGTAGCGGCACAGAAACCTCCTTCCGGACATAGAGCAATCGAAGCTATTCACAGCGTTCACTTCTATGACTATGCAAAACTCTGCTGCTTACAGAGCAATAGCCTGTGAGGCTGGTTATAGATTTGGCTACACTCCAGGTTTTGTAGACACACACAGGCTAACTAAATTGGACAGTTTGGTGATTTCTTACACCATAGCTGGAGCTACAGTACTTCAGTGTGGGCTAACCCAGCCCCTCCAGAAGACTGTGCCATGTGCTCTTCTCTCACCGCTTTGGCAACCTTGTCCACATGAACAAGTGGAATTCGAAGTTCTGCAACAGAGACTTCGCTCTGTGAAGGCACTGCCTCTAAAGCCCCACTGACAGCTGAACCCAGCTCCTTCTGCAGAAGATAATCTGCCTTTATGCCTTACCCTTTTTTGGTTTCTGGCTCATTATGTGTAAGCAGCAGCACCTGCACCTACTGGTTTTGCCCTGTTTTATTGCAGCTGGATTATGGCTGTGAGGCTACATTTGACTGACAGGAGACCAGAGTCCCTGGACTTTATAAACAGAAACGTAAAAATCAACCCCAACCAACTGCATACTTCTTCAGCCTGTACAATATGCATGGCTGTTTGTGGTGCCAAGTTCAATAGCTTAAATGTTGTGCCATCGCTAAAAAAAATATAACTGAGCATGGTTAGTAGCTGCAGGCTGACCTTCAGCCTTGGCTTTGCTTAATTATCGTAGCTTTATGTTTTCTCTCAATTTGTTCAGAACTCTATGTACCATGGATTATTAATCTATAACTAAACATTGTCCTTGGTGTTCATCTAGGTGACGATATTTGGAACCAATGCAAATCTATTATCTTTTCTTTGAATTTTGCAAATGTTTATTACAGGCCTTTGTTATTCCTACAATTGCAGTGAAAACTGTACAAGAAAAAAGAATAAATTGTTTATTTAGTATCATTGCTTTAAATCACATCCCACCTATGATGCACATTAAGATCAGTGAACAAGTTGTCCTTAAAAAATTAACAAAATCAAATACCCTTCCTAACACCGTACCCTTACTCCTGCCAAGTTCTATATTAGTTTTCAGTGTGAATAAAGAGACCTTCTTTACACATGGCAAATGGAAGAAGGTAATAATAAATGGTAAATTCGACAGGAGTTAGGAAGGTGGTGGTGGTGGTGGGAAATTGGTGAAACACTCCCCCTGCCCCACCTCCCAAACTTCCTGAAGCTATAAGAAAAACAAAGTTTGTGAGGGACATGGCAGAAACCAGAGAAAACTACACAAAACAGGCCTGAATGTATTACTACAGTGTTTGAGTATCATCTTCAGTATGGAATACTCAAACCCAAAACATATATACTGAGGAAGAACTGAAATTATTGTAATGATTGTTTACCTCGAAGGATTTAATCTTTAATAAGAGGCTTCTTATTTAAGCAACAAGAGCATTTAGTCTCCTCACTTAACTAGAATGGCTGTCTATTCATCAAGGAAAATACTTAGAGATACCTAAAACCAGTCTGAAACGTAACAGGTGTTATTTCCACTACTTGTAATGCAACTATTTCAAAATATCATTTACTCTTTTTTTTTTATTATTATAGAAATACAAAAAAAAATTTGCAGGAACTAGCCAGTCTTCATTTTGACTCAAAACAATCCGTATGGCTTAACTGGATGCTTATGCTAGAATTTTTATAAAGAATTTTAAACCAGAACACATGGTAACTCATTAGAATAGCTTACCATTTCTACACAGGATGTTAAATTAGCCATTCTCTCACATGCCTGTGGAAAGCAAATAGAAGCAGGTAATTTCTGTTTGCAAATCCCAAGAGAAAGAAAACAAGTCCCCTCAGACTATCATAGCACTACGTTTTCCTTTACTGTTAATATAACAAATATGATTTTCCCAAAGCATTCTTAAAAAAAATAAATCTTTCCATCTTATTATATTTTCTCTGCAGGAAAAAATGTGTATAAAGCTAGTGAGAAGGGACAATTGTTTTTTTTCAAGTGATAAAACCACATAGTAGCAATATGACACTGGATTATTGGGATATTTCTTCCAAACTGCATTTACTACTGTCCAACCAAACAGACAATATGAAGAAAGAAACATTTAAAAAAATAAATCCACTTATCAGCATCTGGAAACATGAAATGCAAAGCAAAGTCCAAAAGAATATTAACTCCAACCTTGCCTTTCCTTCCTTCACCTCTGCCATCAACAGGGATTCACGTGGGCAGATACCATGCCAGAAAAGCCTCTATCACTTATGGCCCCCTGTTTGGAGCCCTAGCAAAATGCACATCAGCTCTTTTAACACAAACCTCTGAATTTATGAGCTCCTTGAGGGAGATGTGTGGCAATATCCTCACTTCTGTATTTTTTCATTGTTACCGAACAGGCTAGATTTCACGCCTGCACACAGAAATGGGTTAGAAAATATATTTCTGTGTATTCCAGAAATACAGTTTCTGGAATAGATAGTTAGAAATATCCAAATACATGAATTTGAAGAGGTAGGGGGAGAAGGGAGCCATAGTCTCAGAAGCACAATATATTTGGAAATCTCAAGTAAGCGTTTACCTTTGGATTGATGTTTTTTAGACAACCAGGCCTGCATCTCTCCCAGCTCTACCATAAGATGACGTTCACATGCTGCTTACTCCAAATATCACAACATTAATAATGCTTGTCTTCAGGACAGAGTGACCTTTGCTATCTAGTCTATCGTGCACACACTTACATTGCAGACTACTCCTTTACTGACACCTACCAGCCACTTACCATGGCAGCCTAAGCAGAAAGTGCATTATACAGACTCATAAACTCAGAGGGTGAAAATATCAATGCCATAAACACCATAACTTCAAATTGCAAGAAGTGATAGGTGGCCAGATTCTGCCCTAAAGCTCTACTAAGGCAAACCGACCAGTGGTGTGACTTCAGGCCCAACCTCAAATCACAAAAAAAAAAAAAAAAAAAAGGTGTAAATTACATCTTTGGCACGCTCAACTAACAGACACCGGCAAAACTCTGGGATCTTAAGCTTCTGTTCAGATTATTAGATTCACTTCATTGCTTTTTGAAGACTGACTTACAACAAGTGGGGATGCAGAGTACACGAGGCATTCGAAGAGGAGTACTCAAATGTTTAGCACATTTTATAGCTAGGTCTGGAATACAGGATGTGGATGTTGCAAGAGGCAAACAACAAGGTGACTGGCAGCAAAGAACTCCGAGCTGGAGCAAACGTGAAGGTAAAACAGAATCGAAATAGCGAACCATCTGCCTTCTAATGAAAACAGCTCTACTTGTCAGCAAGATCCAGAAAAAATGATTTCTTAGTTGGAGTGTACAACCGAGGGAAGTAGCTTTTTTGCTATATGAGGTAATACACTCAAATGATGTATGACTTAGATAATAGTGTGGGTTAATGATCTTCAGCTGGATCAGGGAGTAAAACAAAGTAATTTCATAATACAGAACATGATGGATTAAATCATGTTAATACTGGGTATATACATTAAAGAAAATTATCTTTCTGGCATACTAAATGGCAAAATAAAAAGCACTTTTAGTAAGTTATATGATTAATTAGTCTGCCCTTTTATTTATGTACCATGATAAAGTAAAATGTACTTCTTCTTGTTACCTCCAAGGCAATTATTCTAAAAGTTATACTGAATACACCAGCTTCATTGTATTGCACCAGTCCATCAGGAACTGCAAAGTAGGTTCTTGTCTTTAAGTCAGAGGTTTTCTTTTTTCTCTCCTTTTCCTGTTCTCCTTGCTAGAGTTTATTGGGGTTTTGGTTTGTATATTTTTTAACTCACAGAAACATGAGTTTGAACACAATATGTTGATATATTGAAATAATGTCAACATTGCTTTGTCTTGAGTACCATTAATTAGAGAGAATGCAAAAAAATCACAGTAAGTGATAAATTATAGCTCAGATGTAATTCAGGAAAATATTAAAATATGGAATGCAAATGCTTCAAAGTCTATCCAAATTCTGAGCTTTTACATTTCCTGCCTTCACAACTTAGCTGGGTATTTTACAAATTTCCATGAGATTTCCAAAGGTTCAACCGCATCCAAAATATTTTAGAAAGAAGTTGGAAATGGATTTTCAAAGGAGATTCCAAATTAAAGTAAAAATCTCAAATTTCATAAATAACAGTACCTACAGAGGGAGGAATATTATTTTTGAGAAACAGGTCTTTTCCAGTCTCATTTTACATTCTTTCAGAAATTATGCATGTGATGCAGAACATGTAAATTTCCTCTGGTACCAAATTTAGCACTGAATTTACTTCTTTCCTAACATCTTATGACCCTGTAGAAATTGATAAAATGCAGAATGCAGGACTTTTAATGAAAAGTCCATTTCAGTGATCTTTACCCCCCCAAAATTCAAAAGATTTAACAAGCTGGGGGTGTTTTTCTATTCTATTAGGCACTCACGTAGTTCCTCTTCAAGCTGGATTCCCTTAGACAGATGGACTGGACAACAGGGAGAATCTGAGAGACCAGACCTGGGCAGTTTTCTAATGCTAAATTCAGAGTTCAGGTGGGAAGTATCTTTGAGAGTCAGAAATGTGTTTGTGCAAGGGGCCCAGCACTTAGATGGACTTATTCAGGCCCACAGACTTGCACAGAAAAGGGACTTCTGATTCAAAAATACTACTCTAAAGGAAATTGCTTTTAAAAAGAACTATCTAGAAACAACTACCTTTGGTTTTGTTTTGTTCTGTTTTTAAGCTACTGCCAAACATTTGTCTACTATAGCAAGAGCTTTAAATTTCTGCATGAAATACTCCTGATGTTCTAATTCTGGATTCTCTCACACAGAGTCCACCCGCTGATAGACAGTCAGTATTTGCTGACTAATCTTTTGTTTGCAACATCACTAATTTTTTTTTTCTGACTCTGGGATTTTTGCCTTCGCCACTGCAACATGAAATCTGTCTCTACTGGGAATTCATTAAATCATGATAAATATAAACCCATATATTTTCAGTATCTACTCCATCTGTGTATTTTGCATTTATGTGCTAGCAAAGAAAAAGCTCTATCACCAAGCTCTACTAAGGCACATCTATATCATCGTATTTTAGTGTGTGTGACTGCAGTAAGGGTGTTCTTTTCTCCCACAGCGTTGTCCTACCTTTAATTCTTACCACCATTCAAGGTGTAGTGCAGTTTGCAGGCCTCTCAAATTTCTGTTCAGTGTGGAAAAAATCACATGAATTTCCCTCTCGTCAAAGGCAACTTTTTAATGTCACCCTTCTCTATGATCAACACTCCCCCAAATTACTCTGTACACCTTTTCTAATTGCTACTTATTATTCTAAAGAGTATCATAAATGCATTAACCAAGAAAACTTTTGCATGCTATTCAGCAGTATCACATCTGTACTACTTTTTGAAGGGAGATTTATGATAAATATTTGCTTTATTTCAACAATATATTCCAATAAAGCCTATAGATGTTAATGGTTGTTTATATTATATATTTCCAAGCAGCTTTTCAGACTAGAAATACTGGATAGATACTGCCTACAAATTCTAAATAGATACTGAAATTATAAATAGAAAGAATCTGACCACCTATTTACAACTAAATAAACTTTAAAACAGATTTTTTCAAGGCATGTGAATTATTAGTTGCTGGTGAGACGCTGTGAGAATATAGAAAATGGGTGAAATGTATCACAGAAAAACAGCGCATAAGCACAGCTTCTTCAAAGTGTTGGTCTAAAATAACATTCAATTATTGCTACATTTTAAACTTTGTAGGATATAACACCACGTAAAAGTGTGACTTTAAAATTGGTGTTCACAAGTGGTGATGTAGGTGAAGGGTTTTAGCAAGCAGCAGGTTTTAAACCTAAAATTACATTAATTTATTTGCTGCAATAAAATTAGGTAGTTTTGTTATTGTTCAAACTAATTTGTTACATAAAAGAACAGCTTTTATATTAAAAAATAAAAAAATTTAAAAAAATCCAAAGAGAAATGTTTGTGCTCTTGTACTCCATTACTGTTGGCAAGACTCAACTAGAAATGCAAGATATGTATAAAGAGTAATTTTGTCTCATTAAATGACAACACTAGTGGTTCCTCTTCATCTCCTTAATTCATTTCTTATAGTTTTTCTTGTCACATCCACTTGTTTTATGGCTTACTAACTTGCAAGTTATTGTCGTAATTTATGGTCAAAATTGAGTGGTAGCAAATCACAGAATATTTTCATTGATTACCCTAAATTGTCTAATCTCCTGTATGTTTTTAGGACTTGATTGGGTGGTATTTACTGATTGCCTTCATCTAATTTAAAAATCAATCAATAGCAACAATGAGAGGTGGTGGATAAATCGAGTCTAATGCAGCATAACTGCAGCAAATATCCATCAAAGGCTCATTCTCAATCAAATTTGTGGGAAGTTTTAATACATAAACCAAAATGTCTAAAAGCCTTACTTCTAGAGCACATCATTTTAAAATCGTGCTCTGCAATGTGACATCTTATTGCTCTTATGCTGTCTATTTAGGGCAGTTTTCCACTGCTAAAATGAACATATTTCACTACAATAAAACTGTAGCAAACTAGAAAAAAAAACCCCGCCATCAGCTTTGGTTTAAAGGCACTTTGTTCCATCTTCCTCAATATTATCTCTATATAATAATGGAAATTAACATAACATCAGCTTTTCATATAAACTGTGAGCATTTTCCCTGAGATAAACATTCTATTAGGTGTCTTGATGGGAAATATGTTTTCTACATTGAGAAATCAATTCATTAAAGTTGTTCCTTATATTATTCTTTTTTTTAAGCATCATTTATTTCCTGAAGTTTTGGATAGCAAATATGAAAGAAACTGTCTGGAAGACAGTATTCTAATTTCTTGTGACTGTCAGGGCAAAGACACCCTGTGCAGCAAAGGACAGAGAGTAAACACAAACCTTTTTTTCTTTCCCAAGTGATGGCAGTATGAATGTAAAATGCTTCTTTCTGATTTGTCATGAGAAAACGTGGCACAAAAAAACATTTTATTTTTGAACTAGGTGTGGGTCTCTAGTTTACATTAACTCGAAGTAAGTGTTCTGTAGGCACATAGAGGTAAACAGTTACAGAAACTGAGGTCAGAATTACGCCATCATTTACAGCTGGATGAGGAACTAGTTCAGCAGCCTGGGAAAAAAAAAGTTAAAACTGGCCTCTATTCTTAAAAGAATTTTAATCCATAGGTAGAAACAGTGTAAGAATTTACTCAGTAAATATTCAACGTAGATAGCTAAGGAGATCCAGCTTTTATTTCTTGACTACACAAGACATATGATGCTCTATACTTCTTGGGCAATAGGAGGTTCTGTCTTGCGCCTTCAGGTAGTTAATACATGACCAGTGAAGGAGGGAAACTTGGGGTTTGGGACTTTTCTGCAATTTTGCAGTTATTTGATTTTAATTTGAGCCAAGGATGCCCATTAGTATTTTTACTGTATTTAAATTTAAGCATATATGATAATGAGTACAACCAGGGAACAATCTCTGAAGCATTACATAAGACAACAGAACTGAATTTCACTGAAAATGTCCGTTAAGCAGGATTTTGAAATAGAAAACATATATCCTTTCCTAAATATTGAAAAAGGACAAGGGTTCCCAATTAACTAGAACCCAAACACTGACGGTACACACATCAAGACCAGAAAATTCTTTGCTTTGTGTTAAATGTACAGCTGACCACTCTCTGAGACAGGTATCAACACCTTTGATTCTTAATTTTTGCATCATCCAGATGAAAAAACAGAGAAGCTTTATCATTGTGCTATCACAGTCAAATTTTCTTTCAAGTGTTAAACTTCTCTCATATTTGTAAGGATTGTTCTCATTAATGTTATTTTCATTCTCTTCTACAATTTGGATTTTCCCTGGAATTAGAAGAAGAATGGGACAGGGCTGAGGTATTAAAGCAGAGGCTTTCCTCCCAAGTCTGCTATGCTTCCTAACCAAAAGTGGGAAAGGTAAGGCATCTTATGAAGTGGTATTCCCTTTTGAGAAAACAAGTTCCAAGAGCTTTGGATGGCTATGAATTCAGCCAGATGAAAATTCCCCTTTCTGGCACTTACCTAAAAGAAAGTATAAGTTACAAGTCTACAAGCAACTACTACTTCAAACAAAACCGCAGATATATACCAGGCAGGGCTCTCTGGAAAAGAATTCTTGTGTTCCAGTCAATTTTAAAGTATCCTTTGCTGCTAAACTCTCTTGAAAAATCTCTAGCCCAAGCAACAGATCACAGCACATATTACAAATACAAAATACAACCACCAAAGAGAACCCTACCAGCAGTCCGCTGTTTATTAAAATTCTGACATTCTGAGATATCTTCTTGCCAAGGGCCCTCTTACAATGACATCTGTACACTTGTCATTACATCGCAGTTCACATTACTTACATAAACATGCCACAGGGAAACCATGACTGATATAATTTTTATAAGATTGAAAGGTAGCCATTGTGATCATTAAAACAAACCTGAGAGAGCCTTCCTGATGATGGAATAGATTCAGTTACTTCTTCCTTCTTTGTGGGTCATTAGTTAAAAAGGAGAAGGTGGGGGAGGAGGGAGAGAAGGCCATATACTGCAGGTGTTTTATCCTTTGTAAGGAGACTGCACTGAGACAAATGATTCTAGCTGGCATTTTGTACACACCGGAGATTGCTTATCGATCCAGATCAGAATATTCAGGCTGGCCCCGGGGAAAAGGCAGAGTATTTTCTGAGGGAGTTAATAACCTGGCAGCTGAGCTGTCTTGTCCAATTCACTGAACCTAGGGCTCTAATCAGGCCAGAGTTTCTTATTTTGAGAAATCTTGCCATATGTGTCTGCTAGCTGCCTTCCACTCTATTGGACCAGTGACAGTGATTGAAATGACAGCCTATAGATAGAGCCTAATCAAATTGTTTATTATCAGCCTAAATCAATATGTATAGATTGTTGAAACATCACTGTCATGCCATGGAAAAGTCATACTAATACTACATGCTCCAGGTGTAATTCTGAAATGTATTTTTCCATCCTAAATTACATCTGAATTTAACAGAGTAAAAGAAATTATAATGGTGTATGAGACAGTGAAAAATATATGTTTACTCATTTCAATAAAATAATATTAAGGATTAATGTAAAAATGTCATGTTGTGCACTACTTAAATGTTAGCATGTTCCCGGTACAGAAGAAGGGCAATACAGCTGTGGAAAAGGAAAACGGGATTGAAAAGACAAGTATTTGCCTTTT
The DNA here is from genome assembly GCA_025769975.1 of Gallinago jamesoni. NCBI lineage: Eukaryota > Metazoa > Chordata > Aves > Charadriiformes > Scolopacidae > Gallinago > Gallinago jamesoni. The sequence continues at coordinate 29,768,674 of JAOQGH010000062.1, read as the reverse complement.
GTATAGAAAGGGGAAAATCACAGAGATCTCTGTGTGTTCTGCAGCATAAATCAATTTCCAATGCACCTAAAAAGCGAGTTTTAAGGCATCCAATCTACAGAGATGCAACATACAGTAATGTAAATCCCTTTGGATTATTCAAATACACAAAGATTCCTCCCTAAAGCCTTCCAGAGACCTTGGACCATGAAGTCTAATGATTTGGCAGGGAGGTTAGTAGGACAAACAACTTGCATTCTGAGTTTAGAAAAGAGAGACTGATTGCAAGCATCTAAAATTTAACCCAAGAGTTGGTTTCATAAGAATATCTGTATCTTCTGGAGATTCCTGAATACTCTTTTTGCACAGGAAAGATACTAATGCATTATATGGAGAAAAGTAAAGACTATTTAATAATATTCAGTGAATCAGATTCTACAGGCTCAGTTAACTTCCCAAGCAGAACCATTCAAACACTAAATAATGAGATGAAGAAAGGATATTCCTGAGGTCACGGAAGTCTCTCAGATTTGGGAGAGGACCAATAATCTTTCTGGCACTGTGAAGCTCACCTGAGCAGTAGGCATGTAAAATTCTTCTCTAGTGTAATTGACCTGAAATGGATAATCCCTGGAGTGCTTGTGGCCCGACAAGAGTCAACTGTGTAGTCTGTAACTGTTGAAGTAGGTGTCTACTGGCAGAATTTTGCACTACCTAATATGTCCTGTGGAATAATTTATTGCCTTGCTTTTCAGAAAAGAATTTTCAAAACTATTTAAAGTACTCTGGCAAGGTAAAAGGAACATAACCTTAGAGTAAATAATACTTTTTGCACTGAAGAATGGTGTAAAGTAACCTTCAGGTTAATTAATCTTTGCAGTGCAATACACTTTTGTTGGAATCTCATTTATGTTGTGTGATTATTGGGTTAAGTCAAATGTAAAACAACTTTTAGCATTACAGCATGTGTTAATAAAAATAATATTGCCTTGTAGGTTGTACTGATTTAAAGAGGTATGTTTTTCCTTGGATAAAATATACTTTTCTTACTGTGTGCATTCAAAGCTCTCCAAACAGCAATTATCTTTGGCTGACTGATTCTAGGAATTTTCCTATTACATTAAAAATAAGAATTTCTTCATTGCAATTTTAAGAAATGAAGGTACTTATTCAGCATAAAAATTTATCTCTAAGTATATGCTTGAGTTCATCCTGAGTCAGGGAAGAGGTTAAACAGATGTATAAGTTCTAAATTATTTCAGTGGTACTTTTCTTTGTCTTAAGTTTTGAACATACTTGCACCATACTCCTGGCTAGGCGTACAACATGAATACAGGTGGCTGGGTTTGGCCTAAAACTGGCACAAACCCAAATTTTAACATTACTTTTAAAGTGTTTTGACTAAAATCCAGCAAAGCACTTAAGTTTACACACAGTGCTGATTTAACTGTCTCAGTTTATAGTTACACTGGTGCAATTTCCTAGCATGGATATGGTTCTGCTAGTATTTACCTTGGCATAACATAGCAAGACACTTTTACAGAAACAAATGCCACTGAAAGTCATGGAAGAATAGGACAAACCTGCAACGGATAATACCAAAATTGAAGAAACTGAAAATCCAACAGCTGGGGAGGCATAAGAAGTGGAAAATACCTACTAAATGAAAATATTCTGTCAACTTTCTTCGAAGGTATAATGAAGCATTCTGGAATTTTAAAGTCACGTATTCTCTCCCTCAAGAGTCTGCCCTGTTCCCTAAAGATGGAACACCCGCCTGGTGATGAATTTTGTTTACACAGTAAGAACAGTATCACTAGGTCCTCTGGCCTTTTTGATATGGAAGTTAGAAATTAACAAGTGCCAGTGAATGAAGTTAGAAAAATTTCACGATTTTCAGCACAATGGTTCAGCCATTGTAGTTGAAAACTATTTCTGAAAACTGTATTTTCCTCCTTTAACAAAAATCTTTTGATAATGCTGGAAGAACATTATTCCTTTTTTCCCTTCCCATATCAGCAATGGACAGGCAGAATCCCACCAGACACAATTTTCCCAGGAATGGCTAATGGTGCAGCCCTTCTTGGGTCTATGACTTGAGACAGCAGAGTCTGCTATTGAGCAGCAACGCTGAGCCATTAGGGCTCCAAATGAAAGGATGCATGATTTAAATAGAGAGAATGCTAAATCACCTGCAAAATCAGAACTTTGGGGGTATTTTTGAACTGGGAATTTTCTGTGAAATACATAATACATTTTGATTGGTACTCATTTCAAGTTAAAGATGATTTTAGCTTTATTTTACATGTGTAGTTTTATGCTTGAGACGTACTCCTGTATCTAACAACATGGAAACAAATTCACCGCTGATCATGAAATACACCACCACTTGACAACAAAACTTCTAATCTACTCCAATAATATTTGACAATCACATTTGACCCATATTTCTCAAATATTGGTACTGTGATATCTTTATTACTCTATGTGCCTGTTGAAGCAGTCATTTTAGCTTTTGCACCTCAAATCATTTATTACCTACTTACAATATTTGAAACTCTTTGTCAATCCTTTAAAACTCCCAAAAGACCAAGGGTGGCATTTCTCAGCATGCTTTTGCCAATGTGTCTATTCACATGTAAATTTGCTTCACAAATAGTAGCTCCTTCTAGAAAGTGTGGATGAAATGCCTAGATCACATCTAGTCCACTGTAAGACCCACTGAACTGGATATGCTCTAATTGCTGGGTTGAAACACGGAAACCTATTTTAGGTTCTGTGTGGCATGAAGTGAAATCCCTGTTACAGACTTCTCACTCTCCAGTGAATATGTTATTTTTGTATCTTTTTTTGCTTTTTGTTAAATCTTAATGCAGCCAAGTGACTCAACAGAACAGAATGCACTGCTTTTTCTTCTGCTTTACAAAGGATCTTCAAGGGAAGAATTTGACCACAAAGACAGGTGATAAAAATGAAAAAAATAATAATGACCTTATTATATATTATTTACAATACACAATAAAGGTCAACAACATGATCATTATCCAGCTTTCCAATACTTGTATCTCAGTTATGGATATCACACACTAATGGGAAGTACACCTAATAGCCTAATACTACCTTGGGAAAGGACTGTGTCTAAGACCCTCCTATAAAACCAGTAAAATTCTTATTTATACCACACTTACTGCTTCAGTTATTCCATTTCTCTAGGTTCATTCATTCGCTTTTTGGTTATTTCTGTTATGGGCTGATTAACTTTGTCTTTGCGCTAAATAGGATATAAAACTCAGCGCTGTTGATTTTACAGGTTTATTTGTTGCTTTTTTTCACCTTGCTTTGTACCAACAGCAAACGTATTAAAAGAAGATGCACAGCACACTAAATTTGCATCCCATTCAAAGAACATAATGATTCCAAATGAAATTCTTCAAAATGCACAAAATGACAGCAATAGAGTAACCAGTGCAAACCTTATCGTCCCCTTCCTCATAAGCCTTCCAACTGTCAGACTGTTGCTATCTTTCATTAAACGCATCTCTATCTATCAACATATGGACACACTAAATGAACACTGACGCCCAGATACTTGTTTTCTAACTGTACTTAAAAGTACAAAATAAAAATCTTCTATTTATTATTTTCAGTGATCGCTACTGGTAATTGCTGTAATTTTCTACACAAAATAATACTTCCAAAATTAAGAAGTTGTTTAGCCTCTAGCAATCCACTCGCAGTTTTCATGGGTATATAAAGAATTTAACAACTTCCCGTTTTGTCATATGAGCCATACCGCCAGTGACTCTAAGATTAAGTAGATTTCTTCACTACCAAAACCAAACCTCTATGTTGAACTACTTCTGGGTGGGTTTTTTCAGATTCATTGTGATAATGGTAGCTAAATCCAGTAATGTCACAACAAAGCTTTACTTGTGCTTCGGCTCAGAAACTTTGTAACCTAATCATCAGAACTAAAAAATTACTATTCCAATAAGAAGGGAAGTATAATATAGCCCTGTGCCCTACAAAACCTCTACACTTAGTACCGTTTCACTTCTGATGCACAAAAAATTGATGCAGTGTACAAATCAGGCCTGCAAACAGGTTTCCCTACCAAACTGTGCTTCAAACCTTATTACATTTAATAGTTCTGTACCAAAATGCCAAGCTCCTCAGCAAAAATTCTAGCCAGATTTACGTACTTCAAAAAAAATAATACTGACACAGAGAAACATGGAAGAGTGTAATACTAGAAAGTTTTAAATTCAAACTACATTTCAGCAGCATAAAGGAGGATTAATCAAGAACTGTGAGGCTGAACTTCTGGAAGAAATTGTTTAACAAATGATAGCCATTCCAGCAGTGCTGTGTCATGCTGCTGGGCTTAATTGCAGCACCTTGTCTCCATCAACTGGAAAAACAATTGCTGTGCTGTTTGCAGATAGTGCTGGCAACCATTCTTCTGCATATTCTGCATTCCCACCCTCTGTGTGGAGATACGTATAGCAGAAACGACATGTCATCCCCTTGACAGTCCAGATATACTTCTGGATAGCTAATCCTATTTTGCTTTAACACAAGATATGGTGATGGTGACCATGCTGATCTAACATGTTAAGACAGTTTTGCAGAAGTGCAAAGTAGTCCTAAATTAGCATCAACATGTTTTTATTTTGTACTAGAAGGAGGTGCGTACAAATTTAAAATTACCAAAAAGAAAAAGACTTCCGAAACACTGTGAAGCTTACCTTGATAAACACCAAGGAGAAATCCAGACATTTTGTCTGCAGAGAGAAAAATCATCCAAATTGTCTGGAAAAACTCATTGACTCAGTCAGATTGCATGAAGTTTATGCTCAAATACAGCCCCAGGCTCTCTTGCTTTATGCACTTGTGCATCTTGCTCAGAACACACAGCCCAATGAAAAACCCCACTATTTTACTGTGATAAACTCTACAATAGTAGAGTGCATGTGAGAGTTCCTCGTCTTTACGTGGCCTGGAAACATTATGCTCAGAATTTGTTAGGTGTAAATTTATAGGTACCACATGAAAGAATTTTTAAGGTTTCATTATTCAGTTATTTTAAGTAGAACAATGCCACAACAATACAAACTAATCGAACAAGAAAGAGTAAAGTAATTAAAGCTGAGCAGTGAGACTCAAACTTCTGCAATGCATATTCAAGAGCCTGAGTAATTAGGTGTAGCTGTAGAATGATTGTTGATGTGTCCTTTATTGTGTATCTATGAAATCTACTTGACGGAGAAATCAAGTGAGTTGTTTTTATTGCCCACTTTGGACAACTACAAAAATTAGGGAGGAAAGACCGTCCTGTGATTTAGAGCATGGAACAGGAGATAGCAAGCCTCTTGAATCTTATGACTTCCTATGTAGCTCTAGGCAAATTACTTCATTTCCCACCTGAAAAGTAGTTTGACAATCCTTCTGTGTGCATACTTTATTTATATACTACTGATCTGAGAATTGTTATAGACTCAGATGAGATGCAGTCATCTCTGCTCTCACTCTGACCTGATCCTTAAAACTTAAAGTTTTAAAAATATTTTGTTCAATAAAGCATAGTGATCAAACCTGCTTCCTCTAAAACATTTGTTCTATCAGGATTTTATAATGAAAAGTTATACAAGATCTTTACCTGAATGCATGTGGATTTGACTGGAACTTTCTCTCGGACCCTCTAAGGTGTCATCGTGTGGATGGAGATCAGTTTTATGTTTGTCCTCTTGCTCCTCTGAAACTGCCAGTGAGCCTGTGAAACAGGGAGCATGCCACATAATTAGGAATCTATGCACTGCCAACTGTCTATTACCTTATGCCTTTTCTAAACGGAACAAAACATATGCCATACTGGCAGTACTTCAGACAGCTAATACAAGAAGCTCTCAAGAGTTTTCAGCAGTCTTCAACTTAAGTAACAAACACTAGATAGTTTATAATATGGTAGCTAGAGCTAAGCCATTTAAGGAGCACATAACCTTTGAGTACTTAGTATACAGCTCTAACAGTGAAAATCACAGTAGAACAGCTTTTTGTTAGGCTGAAGACTTTTCTCTTTAGGCTGAAGCCCAGCCAGGTTCCAATCCCATAAACTGGAGCTTCAATCTTCATAGAAAGTTGTATTTTTGTAACAAGCGTATTAACAAGAGGAGACTTTTGCCTCCAGGCTCTCATTGTTAGATTACTCTTTACATTAGAACTTCACAGAAAAGACTTTTTACAAAGTAAAAGATCTGAAAGATAGTAGCAGCAGAAGTGACAGTTAGTGACTGATAGGAATCCAGAAGAAAGTCCACAGGATATGATTTGGAAAAAAGCTAGCATTATTTGGTAAAAAAAATCTTCAATGTGAAAGGAAGGAAAAGAGGATTCTCTTTATGAAAAATATGTCTTTATGATAAATTGTGGAAAATTCTTGAAGGGCTCACAATGCCAATGATCTTTTTCTGTTTGAAATACTCAGATCATTAAGTACTGCTTCTGTACCTCTTTGTGGAATCCCAGTGGTACACGGGTGCTAGTTCAACACACTGCGATGACTTTATCTTTCAGATAGCTAAGGGCCCACATACTCCTGAGTGCTGCTCCCGAAGGTGCAGTGCAGCACACTGAAAACCACTGGAGATAGGACTCAAAGGTGCATCCTTTTCCAGTCCCTGGCCATAGCCCTGTTGTAGCTGGTGAGGCGGTGCTGGGACTGCTGTCAGATTCTCTGAAATTGGTGTCAGGAAATGAAGGCATTGTTTCCACCTCAAACACAATTCAAAAAATAGATAATGAAACTCATTCTGCTGTCAATAAAATTTTGGCCAAAGGTCAGGAAAAGGTCTGTTGAGAACATTGTGAAAAGAACTGAAAATATGTCTCCAGGTGAGGAGGAAAAATCCTATTCCTAGCCAAGGATTATGCGCAGAAAACACATCACAGAGTTGTGCCTCAGCTGATGCGATACAAACTCTGACAGATTATGTTGCTGTATTTGTGCATGCGTTTTCCAAATGCATCACTAAGTAGGTATTCACTGTTTCTACAAACACAATTGCCAATATCATATCAGAGACTCCAGGAAAACTATTCAGTGCATTTCTAACAAGCTGCTAATAGCTACAGATTCAAAAAGCTGAATTGCTCCATAATAATTATTTACTGTTGGATTCACCTTACCATCCTCTATTTACAGTGATGTAAGGTTTACCTTGACCAGGTGAATTAAAAACAGTTATCTGCTTTCTACTAGAATTGTTAACATGTCTCAGAAAGTACCAAAATCACATCAGTTTTCTGGCAATGTTCAGCTCCAAGGCAGTAAACACATCCTCTAATACAGCACTTTCCCTTAACGCACCAGGCTACTGAGCTTGAATTTTGACTGAGAAATCTTGCTTCCCAACCCTCATCTTCCCTGTTGATGCTAAGCTGCACAGCCAGGCAGGTTACATCCTGCATCTCTTACAAACGTGGGAGCTGTTCTGTGTCCTGTCCCTGAGCTGTGTAGTGCTCATATGCCCTGCTTCCAGTCTGGAAGCCACTAGAGTTCTGTTATGTTCTTCTATTTCTTTCCTGAGTTGTTGTCTGATGTTCCTACTTAAAACACATCTGGTATTTTTTTCAGTGGCCCTGACATGCTTCTTACTGGAAGTAAAAAAAAAAAAAAAATAAATAAATTGCAAAATCCAAAGATTTCTGAAACTTTATCTTTTTTGATGCTTGCTAACTAAGTAGGGAGGGTTATTATGGAGTACATGTCCCATGCCACAATGAGAAAATTAATTTTACTCCATTCTTAGAAACGCATAATTACTATGAGGGAGAATAACATCAAAAGTCACTGTGAACTGTATGATTCTGAAAGGGAGATTAGAAACAAGGACTCACAAAAGATAAGTAAGGAAAAAAAAAAGAAATCCTTCCATCTAGCATTAAAATATTCAAGGAAAACAATAATGCACATTCTTAACCAAACTTTGATATATATTTACTTTGTAGTATTCCACATTCACATCCTGTTTCTTAAAAATAAACCAATGAAAAGTAAAAAGTGCAACTGCCAAAGGAACGTTTTTTATCTTCAAACTGTACCGCAGAAATTACTCAAGGGCAATTCATGCATGTGAAAATATGATTTCCAACACTGCCAAGGTTGATAAGACCTTAGGGAGTAAATGCTAACCATACAAATCAAAGATGCCTAGAGGCGGTTTTGAAGATGTGTGGCAAGGCTTTATTAGTTTTAAAAAGCCTGTTAATAATCCAAATGAATTAGCAATGATACAAGAAGAGCAAATAACTTGTTTATGAAAGGAACAAGCCACTGGTAGATGTTTTTCTCTTCATGGATTGGATTGTCCAAGCTGAAAATCTATACTTCTCTCCTACATTTCTTTTCTGTCCCACAAGTTCTGACATTATACCCCCTTAAACCAGAGAAAGCAGTGACACTTAATCAGCCTGCTTAAGGAGAGTTCAGATGGTTTAGAAGGTTTTTGCTTGATTGCCTGAGCTACCCTGCCATTTGCCCCATAATAAGGTTCCACCTCATGCTTATGGTAGGAGTGTATTCACAGAAGTTAGTATCTGATTCTTTCTCCAACCTGAAAAATGAATAAAGACATCATTAAGTCTAAATGAATCCAAGCTACTGAATTAGTTTGGTTTTGAAATTTTAATAAAAGACAATTTCAGTGACCAAAGTACTTTTATAGGGAGCATTTCACCTTTTCCCAAGATGTCTAAACAGAAATTAATTTTATCTGAAAATGCATACTGGATACTGATTGATTGATTGATTTATTATCAATTTTCCCATGGTAGATAAGCCATTTGCTTTTTGTTTCTTCTTTTTCTTTCTTCAATAATTGAAAACTGAAAATTTTTCATTTTAAGACCATACCCTGAACTAAGAGAGTACCTTTGACTAGCTGGCTCCAGAAGTGTCTTTGGTTGCCACTGTTGTAACAACTAAACGTCTCTTAAGTTTCAGGTTGTTCTTGTTTCAGGGTAAGTTAGAACATACACATTTCCCACACAGCTCAGATATCTGGGATACACATCTAGTCAAAGATATCTGAAATCAAAGTGATTTTTAAAACAGCTTTTTGAAGCAACTCAGTTTGAGTCATTAAAAATAGCAGGAATTACTAACAGGGTGGTTTTGTTTCCGAGTCAGACCCTCCAAAGCATAAACAAAGATGAATTCAGAATAGAGCTGGCAATTAGAACTCACTGTGTACTTATTCGTTTCTATTAATAATTAATAGTAGGTTTTTGAATGTTCCTGTATGATAACATGATAACATCCTGATTTTATTGTTGAAGAGATCTAAAGGTTTTTCTTTCTTTTTTGCTTCTGTGTAGGTAAACTGTTAAGTTAAGTTACCAGAAGCCCTTTCATCACCAACTCTTCACTTTCTCACGCTCCTATTAAAAATTCCCAAGGCTGTTCCAGTCTACTCCTCTTCATGGTCATTGCTTTTTAATAGCTCTGCCATATTAATATAAAAAAAAAAAAAAGAAAAAAAGAGGCTGACTAGATGTGCAGATTCCCCTGATTTAGGGATAGGGTAATTAATCAGAACCTCAGCATGAGCAAGCAGCAAAAGTCAGAATAATGAGAAAACAAGGCCACTGTGGAGAGCAAATGCAAGTAGATACTTATGGATCAGTTGAATACAGAAAGAAGACTGTAACCCAGAGTCATGCAGCCAATTAAAATCTGTTGGAAAAGGGTATGGGATGAAAAGGAAGAAGGCAAAGAGAGGAGCCATCAGCAAAACTGCTGTGTTCTACTTCACACAGTTATGACTCCAGGCAGATATTGGGTAGAAACTGAGCAGACGATTGTGGAATGTGTAGGAGGGCAAGTCTCATTGTTAATCTTGATGTTAGAGAAACTTGTGTTACTGCATGAATCCTTCCTGTCTTTTTGGCCTTTTAATCTTTCTTTGTTTAGTCTTTCTCGGTTTTCATTCATTTCCTCTATTCCTTGGTCTCAGGGCCACTCTGGAGTCAGAAATCAGAGAGTTTGATGCAAATTTCCAAAAGGGTGAAAGAATATTTGATCACACGTAAGTATAATTTAATCAGTAAGGATGGTAGTCATCAAAAAGTAAGTGCCATAGCTCCCCACTTTTTCCCTACATAGATGTGCACTGACTCCTACTCCAGCCAGACAATGCACTGAACTTAACAAAGAAGAGTTTTTCATAATCATCTTGCTCTGGAAAAGGTAAGAGTGCTGGGTAAACTGCATAGAAAGTACAGCTAGAAAATACAGAAAGACCCCATTACACTTACTAGAGTCAGTGGTTATCCTGGCAAATACCTCACTGAAAGAACATATGGAAAGCCCAGACACACACTTGTCCAAGACTGCTTGAGAGTCTTAATACTAGACCAGTACACGGTTGATTCCTCACATAAAATTTCTCCCTCCCTCCTTTTCTCACTGCAGAGAAGGAAGAGAAGCTAAAACAGGGGTCCTCTTCCTTAAGATGAGTTGGTAAAAGATTAAACAGTATTTGCATGAAGTTTCCAGTGAAATTTGCAGAGGACAAAGGGCTGTATGGGCCAAGACAAACCAGAAGCTCTACAAGTGGTGGAGGACTGTGTTTGTTGGCTGAGTTTGGGAATCAGTTGAAGCCAGACTACAGAGCCAACAACAGCTGTTTCTAAATTTATTTATTTTTTTGAATCTCAGCACAGCATGCAAGTAATTTGCTACGGACTCGAACTGGAGAAGCCAAGTATATAGTATTGTGGAACTGAAAACCAAAAAATATAGTATTTCAGGTTAGAAGACCTGCAGCTGGTAAGCTGAAACCACTATTTCTGTTTGCATTCTGTTTTCTAGCTTGATCACGGCACTCATGTATCCTGATATATTTAACTTAAATGCGCAGGTACTGCTTCACGCACACTTCTTTGGCTATTTTTAATGCATACAAACATTTACAATGTTTTAGAACTACCACCAGACTTTACTACCAGCAAAATTAGGTTTTGGCTTTTTGTTTATTTGATTGCAATGAAGAGTTCTGCCCATGCATCCATCTGGAGTATACAGAAACATTTTGCTTAGGAATCCCAACATAAATAATCTCTCATAAAACCGGTCATCTGCTCTAAGACAAAAATGGCACAGCTCCCCGCCTGAACACACTATCTTGAAAGGTTGAAAGAGTGAAGTTGTACAGAATATAGGTAATGTAAAAGTAATACATAATAGAATCATAGTTACTTCAGCCCCTCTGTAGCTGTTGGGGTTGACTCTTGTGGTTTCCCTCAGTCCCTCTCCTCAACTAATCTCTCATATCCACAGTTTTGGTAGACTTTCCCATAGGCCATGCAAGGAAAACGCCGCTCTCCACATACAGGTTAGAGGCCTATTCAGGGCATCTTTGGAGACATTTTAAATCCTGCATTAATTCCTTAGGATGGTTGCACTACTCCACTTTCCAAATGGCTGGCAAAACCTACATCATCATCTTGGATATAGCAATGTCTGAGTGTTAAAAGAGGTGGTCCTAAATACAGATTTAATTGCCCAAAGAGACAGGCAGAAACCCAGGTATTTTTAAAGAATATTTATTGTTATGGTAGCCAATCTGAAGTGTTCCAGAATTACTTTAGGACAAATTCAGGACTAACACAAGGAGAACCAGAAAAAATGTAATAGCCTGGGCATTTTTTTCTTATTTAAGATCAAAGTATCATAAAATATTTTATATTAATAGGTAGGAGTAATAAAACCAAGGGGCTACGACCAATTAAACTATACATTATTTTAAGAGATAAGAGGCAGATCTATTAAGATGACGTCTCAACCTATCTATGGTAATTTATATTAGCTGAGAATCTGTCCCTAGATATTAAAACAGCAGTCTTGACTACTTTTTTCCCCCAATTTTAGATTTTAAAGACACTTTGCAGTTCAATGGTACAGGGTAAGAAAAACTCTACTGCATGCTCTTCTGGGTGATAACCAGATTTGCGTCATCTGCACCAAAATCACTACACAGTTGTTTGGCTTTTCTTAAAGATGGAGTGAAGCATAACTACCTAAGTATATGCACAAAGGCAACTTTAGCTAAGTAAAATACAATTAAACTAGGTAGAATTTGTTTTGGACGTGATCGGTAACAAAAGTCCCTTGTACTATGAAAACGTGCCAGGAAATTTTAATTGACTGCAAGTATCCAACATTGCCATTTAACACATCATCTGAAAGATGAATTTATTTGGCCCACACTTAACTACCATGTAACCTGCGTTATGGTTTACAAGATGGAACGATTTTGTTTTACATGACAGTTAATGGGCCTACTTCTACTCACAATTATGCCAGTGAAAAATTTGGAACAAGTCCATTAAAGTCAATGGCTCTATAAAATCAGGGTAAAATTAGACTCAGGCCCAGCATGCAATTTTGTAATAATTGGTATTACAAACTAGGCCAGTCTTCTGCTTTTCCAATTGGTAGCAAGTGGAACTGAGCACCAGATATCACATACTTTTAAGATAAAAGATGCCTACATTAAGCCTTGGCCCGTCCACAGAGACTCAGGCTCATACACCTTGCCTGACACGACAAACAATGTGCTGAGACCAACTGCACATACGCATATTCCCTAGCACTTTGGGAGGAACCCATTATGAAAATGCAGAGGAAATGTGAGGAATTGAGAAAGATTTTTTTTATTATAATAACATTTACCTGCAAATCACTTAAGAATTACATACTGGTTTTTTTAGCATCAAAAGTTTTGAGCCACTTTCTCTTATGTGTTTTGAGCTTACCTTTTCTTGTGAGTTCAAAACTTTCCATAGCTTAAGATCAGGCAGGACTTTATCTTCTGTTTCCTGACAGGGTTATCATGCTATACAGAACAGCTTTTCTTCTAGTCGGGACTTCTGCTTTTTTACCATTTCTTCAAATTCAGAAGCTCAAGACCTTCCTGTGGACAGCAGTAGAGATTCAGGGTTCGTGAAGTGGGTCTGGATTCTGGGGTGTTTTCAAAGTGGATGTCCAAGCTTTCGGTCTTTATTTCTCTGCAGTACAACATCCTCTGTAGGGTTTCCTGAAATGAAGAATCACAGCTTATACATCAAGAAAAAAAAGGGCAGGTGATTAACATGTGCTGTAGTACAAAATGACAAACATAGAACCTTTCTTTTAATATCAATCATTACATTAAGTATTTCTGTAATTTATTTATTGCAATACTCGAGTCAGAAGCCCAAACATGTGAGAGGACTATAAAAATACTTTAAGTGAGCTTTAAATTCAGCATCTGGTGAAGGTATGCTCTAAAAGTGTAAGCTAACAGGTGGGTGGGAGGGGGTTAGTATTTTCTTTTCAACCGGTGTTCTAAAAATAGCAATTTTAATATATACTCAATTTGGAAGCATTTGGACAGAACTAGATATACTGTGTTATTCATAATCTGTTCTGTACAAATTGAGCCAAGCATTAGGTCACTGCAAAAGCCACTGTACTTAAGTGCAGCTCTGGGCCAGAGACAGTGAGAGAAGAAAGGAGGTAGAAAAGAAATAAGATGCTGTACCAAGATACAAACTCAGGGATTTGTTCTCCTGCTTAAGAAATGAGCTAAATTGTTGGTACTTTCTTGGGAAATTCACACTCTGAAATGAACAAATACAAGCCAGTGACTCTTTGTTCTCTCCTTTCTACTGTTGGTGTTGCATTACCAAATACTGCTCATTGCTGGAGTTTTTAGATTGTAAACTGTTGCTAACCAACAGTTTTATATAGATCACAAATATATAAAAATCAGTGTTTCCTCCCCACATCACTGACAACTGGCTGACTTGGAAAAGTATGTTTCTATCTATTACATCACAAATACAGGTTGATAGCTTTCAAATGATCCCATTTATGTTAGAACTGGTAAAGTGATATTCTATTATTTCATTGAAAATAAAACATATTGAGACATTTCACATTGTTTTTCATTTTCCTTCTGTTTCAATACTCTTTTAACTTTGATTTGTGCCATCTAAAAACTAAAAGTTATCCAAAATAATTGCTGCACATTACATCCATTACATTAAAGATGATACATGTTTATAAAATAAGATTGTTTTATGAATAAAATACATTGAGAAAATATAGCTGTCTCAACTGCAATTTTGTCAGTTAAAAATACAGTGATATAGCTTGAATTTCTACACTTCAATGCATCTCATGAGGGAGTGAAATGCTTATTAGATGGTAGCATGCATTATTCTCCAAATCTTCTTTTATATGCCTATTTTAAGTATTTGATTATTGCCTGGCTAATAATAGGTGCTTCTTCAGTCAAAGAACAGACAAGAGAAGATAGTGTAAATTGTAGCATAGAATTGTTCACTGACTGCCACTGAAAATGTTTAGCTACTACTGTATGACAATCTTCCTCTAATGTCTGCAGCCACTGTTTCATGTAACAGCAATTAAAGCTGTTGGAATCAGGAAAAACCCACCCAGGGAGCAATCCCATCCTATTAATTTTTAAGTGCATAGAATACTCCAGAGGACAGGCAAGCCCACCTGGGGGCAGTAAAAAGAAATCACACCAGCCCTTGATTTACTCAGGGCAGGAGATGGGTGGTGAAAGGGTTTCGAACCTCCGAGTTCCATAGCACTGCACAGCTCATTCCCTGCGTTTCCCTCTGCTCCTTCACCTTGGCCACCACAGTAACCACACAGAGACACGTTCTGGCTGCATCCAACGTTGAACACGCAAAGAACTGCATCTGAATTGAATTTGGAAGGGGCCAAGAAGGCCATTAGCCAAAACCATTTCTGAGGCTGTGTTATGGAGGAGAATCTTGAGAGCACAGCAGTTTGGGAAAACAGAGCAGTAAAGGGCTTCTGAGACAACTACAAATGGAGCAGTATGTTGCAAACACAAATAGAGTGAACCCCCCCCCCAAAGCTGCCCAGAAAACAGCAGGGTATTGAAGGAAGTGAAGCAAGAAGTTACTCCTGGAGTCCGACGATTTGATCTTTCAGCATATTCAGAGATAATCTTCAAGGGAAAGATAAATGGATAACACACTTTTGAACTGAAAAAATACATGGCTCACCACCAGCCTCCAAAGATTTTAATAAAGTGATTGGAGATGGACCTATGTAACGTAGATAGGAAGTATTTCAACTACTCTGCTTCCTCTGGAGTCTCAATGAATACCTCAGAGCTAGACTGGATGTACCACTAGCTGGTCTCAGTGGCAAAAACTACACAGGGTATTGTGGGACAGAAGAAAATGTATATCTTATATGAGTGCCAACTCACAGGCTGGCCACGCATGTTCGAGAGCTTGTTAATTTTCTGAACAACTACAGGTGCTCAAACCATCCTGGCCCATTGCTTCCCACCCCCAATCAGAACACTCACAAATTACTGTGGGTAATTTTGCAATAGCCAATTGTGTTATCCAACCCTTTAACACTTAGAGAAGCCTTTTTATCCAGCAACAATGTAACAGGGAAGGTGCCAACAGATCCAAATGGGCTCTGGAATGATTTATTCATCCTAGGCTTCTAAGCCCCTTTTCCTCAGTATTAATACTAAGATTAATGTGCCCCATCAGTGTGCTGCCAACAGGAACTTTAATAAAAGCAAGAACAACTAGTTGGCTCAGCTTTCTCTCTACTTAAGGTTAGGACATCATAAAAAACAGTAGCCTACAAAGGCTTTCCCTTTAATTTACTTGCTACTTTACAAAATGAAAGTAATTTTATTTAATTTAACGAAAACACACAGATTACAGGAACATAAGTACATCACTGCCTAAAGCCATTCAATACCAAGTTTTTAGATGGATAATTATAATATATTTGCATATTTTAAAATGGTGCGTATGCATCATAAAACTTTTTAAAAACTTAATAAAGCGGAGTTTTTGAAAATAACCAAAACACAACATATACAACACTTAGGATTTCATAATGACAATAAGTGAAATCCATAGAGTAAATGACAGACGGGATGTACCTACAAACTAACATTAAAGAATTTTTTAGATGTGAAGGAATACTTGTTTATACAAGTATCATCAAACCTCAGTCCCTTTGAAGTCTGTTTATCCACATCTATTACCATGGACAATACAAGTGCACCACGTTGATGGTCTTGGCAGTGTGGACACTTGCCCTTTATTTCACATATGTCATTAACATCTACAAATGCCAATGAATCACAACCAGTTGGGCTAGATTTTGCCCAGAATGACCCTGTGCTTAAGAACTCCTCCTCTTCACTAGCCCTTCAACTACACAGTTTCTACACCTTAGATCCTCAAGTCTCCAGTTACAAAATTCAAAGCCATCAAAGTCTGTCCAGAAGAGCTCGAAGAACACACCTAATGAATGCTCTTTGAAAATATAACTGAAAAAAACACCAAAAACTCTGTGCCCAGAGTTTCTGAGACAGTGACATTCCAACTAACTGCAGTGTGACAAAATCACCAAAAGTGACTGTGAAGGATACTGCAGACCGTATATTGCATAGTTGAATGCATAAAGTGTATCCATTTGGCATGTAACTGCGAAGCTGCCTATGCCAATGAAAAGTAAGTTTTCAAATTCATTCCTGATCACACCACTATACTACAAAATGTCTCCATTTCTACCGGAGAGATGTTTTAAGTTCTTTCGTTTATGGTCACCAATCTTCCTGCCTTGCGTGTTCGTATACTTCTCTTTTCTTTCTTCCCATCCCTTGTACCAATTGTTCACCTAGATCAGGCACGGAAAATGCAGAATTACTGGGTGGTGGTGATGGGTGAGTGGAGCAGAAACTCTATTTCCCCCTAAAAGGCAGAGGTCGCTCAACTGAAAGAACAGAAAGGCCTTTTATTCCTATAAAGAAAAGAAGAGGAAAAAGCTCTTCACAGTGAAGATGAAAAATATTGTATTTGAATCCTGGGAAGAACTACTTCCTCCTACATTGGAGAATAGTCTATTCACAGCACAATTTGAATAGCCTTTAGCTTTTCAAATAACTGCAATTGGCAAAAAGGATAATACACATCTGTTTACATTTATTTTTATTTTTAGAAATTATTTTATGATCACAGTATGTATGTCATACTAAGACATTCCACCTTATTCCATTCAAATGAGGACGTTAAAATTTCTTAATCATCTCAGGCACTCGGATTTGGAACTTCACCTACTTGGCTGTTATTGCAGCAATAATATAGTGTAGGCTTTGATTTGTTGCCTCAGCTTTTTAATGATTACTTGCATACTCCTACGAACATAGGACTTGCAACTAGCAAGAAAAAAACAAACCCTGGGAACATAACTTATATCTAAAGGTCTAAATGGATATATAAAACTAACAAACAGTTGACCAAATGCAGAATAATGTATTATTCAGTGAACCTCAGTTTTTTGTTTTCTGAAATGTCTTATAATTCTTTTGAAAATTCTCAGACATTTTCTAAAAATACATGAAATTTAATCCTTAAATTGCCAATCATTTGTAATTATGAATGGCAAATGCTTGCGAAGAAAGAATTTTGTACAATATTGGTTGGTGATATAAATGAAGTGTTATACTTCTCATGTTTGATTAGACACATTATGTAAATCAGTCCACCATTTACAAATTGAGAACTGTAAAAGTAAAACCCAACATTTAGCAGAGAGAAGTTTCAAATTGACGTAATTATACGATTTCTTTAATTAAAAGGACACAAGCAATGTCGCATGACATATCTAATCTAACCAAAGAGGTGAGAACTTGGTTAGAAATACTTACATTTAAAACCAGAGTTGTCAGTTTATGCTGTGCTCAGTGAATACCAGCGAAACACAAATTCAGAATGTAAGTCAGAACAAAAATTTCCTGCATACAAGTTGTCAAGCTTTTCATTTTAAGCTTTACATTTTGTAAAGACTCCCACTATTAAGCTTTTTACTAATTATATTAATAAAGAGTGGCAGACATATACTATTGCTGATATTAAGCAGACAATAATAATGAATTTTTAATTAAGAAGGCTGTTATAAAAAGTTGGAAAGAGAGGTATACCCATGGAGCCCAAGTAGAATGATTTATCCCAGCCTCTGCAGTGAGCTTGAAAAGAACTCATCAGATAAATGGCTTGAGGAATCAACATACCTCTGAATTTTATTTTACCAGCTGAAACTATAACCAATGATTTGTTGTAAAATCCTGTGCTCGTACATATTTGAAATAGGGGCAGACCCAAGGTCTGGTCTTTTCTAATGAAAGGTTAATGGCCTGCCTCTACCTTCCTGCATTAAGCTGTTTTCTCTTAGAAGTTCTGTTGGGAGGCAAAACATGCCATCCACAAATCCTATTTTATTTCTATACTATCTTCACATCTCCATTTTACTGTTGGTGTTGGGTTTTGCTATTTACATTTCCTATCTCATGCTGCCTGAAGACCATTTGTTCCAGTTCAATACCCCAGACTTTGAGAAAGTCTGAATATGGATCCAAAGGTTCATAACGGGCTGAAACAAATCACTACTGTAAAACCCCTGAAGTAAGCAACAATCCAGGCTGAGGTGCCTTACAGCATGAGCCTACTTGATCTTGAGAGTTGAGAGCAGAATATGGTTGGCACCGAGAGGATTATTTCATTTTTGGAGAGCAGATGATGCAGGCATCCTCCCAGGGTAAGGGGGAACCCTACAATTATGTTTTCCTGAACTAGTTAAACCATCTCTAATTAATTATGATGGTTTCAGCTAAAACTTTCCAGATGAGCAATTCAAGCTGGACTCAACACTGAACAATCATTGTGTTACTGAAATGTTCTGGCGTATTCTAAGTCCTAACTTTTTGATTCAATAAGAAACCCAAAAATTGAGTAGTATATGTTACCTCAATCCAGGAGATTTACAAAACACAGATATCTTGTGATTGTGCGGCTACTTTAACAGGATAAAAATTACTTTTCACCCCCTTCACTTGAGTAAAATTTCCCCTTAGCTGTGTCTTAAAAATGTCAAACATACTTTACTGTTTCCAAATAAACACATCATTTTTGGCAGAATTAGTAGACAAGAAAGGTAGGGGCACTGTTGTTTTAGGAGTTCATATATAAAGCAAATTTTAATGTTTCAAAATTTAAGACTTTCCTAAAGTTTTAAAATACATCCTCCCTGACTCCATCTGTATTATTGTCAAAAGTATTATGAAGTGTCCCTTTGGAAAAGTAAATCTGATTAATTAGCATCAGTCTCTATTGTTGAATTCAACAGTTATGTGAACAGCCATAGACTTTTCTTAACAAGTATTCTATTATTGTTTTCAGCATTATTAATAATCTAAAAGGATTTAATTGTTTAACCCTTGTGCTCTGTTCATTGTTTGCAAAGTTTGTCAAGTGAAAAGAATTTTTCTTACTTTTTCTTTCTTCTTCAGAAAGATACTGAAACACTTTTTCTTCAGAATTGTTCCAACACAGTATACAAAAGCAGGATTGCTTTTAAGTAGCAATTCTTCATATAGAGGGAAAGAAAGAAAAATTGGAAACAAGTGAGAATGTGAAAATGCCAGAAAATTGACAGTTTCCACCGCAGTACTCTATTCAATAGAAAGCTTGTGTTCTTTGTGATATCAATGAGATTAAAACCTGCTGCTTTCATAGTTGTCTAGCAAGAATATAGTGATTTCGGCTACAGTTCTCCAGCAAAAAGCCTATCACTACACGGTAACAGTGCTTGGATATTGACTCTGTCATGGCATTTTAGCTTTTGTGCAAGAGCCTAAGTACACGGAGGCCACTGCCCACAGAAATTACACTGCTTTGAAGGCGCTACTGCCCCATTTCCTTGTTGATCTCAGGTCGCAGACAAATAAAGCAGGGCCACAGCTCTCAACCTGCAGTCAAGGCAGCCCCTCAGCAGAGGGATTCACATCACCACCTCCTCCTGGTGCCAGCTGACTATGGGCCAGTGAGGAGTAGCTTGCGCTGCCTTCCCTGTACCAGCTTAATGCTGGAATTGCAAAGGCTTCAGTTTTTAGCTCTGGCAACCTAACACCTTACTTGAATAT
Organism: Gallinago jamesoni; assembly: GCA_025769975.1. Taxonomy (NCBI): domain Eukaryota; kingdom Metazoa; phylum Chordata; class Aves; order Charadriiformes; family Scolopacidae; genus Gallinago; species Gallinago jamesoni. The sequence continues at coordinate 29,748,632 of JAOQGH010000062.1, read as the reverse complement.
TTCCGTCATACAAACAAGAAGTCCCCTGGCACTCTGCACAAATTCAGCTAACACATAGTTCCATTAAAAATTGAGAGCAAAAGTACACGTATATGTTTACTTCCTTATTAATACTCACTGAAATTCTTCAACTGTGAATTGTAAATGTAAATACAAATCAGGAAATAAAAAGCAAACCCTCACAATGTTTACTTGCTTGTAACACAAAAAGCAGGATTTCAACATTCACCAGAGCAACCATAAATAATATGGCCATCTTTAATTTGGCCTCCAATATCTGACCAACCTTGATTTACCCACGGACAAAACCACGTATCTCTAATTTGTTAACCAATCACTGCAATTCTTTTCTTACCAACCAATAATTCTGCCATCTCTAATTCACCAATAAATAATTCTGCACTCTCAAATTTACTAACCGATAATGTGACCAATTTGCTGACCAATGATTGTGTCAAGCAGTAATAGTGCCCCTAGCAAACAGTAATTTGCCAAGCAATATTTGGACATCCCCCCCGCCAGCAGTAAGAACTTCAGTGGTCTTTGATTCAGTATCTACTACATTGGTCTTAAACTGCTTAATTTGGATAGTTGCTTTTTTACAAAGTATTTGCTTTCTGTGGGAATATTTGTTTACATTGACTGCTTAGAAATTGCACGTCTCTCCTTAAATGCTCATGAACTAGAATATCATTTTCCCTTTTAGGACTATTAGCATCTGAGGGAAGGCTATTTTTTCTGTTAGCAGTATTCCTCTGCATCTTGCTAACTCCTCTGTTAGTGCTGTTGTCATCATGCTGGGATTTGGCGACAATTCCACAGTGTTTGGACAGTGTGCATTGGTAAAGCAGTGACACCGCTAGCCAGCTCTGTCACCCTGCTGACCTTACCACCCAAGTTGATCCCGTCTGAGCAGAGATTTGAGCAGAAAGAGTTCATATATAAAGCCAGGTGATTGATTTGTTTTTTCTAATTTCTATGTCCCTTAGCTTGAGTGAAAAACAGGTCTTGAATTATTGGTTTCTTTAAACAATAATAACAGCATTTCGAAGTCATGTAGTAACTTCTGCAATCAATTTTACCTCCAAGAAATGTTACCAGTTTTGTGTAATTTTATTAGTTCATATTAAAGCCATTAGCTAACACAACATTAGCTCAGTGAGCAACCGCTCTAACACCCATTTTACAGGGAAAGTCCATAGAGACTAAGGGCGTAGCAGGAGTGACCATCAGTGCTGAAATTAGTAAAGAATTTCCAAGCTCCGAGCTGCTGGCTCAGATGGCTAGAGAAAACAAAATATATATAGGCAGTGGACAAAAAACCCTGCAAAACTATACCAAAAAAACCAAACAACCAAACTTGCAAAGAGAGAGACTCTGAGTTGAGGCAGAGCTTTACACAAAAAACAACTGGACCAGCTCACCATATGTTGGTTCCTTGTAACCAACCTCCTAATACAGTTTACTGATTAATTTATTGCCTGTTCCAGGAAATGATTCAAAGCAACATTCAGTACAAAACAGAATAAGTTTTGAGATTTTAACTTTTACAAGGAAAAAAAAAACCACTTAAAATTCATAGGAAAACATGAACTGATTATCTTAAAATTTCATCATGGAAGTAGTAGACTGGAAGCACATTCTAAAACTGCATTGCAGGCCCCTTTCTTTGTCTTTTTCTTTCTCATCTTGTGGGATAAGCACAATCTAAGCAGCACTGTTGCTTCTCACTTTTTAGTTCTTCAAGTCTCCTGGGATTCTTGAAAGAAGAGGCAGAAATGCCATTCTGGGTGGCTTTTCCCTTAGAGAAGGTTGTGAATAGGGAAAGTTAGCCAAGAAGGAAAAGGAGTTGGCCAAGAAGGCCAGAGGTCTGGTGTGCTTAACGTTCTCTTGGTGCTGGAGGAACAACATAATACAACTGGAGCTGTACTAAAGCTATTTCCTGAAACTAGTTATATTACAAAAGTAAAATACAAACTCTCACTTTCTGAGTTTTAAGGAAAAACAATTCTGAGAACAGCTTCAATAGAATTTCTGATAAAGATTTCAAATAGCCATAACTTTGGGTTTTTTTCCTAAAAAATATTTGTTTTACAAGCTTGGTCTTGTTTTCAGTGACAAACATTCAATTAGCCAACTTTGGGAAGATAAACAGTACTGCTTTCTGTATTTGAGTCAATCCGGTGAGCATGAAAAGTAGGTGTGATGAGATAAAGGCACCAAGAATGCGTGTGCATGATTTTCTTCTTCATATAAAGCAGAAGAGGGTGAGAAAATGTCATAAGAAGGAGACGGAGATTGTGAGGCCTAACCTGTGCAGGACAAGACACAATGAATGCGAAAGCAGAAACCTGCAGAACTAGCAGAGAGACAAGAGGGTCAGCCAGAGTGCAAGCGCCAGAAAATAGGAAATGTGTCTACACCTTGAAAGATGAAACCTAAGTTTCTAGATGTGTGTATCTGCCCGTGTTTCTCTCTTCAAAAGTGGGCATGAGAAAAGAAAAATTTACCTATTCATGAATTCCTAAGTTTGTTTTACAGTATGCATATGAGTACATCCACAGGGTTAGAGAGAATAGTACAAAGAGAAGTGTCAAAGGGAAAAGCACATTAAAAGCATGTAAGCATATGCATATAGTCTTAGTATAATGTCATACACTGGCAGAAGAATGAGGATTGATGCAGGTGGGAAGATAGTTTTGCCTTGTCTGGTTACATTTTCTACATTAGAGTACTATTGATTTTCCTAAGTATATAGGATACTGTATATACCCCATTCTGCTACCCTTACACAGGTTAATTCTTTTATCCATTTCAAACCCGGTCAATCAATAACAGTGATCAGGTAGGTTGTGAAATTGCCTGGAAAACACATCCACAAAGTAAACCCAATACAATGGCCTGTCTATGTGACTTAAAGCTTAGCACAGCATTGAAAATCACTAATGGAACACTGTGCAGTTTGTTCATGCTACGAGCAGTCAAGAATCATGCATAATGTAATAGTGCATCTGCTAACAGCAGCTCACACAAGCTAATTTAATCTTGTTTTAAACTAGACACAAGGAATTAATCTTTAAAGCTGCTCCCGTGATTCTCTTTGGCCCTTAAAATATTGAGGGTCTTCCCACCTCCCCATTTACAATACTGTAAAGGGATGCATTTCAGTTATCATCATGTATTTACACTTCATCTACGTTAGCTGGAAAACTGATGCAACTCCATAATTTATCAGTCTTAAAAAAGCACATTGCTGGCCCAGTCCAGAAGCTGTGTTTTGTGTCGTCACATCTGAAACTGGTATTAAGTCTCAGGCTCTCCTGTGGAAGTTAGATGCCCTAGATAATTAATACTTGAAAAGAAATAAAGTACTACTTCTTTTCTCCTTCAAGTTTAGTTTGGCTATATTACACAAGACTGTCTTTCAGCTATTTCTGGTGTAGAAGTTACCTTTAATAGCAGTAGTATTATTATTGTCTTAATTACCTGTATTGCTACAGTGCTACTGTGTTTGGTACTCTGCAAACTCTGAAAAACAGTCTTGACCCCAAATAAATTACCACCCAAGTATAAAAAAAAAAGATACAGATACATTGGAGAGTACAAAAGGTAAAAAACCAAAACCAATATTGATGAGAAAGACAAGAAATAAAATACTCATAAATAGTAAACTTGACTTTGGCAAGATTTCAGGTTAGGAGCTCGATAGTGAATTTTTGGACCTATAGCCACAGAGAAATTTTAGTAGGGCTTTGAAATACAACCATTAATTAGCTTTACAAGTGTTCGTGGCCAGCTCCTTGTGATCATAAGGAAGAGCGACAGAAGAAAAATACTCATAGGAAAAAGGAACAAGTGGGAGGAAAAGACTGGTCACTCACCACTCATCAAGATTGGCGAGGCATATCGTGTCTTAATATTGAGAGGAGGATGATAGATAATGGGAAAGGAAAGAGTGAACATGAAAACAAGTATTTTACTATAAGTATGATGGAACTAATGGAAGAAACACAAGGGAGGAGGAAAAGAAATAGTCTAGGTAAAAGGCTTTGTGAAAGGTTTCTGATTGTGTGCAAGGGAAGCAATACCATATTACAAGCAAAGTTTAGCATGCAGTAAGCAACAGAAGATCGTGAGAATCTGGGAAAGAGTTTCTGCAGACAGGACAGGACAGACTCTCTTTCAGAAATGGTTTTCCAAAATGATAATCTGAAATGATTCTATGATAATCAACAAGATCAAGATACAGATATCGAATATTGGGCTAAGGGATGGTGACAGTAAGTGACAGGATCAGGTTGTTTGGCACTGCAGCCAACAACAGATAAGCTGAAAAGATGCTTGGTTGTTTTAAACAGCTGTCAGCAAAAGTTTAAAATTCTACTTTAACTGTGATACATTGAACATTCATGGAGAAAGATTAGATGCTGATAGGCCAGTATTGCACTTCAAAGAAGGGAGAAGTAAATCTGGGAGGTTTCTGACTAGGGATAGTTGTTGAATTTGTGTTTGTGGACTATCCCTATCTTGGCAATAACATACAGAATGAATATCAAAGCGCGAGTAAAGGATGCACACAAGATGAAGAGCTAGTGCAATCTCCTTGCTCATTGCAGGGGTGTTGGACTAGATGACCTTTAAATGTCCCTTCCATCCCATACTGCTCTATGATTCTATAAGGACAGACTCACTGGAATCAAATGACAAAGCCTGAAAATGATTTAGAGGAGAACATCATCAGAAATTAGTTCAACAAAATTAGACCAGAGACAGAGAAGGAAAACAATGAGTAGAAATGGTAGAAAAGAGGCCAAGAACCCTTTTTAGATAGAAAAAGTTAAATTGCCTTTGTATGATGAGGGGTTAACCCAGTATAGAGTTACATGAGAAAGATATGTACAGAATAACGCCACGTCCAGAAAGGTCACCAGATGGGGATGAAGTTAGAGGAAACGGACTGAAGTATAGAAACAAAACAACCGTCATGGACTGTGAGAGAAGAGGAAGAAACTTTTTCAGGAAGCGTAGAGAAAGCAAGCAGAGAAGGCAAAGAGGTAGTTTTAATTTTTCATGGGAAAATAAAAACTCCAGAAGGATTTTGAGTAGTGAGCGAGTAGTAACAACATAAAGTGACCTGTACTGTTGGCACAGGCTCCGAATAAAATTCAGAACAAAAAATATATTATGAAAGCCATGTGCTTTCATTTCTGGTAAAATGTGATATTGATCTGTAAGTAAACATGCTAGAAAGCAGCAATCATGACAGAACTTGCTTATATACTTGGGTCCAGAATGAAGGAAAACGCTGTGCTGCTGTAGCACACTAGACTTGAAGGAATAGCAGAGTTAGGTCAATACCAACCTTCCATAATTTTCAATATCAATTTGAGATTCAAGACAGCCTTCCAAACCCAGTTGGAACCCTCAGGTTTTATTCTGCATCCTAAGAAATACAAATATATGCGCCAGATCTTCTGGAAAACTATAAATTGAAGTCCTTTGAAGCCTGTTTAAGAGCACTTCAGAGGTTGGTGAAGTGTTGCAGTTGGAGCATTCACTAAGGACTGTTCATAAAATACCTCTGCTTAAGCTTTAAATATAAACAAGCCACATGTGATTCAAACCTAAGTATCTCCTGCTCTGATTTACAATAAATGTTTAAGGGACAAATAAGAAAAAACAGAGAGTCTGATGAAGACAATCTTTATACAGATACAAACTAACATTCAGAGAGAGTTCCCTACATGCAGACTACTTCTTGTTACCATGCATTAATAATATTGCTTTAAACGGTTTCTGAACACTCGACTCTGACCTTAAAAATGCACAATCCAAAGATAGTCAAATAGTCATAGAGTAGTGGAAAAGGAACAACAATAATAAAATTATACAATTTATACATGTCAACTTGATTCACAATAAGCACAGCAGATCTTTAAAAGGGACTTAAATGTCAACAGGGTGTTATGAATGAAAGAACAGAATAAACATCCATTATGTTACAGAGTATGTGAAAAACTGCATGGAAAATAGAAATGAGGTTTGATTTAAGATTATGAACCCATAAATTCACTTGTACTTCTTACATGTTAAGCCTGTCTCAATACAGCACTTATTATTATTTCTAAAGAAAAAAAAAAACTAACATCCTGTATAATCATTAGAATTTACTGGTTCCTTGTGTTTCCAGAAAATACTTTGTTTACTCCATTCTCATTTATAATTAATTTTAAGCTCCTTTCTGTTTGTTTTAAATGCATCTTAGTACATAATTTGAGTGATGAAACCTCCTTCTGTATGTGCACACATGATAGATACACATCCGAAAAATGCTTACCATGCCTTCTCTCTCAGATATTTAATGTAATTTTAATACAAGATACTCGGTATAAACAAACATTCAAAAATAACATTTAGCAGAATTTCCTTTAAAATTAGATTTGAGGCTATGAAAGAGACCTGAGCTGCAGAGATTTTAATGGCCATAGAAGGAAAGTTTAAGTAAACAACACACTGTTTTTATTAAAAAAAAGAAAAAAAAAAAGAAAAAAAGAAAAATCATCTCGTGCCAAGCCCAGTCAAAATGCATTATTAGGGTGTCCAGGAAATTATAGCTTGTGTCCATTAGTCCTTTCAGGGTTAATATTGATGCAGATATTATTTCTATCCACGGTACCATTTATTTGAAATATTATGACTGGGAGTAGCTGCAGCAGTGAATCAAATCAATTGATAGAGCAGTTAGCCCCGCAGTCAAGGCTGCCTTTACACCGTGCAGCGAGCATGAAATATTATGGAGATTGTTCTTTAAAGTGATCACTTTATCATCATTTGTCTGCAGCCCAGGCTATTCCTTCCTGCCTCGCTTCCCTGTTGGGTTAGAGCTGTCATAACTCAATCAGCCGTATAATGCTGTTCATAGCACCTCCGTAGCAGGTATTGAACCTGTCAAGGGCCACTGAGGGAATTATACTTATCCATTTTGACAGCTAGCAACACCACTCTGATATTTATGTCAGTTTATATATGTATGATATGTATTTCTTAAATGTAATTAGAAGCCTGTTTGTGTGTGATATATCTGAATTGCCCAGAGCTGCCCATGATTAAGACATTGATTTCTAACCTTGTGCATTACTGGAGAAGGGAATATGACAAGCTCCATCACTCAGGGGTTGCAGCTAACCTCTTCTGTCTATATACATCATATGAAATTGTCACTATTGTTTATCTGTCCAGCGAAGTTGACTACAAAGCAACTGTTATTTTAGTTTGCTAAATAAACTAAAAGACTGTAAAACAAACCATCATCCCTGTCCCTCCAGAGCGCTTGTGTTATGCAGCTGTGTTACTCGGACTAAGGTTGCCAAAGCTGACCACGCTCCAAAAGCTGAGCGAAGATCGCCATCATCTTTGCTCCATCACTTGTTCTCATAGGTATCTAGAGCATACCACCTGGATTTCAAAGTGACATTTTTTTACATATCCTACATGCCAAGCAATAGAAAATATACTGTATGTCAGTTTAAAAGATAATAACAAACAACCCCACCCAAACCCAACCACCTCTTTATGCTTATCCCTTTATTTTGTTATGTTTTCAGAATGAGATTGTTAAACAAAATAGCGCATGCATGATCAGCTTCTTGACTTTTTTCCATCTTAATATCCTAGTGGTTTGAGTAGATCATATTCTCCAATCCATTCTTCCTCTCATTGCAGAATTAATGCTGATAGCAATTTTTTTTTTAAAGTTCCTAAAAAATTTAGGTCAGGATTTCTGGATTCTGATTTAGATAATTCAGTTTCTCTGGCTCACAGGGCCTAATCTGCATGCATCTTTATCTCTGAACATTCACAACTTTACTCTTACAGATATTTTTTTTCTTAAAAAGTTGTCTTTTCTTTTTTTTAAACTTTACACTCAGGTTTTACTTCCATTTCCCTCAAAAACTGATCTCCTGAAGATATTTGGGGTCAAAAGTTTAGAATTTGAATAGATTTCAAAAAAGCATCTGCATTAGATTTTGTTATGAAATATCCTCTCTATAGCTCTGGTTTTAAAGAGGATTCTAAGGAAATTTCAAATGATTATTTTACAGGATCAGAACTTTGTATGTCCTTAGATTCAACCACATAAGTGGAACAGTTTTAGCTGTCACCTATCATCAGTAGAAATTCCAATTTGAAGATGACTTGAAGCTTGCAGAGATCAGAGATTGGGGTGAATTGTATTTCTGTGGTCTTTTAAACAGACAACAGATGAATCCAATAGAAACAATAAGCCTGCAAACACTTCTTATAAATAGGTGCTATTTTTTTGAAAGTATAACTATCTTCTAGAAAAATTCCTATTTAAAACTTAACATTACATTAACTACATTTCATTTTGAGATTCAGGTGCCTACATGAAATAGAATCTTCAGTGAAACACAAACAGCATTAAAAAGGTCCACAGGATCTATCTGCATGTCTAGATATATATATTTGTGACAGGTGTCTAGAAAATAATCTAGAAAACATCTATCCACAAGTCTCCCCCACAAAAGCTATTTTTTTTTTCTTTCAGTAGCGAAAAGATACTGAAAGCTACATAGAAAAAGCACAAGCATTTAAGCTAAATATTCAGATGTCATTGTTCCACCCTTCCCTTAATAAAATCCACAGACCTCTGTAACCAAAGATCTATGATGAGAACTATGTGGTTTAATTCATATGCTTCCAACGTAATTCTTACAGACTGTTTAATTTATAATGAAAATGGAAAAATATTATTTTGTTTTCTGGGCTGGAGCATGATGTGCCTGTAGGTGAAGACTTTTATATAGATAGAGAGAAAAAAAAACATGCAAACAAAAAAACAACAAAAAGGAAAAGAGAAAATAGTATTTTTTCTTATCTCTGTGAGATGAGGGTTGTGTAAAATGTATTTTCTTTCTGATTTATCACATAAAAATATGATAAAACAGAGTAAAATAAGTTTAGTGCACAAAGAAAAACAAACAAGATTATTATTATCTAGCAACAAATTAATTAATGAATGTAAAGTGCTAAATATTAATTGGAATAAACTGGAAAAGTTTGCTTGTAACTTCTGTTAAGCTACATCAGCCATCCTTGGTAAGGATTCTGCCATTAGAAAATAGCTGGCTTAGTCACGGGTATAATCTCACAAATTATATCTGGCTGCATTAGCTTGTGAGAAAAATATTTACACAGTCTATAGTGCTAAATGAGACTGAGCTCAGTGACCAAAAGGGACAGTTCATACAATTACTATCAGCTGCCCCCAAAATATGTCCGTTGGATTAAGATGTTTCCTACATGTTTCATTATGCCAGTTCCACTTTACAATGCTTTTTTTTTTGATAAATAGATGATCTAAGATGCAGTTAGAAGGAAAACCACAAAACTACTAAAATGCAAATGATCTTTCTTATAGCGTCATTTCCTTATGAGAATAAAGAGGGGACCTTTCAATTAGTTTTTTTTTTTAAAAAAAGATTTTTCCAAAAAGTGTTCCAACTTTTGAGCATTTGGAGTAATTAACCTAGCCTTCCCATGCAAAAATAAGGATGTGCCAAACTCGAGAGTTATGGTTTACTCTTGGAATGCTAAAAAACTTTCTTCTTCCTTTCAAAATGTTCCCAGAAGATTATAAATGCACCTTTTATGCAGCTACCGGAATTAGTATCCTTTTAGTTTTGAACTCTGGAATTTTTTAACAGTGTACAAAACCAATTCGTAAGGAAGAAAGAGAAAGAATTACCTAACACATATAACATAAAAAATTATTTTTAACATGTCTAAATCACATCTCATAACTTTTGATGACTTTCGTTTGACCAAATAGGCAATTAACACTTCCATGGAGAAAACAGGTACATAGAAATAACAAATTGTCTCAGCTGGAAGTGGCCTGAGCACTAGTGTTACTTAAAAGCACCACCCCTTCTTTAATAACAGCAGTCAAGACTCTCATTTTACATTTCCTCAAAGACAGCTCAGTTCCTGCAGCAGATGCCTCTTTAACACCACTGGTTAAGAGCTGATGCAGAACAGAGTTCCCAGCAAGGAATAACCTGTGTGAATTCCATGCTTTGCACGGAAGATCAGACAATTTTATAGTGTTATGTTATTCAACCGCCATAATTTGGTGTGTTGCATATAAGCACTGTATAAAGATTATAAATGAAAATATAGTAGGAATTACTATTTCTCTTCATAAGAGGAAAGAGAGGCAACCGAGTCAATGACACAGCCAAGGAAAAAATCTGATTCCTTGCCCTGAATTTTGCCTAGTCATAATAAATGGGTTTTTTGGGCAACACCTATAGTCTACTTTCAGACAAGCTGAACTTCATTATGGTGCCTCAACACAGATACTTAGTGCCACCTGAAACACACTTGGGCATCCCATCAGCTCCTACAAAATAGCGTAGTCTCATGGTCTGCCCACATATAGATTTCTTGGACAACATAAGACCTCTCAAGGGTTCCAGACACCTACAGTCAGGCACCTGAATCACAGAATCTTCATGGTTGGGAGGGACCTTTGAGATTATCAAGCCCAACCATACACACAGAAAAAAAACACCTCAAAAACCCCAACAATCTCAGGCACTAGAGCATGCCCTGAAGTGCCACGTCTACACGTCTTAAATACTTCCAGGGATGGTGACTCCACCACCTCCCTGGGCAGGCTGGGAATCAAACCAGTATCAACAGGAGTACAGGAATGAGTAGGACCCAGCAGGAGGCAGGCACAATTTCTAGGTGCAGGGAGCCAGGGAGGCAGCTTCCAATAAGCCATCCACTCTTGCTCCACTCTGACACCACTCACGCAGCAGCCTCTTGCACGGGGAGGGTGCATGTTAGAATGCAGATGCGCTTGTAGTTCAGTTAAAAGCAGGGTGGTTTGCTGAGAGGAACTACAAGCAAAAGAATGGTGAAGCAGCTGGATACGATCTGTGTTTGGGAAAGGTGTACAATACAGACGGGCATGGAAAAAAAGACTTGAAACACTATGATATTTGCTTATGTTAAACTTTGGGATTTAGGTTACTGACTCACCTACTCTATTTGAACACTGCAAGTTCCCCAAGAGATTTCAAAAGGGACTCGCCTGCACAGAGATGGCAGAACTTCCTCTGCAAGGGGGCAGGGTGGGCCATAACTACTAGGAAACGAGGTGTTTCTGCACACAGCTGCAGTGTGACTCTGGCACAGCACGCTTAACAGTTGCAGGGTTGGGAAGAATAAAACTTAGGGCAAAATAAGAATTCCTGCATTCTACTAATCTCATGCAAATTAATTTTCCACGTCTGGCAACTTTTTTTGGATACAATAGTCTGTCAATAAAACATGAACACCACAGACATTCTAGTAACACAATATCTTAGGTATCAGCTAATTAATATGTAAATATAAAGAAACACCTATGGAAATATACTTAAGCTGTTACCAATACCACTTATGCAATATTCATGATTATTTTAAGGCCATTTATAACTGTGTACTACTACTCTCCTCCCCTTTTAGCATACCCCATTCCTACAGCTCTTTAGGAATAAGTGGCTTACTCTACTGGCACTCTTTTTTGCCCCTCTGAAGATACCTTTTTTCAGAAAATAAATCAATGAAATCCTTATGTTGAGATTTTTATGACCTAGATGGATGTTTTAAGATCTGCCCAAGTCAGCCCACACTGAAAAAGGAAAAAGGAACCACATGCAAAAATTTGATCCACATTCAGATTTTCAACTACCAAAGCCTGGAGTTCTCTGGCTCACAGTTTTCCCACTAATGCACAGAGCACAGGATGATGCCTCAGATATTTCTGATTCTGCTGGGTGGACTTCAGCAAGGTTCTGCATCTGGATAGAACTGTAATGATACAAATAATCCCTGTAAAACATTCACAGATCTTTCTGTGGAAAGAACACTAACACTGTTATGATCTGGTTTCAGCGTAAACTAGAGTGTGTCAAATAACAAATGATTTTTCATTACTTTCAATTTCTTTACTGAATAAAATGGCTCATTCAGTTTGAATCCAACAACCTGGTATAGGCATGTGATGAAGGACAGGGAGAGAGAGGGGAGAGAGGAGAGAGAATATGAACTGGTATTTCTGAGCAACCAAAGTCATCCCTGGCTAAAAAAGCTTTGGGCCATGCTTACTAGACCTACTTTTAATAACCAGTCGCTGCAGTGCACCTCCACTGGTGCTGTACATTGGCGTTAAAATTTAAAAATAAATTCAGCTGCCGCTCCGGAGAGCTGTCAAAATGAGAGCTACTGACATCCTCATCTTTAGCATGAACACAGACCTGCAGTACCTAACCATAAATGACATGAGAAACAAATGCAGTTATATCTGCTAAATTGCTGCAGCTTATCTCTGCCACCTTTTCATTCCACATTCTAGTGGATGGAAAGTGTACATAGTCACATAAAATCATTCTGACATGTCTGAATTCATTCTTGCCATGCCATTTATTCTATACAGCACAAACAACAATCAGCCAACAAAATGGAAAAGAGGGAAATATAATTCATCATGACCTCCTTCAAAATCTGTTCTCACAACCTTCCTGCTCTACCCTATACTGATTCTTAAGTACCTCTCAAATTAAAAGTATTATGTTTCACCAACTCTGATCCTGTAGTGATATGGCATTCGGAAGCATACAGAGTACCTGTCCAAGACTGGTAACAGACTCGGGAACTCTAACAGCAGTAAGATGTGTGGCTGTCACAGCTTAGTCAGAAGTCTGACCCTGCAGAAACAACTGCAGAACCCAAGTGAAACAGCACTATTTCTGTCGTTACTAAAAGCATCAGACTCTTAATTGCCAATCTACTATTTCAAAAAAGGTTGCTACAGGAGACAGCAAGCAAACGAACAAATTCAAGGGGTTTTGCTGGGGCTCTGGGATTCACTCCTATATTTGTCTGTCTGCCAGTCTGCTGATCTCTGAGCTACTCTGCCTCCCACTGTGTCTGATATCAGGAGTGCCAGAGTGGCTGAGAGATCAATGCAGCAGCTGAGGGAGCCAGCTGGCAGGGGAAAGGAGCAACGGATTGTGAGGGATAAAGAAATAAAGAGGAGAAGAAAAAAAAAGATTTGTTGAATTAAACAGTAATGAGGAAGGGACAGAGGAACTCAGTAGCCCTTTTAGAAGGGCCACGTTAAGTCCTCCACAAAACCCAGAACTCTCTGGAGCATTCTAATCAGTTTAATGATGCAGATCCCCCTTCCACCCCCTGCATGAGCTGAGCTGGGGTTTTTTGGTCTCTTTATCAAAGGATGACTTTTCTAACAATGATATCATTCACAATACATATATTTCTAGAATTGATGCAGCACAGATCTGCTGAGATGATCATGGTCACAAAACACTTACTGCTCCACTACAGAGTAGTCTGACACGATCCTCAGTTTGGGAAAAAGAATCTCAGATGTCTCCAGGAGAGGCAAAGTTTGCAGAGAAGAACGTATGTTACTAGACCAACTGCTGTATTTGGGATAAAATAGATAAGCTTTTGGACACGTAATAGTATCATCACACCTGAAGCAGAAGCAGCAAACTTGAAAATATAGACTGGAACCAATTCCCGTTATTTCACTTAATTATGTTAACCTATTATACAATTTGAGATAAGTGGCTTGTTAGAATCTGCAGAAGGGGATGCCAACAAAGAGGTGATAAGGGAATTGGGCTCTGTTGGACAGAGAGAATGGAATACAGTTATAGAAGCCTAAGGAATAAGGAAAAGATGAGTTATGCAGGAAGTGTGTCTGTATATTCTGACACATCAACACATTTCACATTCTAAATTCCCTATACTGAGTATACTGCCATTATGCCTGTTGGGTAGTTGATATGGGACATAAAGATTCACATGCCCATATTTACATCCTGCAGTCAGCCAGCTTGAAGACAGACAACTTCCAACATGCGCATGCCTTCTGGGAAGGGAACACAGACATGGGTGACGTGGCCATCCAGGCTGACAAAAACGCAGTGGCTCTACCCTCTGTAACATCTATTGATTCACAACCTACCTAATGGCCCTGTAAAACAGTGTGGTTCTGCGGCTGCAAAAATGCAGTTGCTTGCTTACTTGGGTATATAACCCACATCTGTTAGTCAGGTGAATGATCCTTGTTGCCAAAGAATCCTTGTTGCCATAGGAATCCCTTGAGTTTCCCCTAATGCTGGCGCTTACAGCAGAGGCAAGTAAGACAAGGAACAAAGACTTCCTGGGCTGGCACATGCATCTGTTCTTCCATTCCCTCTACGTTAACAAAATGAAATCAACTGTCCTATCATTCATATCTGCTGAGGGGAGGCATCTGAGTAGTGGGGAAATTTTAAAAAATTGGAGCCACCAAAATTTCAATTCCTCCATTGGTTCCACTGCTAGAAATCTAATGAGTGACAGCTTCTATCATTGCAGGCAGAAAAAGAAGAGCCTCAATGAGAAACACCTTTTGAGAATAAACTGAGATGGAAGCAGTGTATAAGGAAGAGGAGGCAGAGTTTTTTACCACTAAAATATTTGTTGAAAAAACAAAGTGCAGGTGGGAGCGATAGTGTTCGTTACTGGAAAAGACAGTTGGACTAAAAAGAACAAAAATTTTATTTCTGTTATTAGCAATTATTTTCTTTAAGAAAACCTGATACATATAGGGACAGCTATAATAAAGCTACTCAATGGCACTGTCACTAAGGCTTTTATGCAGCTGATCAGTCGACATATTTCCAAACAATCAATCAAAACCAAACACAGTTTCAAAACACATGCATTAGTAGTATGGATTTCTACAAAGTGTAATACTTAAGGAATATGAACAAACAACAAATGGAAGCAGAATTTAAATGAAGCAGTACTAGATTTGGTATGAGATGTGACATGACAGGCATTCCTACCAATATGCATAACATGGTTGAAAAAGCATGGCAGGCTGCTTCAGGCTTCTCCATGGCTGAAAAGAATAATATCCTCTCTATAAACATATAATCCAAAAAGAAACACAAACCCTTAACGGCATATAACACATATGAAGGAAACACTTATATTCACCTGCACTGTTTAACAGAATACTAAAATAAAGGAAAACACCCAGTTTCCTATAAAACCTACATAACTGGAACTGAATATGCTCTTTTCTTCCTTATCAAAGCGGTCACAAAATACCCACCTTTAATATATTATCAGGTTGTTCACAAATGCAGTAAAACTGATATTTCTCTTGACGAAGTTGCACTGGTGTTATCTCCATTGCTCCTGCATCTCAAGATGGTGCTCTGCCACAGCATTAAGCACATCTCAGTTGTCTCAGGACAGATATTAGTGGAAATCCACACGGATTCAGACTTGATGTGAACAGAAAGATGAAGACGAGTCATTCCCTTTGGCCACAGGTTTACAACTTTTATACAGAACCAAAAGGTATTTCACAGACCATCGTCCTAGATAGCATTTTTCCTGGATTTGTCAATGCTTCCTTTCTAGACCATCATCAGTGATCTTTGGGCCACAGTTTGACCTGTTTCTTTGACCTAGTTCATCCATGCACTTTGAGAGCATTCCTGTATATGTTGTTGGTAGGACAGTACAGAGAGGGTAAGACAAAAGCAAATCTGGCCCAGTCTCCAGGTAAGGAAGTGCAGCATCCACTGAACAGATCAAAGATAGCAAGTCTAAAATGGCTAAACCAGACCAAATTGAACTGGCTTCTAAGCTTATTATATTGGGTAATTCAGGAAGTGTGACCCTACGTTAAGGACAGCAAAGGATAGATGGAGGACGGTGCCCTTCCTTCAACAGTAATCCAAGCAACAGGAATTTAGGCACCATTGCCATGGTATTGCCACACTGGAAAACATTTTAAAAGTCTGGTAAAATACCTTCCATGGGCTGAAGTTATCTAGCTTAGTCTTTTGATCTTTACATGAGAACTATAGATGCAAACACACAAATCTCATTGCTCTTCTGATGCCTTTTTGGAGGCCTTCATGACACAGAGCCCTGGAAGCTTCACTTCAAGGGCTCACAAGTATTTGAAAAGATATTGCTACACATGATATCTGGATTCTTATCTGCTTTTTTATCACTCAGTTAATTTACCTAATACTATGGTGAAAGAATTGCTTTGTTGAAGAAAATACCACTCATTCAGCTATCTCCACCAGGTAAGACAGACATTGAGAGAGAAATTTTCTTCTCCGTCTGCCACCAGAATACCTTTAAATAGACATCTGTGCCTCAGCTTCCCTATCTGTGAAGAGTGAAGGCATATTTGTTTCTCCTATTTTCCATCTGACAGCAGAAAATTCATTTGATCTCAAAGCTCAAAAATATGCAAAGCCACATGACATTTAATTTGGAATATGGTGTATAAAAGAAAGACTGCACAATACTCAATAGCAAAGTGATGCCAAGCAATTGTTTGTAATGAAGAAATAATAATGGTACACTACAGCTTTGCTCACTCTAGAAACAACAAGGAATGGCCATCGCTTGCAAAATGGTACTATAAGAAAAGTCTGTCTAATTTGCTAGGTCGGAAAAAGTGAGTGATTTTGAAACTCCTGCCTCCCTTGGTACATAAGGAAAGAGATTAGAATGGGAAAAAAACTGCAAAACAATGGCTGAAATATATGAGACCTCAGAACAGCACAAACTTCATTAATGAAAAAATCTGGATCTTTGCTATTCTCTTCTGGGAGAATTAATCAGATGTTGCAGTTTCAGATTTATAGATCGCTGTGAAAATGGGTAATCTGAGGGGAAAGCCTCATAAAAACTTAACAGCAACACAGACATAATCTGTGGGCTCACAGTGGCCATGTCAGGGCTAATTGAAATGTTTAAGAGCAGCACAGCTTCCAGGCTCCCTGTGATACACACTGAAGACACGAATATAGACCATCTCTTTGTCTTGACTGGACATATTTTATCACTCTGTATCATGAGACTGTCACCCCAGACTTCTAATTGCTCAAACCTTTAGACACAGGGCACCTAATAATTGCAGTACCATGGCCAGCCTAATAATAAAGATAATTTACAGTTCAAAAGCAAAGGGTAATTTGTAATATGAATGGCTTTTTGTGTCCCTAAGCTCATTTCAGGACTTGAGGATCCATGCAGCAATAGCTACAGCCTTTCGCCTCAGTGTGTGACTTACTGCGCTGGTTTATTTAGCCATTTTGTTCCAGAGAAACACAGAGGGCGGTAGATTTAGGGGAAATCAATGGGGCCTTCAGCACCAAGCAGATTCAAAACTGTACCTGTATGAATTCCTCTCGCACAAGGATATCTCCTACACAAATACAAAGGATTTTACCTTTGTGTAATATTCATACCTGTAAGCGTTACTGAAATGTACATAACAAAATGGAAGCCTAAGACCCATTCATAATCTGGACAGTAGCAAAGTCACAGTGGATTGCTGCATTATATTTAGGCAGAAAAACAGGAGCTCGTGAAAGAAGAAACAGTAATTTCTTGAAAGGAGAGGATCAAGGATTCTTGTCTTTATCAACTCCAGGAAGAAACTGAAATGCCTGAGGAAACTTTTTCTCTTGGTAGCTGCACACTCCAAACAACTTCTCCCACATGCCGGTCCTATCTAAGCAGTCTCCTGACGCTGCTCTGGCCCCTCCAATGGGTTGCGAGGCAGACCCACTGAGACCCGAGTCAGTGTCCTCCTCTTCCTGTGGGAGAATTTTCTCTTCCACAGCACCAGGCTCCTGTTATACAAGCGCATTTTTTTCTTTGCTTTTTTATAGTACTCTCAGTTTTAGACTCGGAGTCCATGCCACAGCCTTAGACCACTCCTGACTTTGCCTTGCCACCCACATTGCAAGCATTACAAGAACAAAGCCTCTGTTACTGTAGAGCTTTAAGCCATGACAGTTTTAAAGAAAGTCACAGTGCACTCTGCGTAGAAGGATCTCTTTACTCCTCGGCTAGAGCTTGGTTTTGGAAGAGACAAAGAGCAATAAGGATGCACATGTTTTCCTCATGGTGGCACAGCTCTGAACTTGATAACCAAAGGCACAGGAAGTTTGTCTTACCAAACATTTTAGTCTCTCCTAACATTTTTTTTTGCTATTTGCTTGGCGTGTTTGATGCTCTGAATGTATCAAATACACTCATTCATCTCGCAATAGTAAATGGGTCTTAAAAATCTTGTTGACAATCTTACCACCAAGCCCATGTGCAATTTAAATGATTAAAAAAAGAAAAAAAAAAAAAAAGGAGAGCAAAAGAAAGAAATAAATGCTAACAGGGACCTTCGAAATGTGCTCACACTGACAGGACGGCACTGGAATCTGGGTTTGTTTTAAGCCTACATTGTTTAAAAGCAGCAGGGGACCAAAATGATGATGGCATCATACTGGCTGAAGGGAGGAACCTGAATTGAACTCTCAAGCCAAATTCTAATCTCAGATTTCAGTTTCTGTATTCTTCATTAAGAAACTCCCATGGACATTGATGGGACTCCAGCATGAAGACGGCTGTATGAGCATAGCATGAGGATCAAAATCTGCTGTATGGGCACCACACATGGAAACACTATCCACAATTTTTCTCACCAGACGTCAAACATCTTGAGAGCACAAGTAAAGGAAAGCAACATTCATAAAATCAAAACCACAAATAATTAAATATTTAGTTTTCTAATCAAGTCAAGTTGTGTGTAAGCCCTTAAACAGCATTTACAAGCATTTGATTTGTTTTCTCCATTGACTATATAAGAGTACTCGTGGGCTCACAAATCAGAACTTCTTGTTTGATTTGCTTTAACATGCTTGCCACGTCAGGTGGTTTCTCCTTATTTCTTGCTGTTCCCTTAGAATCTTGTAAACCAGGTCAATTTATTGAAATGCCAGCTTTTATAAATATTCCCATCCAGCCAAGCCTCTAACTTAATACATGCTATAATTACAGCACAGCCATTTATGGAAAGTAACTGAAAGTGGGATAACCCTTCTTATTCACACTGAGAAATATCCTACTCCTTGAGTCAACATTTTTAGTTCAATTTCAGCCAATTTACTTTTGGAATTCACTCTGGAAAATGTATTAGTAATTGCAGAATCTGTCCCAAATCTCACTGCTTTTTCAATTAAATCTCAATCTTTAAAAAGGGCACTAAATATCTCTGGGATTGAACACTTTCTGATGTGTTATTGAAACTTCTGGTTTGCCAAAATGAGGGTGGTCACAGAGACAGAAGTAAATACACCCATATTTTCTATGATTAGAGGCAACATTAAATTAATCTCATAATAATTTTTTGGTATTTTGCCAAAATGAAAAAATAATCAATATTCTTTTATTTGGCAAGGCCTGTAGACTCTTGGAAAAATAACATCTGAAAATAAAACAGTGAGCAAAACATCAACATAGAAATGCAATCCCAGACAGCAGTCAGAAAGAAGAAACAGGAGACATTACAAGGAAAAAAAAAAAAAAAAAGAAAAAACAAGCGTATATATTAGCAAGTTTAAGCAACATTTGAGTCCTTTCTACTGTTGCAGCATAGCTATATGATATGTGCAGTTTCAGTGTGGAACAATTTGCCCAGCATAGGAAAGTACTGAACTCTGTGCCTATTCTGGAACAAGAGATTTGTTTTAAAGATACCCAGGCTCAGTTGAGATAAAGATCAACTAGCATTTCATTTGAGTACGTCCGCAATAGAATACACATTGCCCTGTTTGACTCTCCTGTACCAGGACCATAGATCAGTTACTGTCTCCCCTTCTCTGCCTGTAAATATTTGTGTTTGGAAAGACACATTGAAAGTGATTTGCTTACACAGCAATGCACAAAATTCCCAATTATTTATGGACAATAAGGTAGCTTGAGAATACATTAAACTTCCTTTTATTCACAATATCATTATTGACACTTTGCAACTGGAAAAGGATAAAAATTAATCAGCTATTGATATGAAATATGTATGGCAAAGCTCTAGGCAAGAATGGGTTTTGTTTAGAATTAGGGGCTTGCCTAAGACATGACCGGATTTCAAGTGAAACTAAGCTACTGAGCCAAATCTTTTTTATTCTTGCCAGCAGACTCCCACAAATAACTATATATAGAAACTGGTAGTTGCCTTATGTTTCAGCTTGTAATGGAAATCCCAGTAACGCAAGCACTCTCCAATGATTAACATTTATTCTCTCTGTTTTGCCAAATATGAATATAATTTAAATCAAACAGGATAAACAGAACTAATCTTATTCCAAAGAATTTGTGGCAGTCACCAAAAAAAAAAAAAAAAAAAAAAAAAAGGAAAAATAAACCAAACCAACCGAAATCAACTAGTAAAACTCAAAAACCACCACAAAACCATGCCAACCTAGAAGGAGGAAACAAAAGCAGTATGTCCAGAATCCACATTAGTCATTATGTACAAGATAAATGTGAATACTTCAAATACAGCTATTGACATTGCTGGCCTAAAAATAAGCAGTATTTTGTACTTTACCAAACCAAATACTTTTTTATGGAAAAAAAATATAATTATTATGCTTTTTTCCCATTTGGAAAGTGAATGTGTTGGACGTTGGACCAAAAAGCTGCAGAAGCAAAAAGAACATGTTTCTTAAAGGACAAAACATATAAATCCTCTACACCACCTTGGGAAATACATTATATGTATATAAATAGACAGATAGATAAAGATAGGTATACACACAAATATCCATCCCTCTACACCTTCAGTGGAGGTTGAGAAGGGCTTTCTTTTAAGCCTTTGCACATGATCTGAGGAAGTACACTGAATGCTTTGGAAAATTTTGACACTTCAAAGCACATATATTTTTTGGTTAAGAGGCCAGTGGGGCTTAATAATAAAATCCAAGGGATGCCCCAATGTAGAGAAGACCTAGAGCTTCACGCCCTACCTATAATTATTAAGATGTACTACCAAAATTTCACCTGGTTATCGATTCATACAAATGAGCATAGAATACATTTCTTTTCAAAACCATGGTTCTTATTACACACCAGGTGCTACAGAAACCTACAGGAGAACACATTTCTCTAACCAGAGATGTTCATCACCAGAATCTATGCAGTTTCTTCTAAATAAAAGAATACAGGCCTTTATTTCTAACTAAATAGATCAGATACAGAGCATTCACTTGTTCAAATACAAATATGACATAAAAGTTAGACAGTGTAGGATACTGTATTGTGGTGCAGGAGTGCAAAATTGAGTGCAAATTAGGAAAGGCGTATTTGAGATACTCTTAATGGCTGCTTTTGCTGAATAGTGAACTATTGAGAAAGTTCTAAATATATGACTGCAGATCAACTGGTAAGCAGAGCGGAGAAGAGATATTCAAAGGTGTCTGATGAATGGTTCTACTATTTTATCACAGCAATTTTATTTTCTTTTATTTTACATATATTTTGAAATCTGGAAAGTGCTTTGGAATTTATTTCAACATAAGGAAACTAAAGCAAAACATGGAAATGTAGCATCCTTATCAAATGACCCTTTTGGGATTATTTTTATATCTATTTCAACATCCGTTTGCTTCTATTCTTTGTCTTAATTTTCTGGCTTCTCAGTTTTAGAAGGATGATTGGTTAATTTCTGAGAGAGAGCGGTGGTTGGCTGAGCACAAGAACAGCTGGAAAGACAGATGTCATCTACGTTACCATTCTGTTGCTGAAGAAAAATAAAACAAGATGGTAATTTCCACTGAATAGAGATTTTAAAGTTAATTCCAGCTGTGACCATGTGACCAACATCTACTGTGTTTGGCCCTTCAGCCAAACCACATCTGGTAAAAATATTTCAGAGGTGTGGGGAGAAAGAGGGCAATTTGTGTGGAGATTATGTTTTATTTTAGCAGCATAATAGTTTATTTATCTGATGGAATTTTTAAAAAAATGTGGGAAGATAAAACATGGGAAGAACACTAAAAATAAGAATGAGCACAGGGTAGGCACAAATAGGATTAAATGACAGGGTCATCATGGAATCATAAGGGACTGATTTAAAATTATTACAGGTTTTAATAGGGTGTCACTATGAAAATTAAAATATATGTATGAACAGACTCCCTTCAAAAATCTTTATGCTACACTGAAATAAAGCAACAGGAAGCATAAAACAGAAAATTATTTAATATCTAGATAGAAACACTGTTATAATGTGTCACCTAAATAGTAAATACTACTCCCTTCCCTGGAGACATTCAAGGTGAGGCTCGACGAGGCCCTGGGCAACCTGGTCTAGTTGGGGGTGTCCCTGTGA
>JAOQGH010000062.1:29636110-29726229 GCA_025769975.1 Gallinago jamesoni | reverse complement strand
CCTGTGACTGCAGGGGGGTCGGACTAGATGGCCTTTGGAGGTCCCTTCCGGCCCAGATGATTCTATGATTCTATGATATTAAGAATATTAACTACATATTAATGAAAGACATAGGACCTACAGAATGAGGTTTCACAGTTTAACACCTAAAGCTACCTACACATCATATGCAATTCAACATTCAGCCTTTCTTACAACCACACCAAACAAATGCAACTGTACTAAAACGTCCACCCATGCGTCCTGTTCTCAGTACATCTACCAGACAGAGCTGGTTAGGAGACTGGGCCTCTTTTCCTGTACTGGGCAGGAGACATAACTGTGCTCGGGAGAAGCTCCACTGCTCTCTTCTACACTTGCAGGACTGGTGACTACATGAGTACACACTGGTGCTTAACATTAGGCATCTGAGTCTAGCTTTGGATTTATGCTTATCACGGAACTTCTCGAAGTCTAACTTTCTTCTGCTAGGTAATAAGGATTTCCAGAAAGTTTTGGTGGTGGATAAGAAAAAACAAACGCACCTACTCTTGCCATAAGCCATAAGGCATGAAGTTAAAGTACATGAATCCAGAAAAACTGCTTTACATTGTTAAATACCTTCTAATGACTGTCTGTTCACTGCTAACCAAAGAACGGAGGTGCTCCCACATATAGTTTCAGGCTAATTTGCCACAGTTAATTTTTACATCTGCCTATTATTACGGAAAAACATACAATTCTCCAGCTGCTGATAGGCTGGTAAAGCTCAGCAAAGCCTAACTGCGTTTTAAGCACTATGATTTAGTACAATTATTTGAAAATAAACAATCTGCTCTGTCAATTAAACATTATCTAGGTTACATTTTTGATACATCACACAACCATGCTTCAGGGCTTCTTTTGTGAAAACTGACATTCTGATGCTACTGTCTGTGTAACGAACAGCAAACAAATGGATGACACAAAGCTAGCCTTAAGAGGATTATAACCTCTCTCCTATCTAGAAGGTACACAGGAATTACTGTTTGCCTGTAGAACAGCATTCAATGACAGTAGATAGTTATTGTTCCTTTTCGTTCTTTATAGGACCAGAGAGAAGCACAGAAGCAGAACTTACAACATCAGCAGAAGTTCTACCAGGGAACCTTTTTTGAATTATGTACGACTGTAGAGACTCAAACGCACTTTATAGTTTACTTTGTTTTGATAAAATATCAAACTGCATGATGTTGTTAAAGGTGGTTTTGAATATTACAAAACTGTTCCTAGTCACATCCCACAGTTCTGCCTCCAACCACGTGAATTACTGATTTTCCCATTAGTTGCTGGTCAAGAAGAAAAGCAAGTCTTTTCTGTTTTCTTGACAAAATGAAAATATCACAGGTCACAGGTATATGAAATCACTAACTCATGTTTACAAACCTATTTATCATTTAAAAATTTGCCTCTTTTTGTTGTTGTTTCGTAACTCTTGGTTTCAGATGGAAATGTGAAATTCATTATTTCAGACCCTGCAGAAATTAAAAAAAGTTTCAGTTGCATTTTTGGATTTTTTTTTTTTTTTGTTCAACCTTCTAAGGCTTTGCATGGCACCTCAATATTGAAGTGTAGGTGAATTTTCAAATACTTAGTCCACCAAAACCAGTTTTAGTCAATCAGGTGTTCCTCTGAACTACTTCACATAGCTCTGTCCATGACATACAGTATATCCAGAGCTTCTATGCTCAGATTTTCCACTGTTAGGCTGTATTTCAGAGATCAATTCCAATTTTGCAAATTACCACTCTAACTTGTCCAAGGTACTGTTTAGGAACTGGGCTATATATGCCATTTTGTCAGTCTAGATGTATTGCTCCTCTCAATGGGAATAGCATCTACTATTTTAATTCATGTCTCCCAAGACTTGTGATTGTGTTATTTGCAAGTCCAGGAAATATTTCATGTAAGCACCATCTCTTCCAAGCAAAGGATACAGTGAGGCAAGAAAAATGCTGTAGTAAATGGAATGACCAAGACAACGATTGTGTACTTTTCATGTGAAACTTATAGTTAATGGCAGCAGCAACTGCCTCAACATTTTGTAAAACAGGGTTACAATCAGGAGTCCTGTTTGGGGTATGACTTTAATTTACTACATACGAGTACCAGTGGCAAATGATACTTTCAGAATCCAAATAAAAGCTGTGTTAAATGTTAATATGTTTCAGAGATGAGGTAGTTTTATCAAAGAGAACTGAGGCAAGTAGAAATAAAGGGGTTCAGACTGAACCTGCGCTGAAGGACAAAGAATGCATAAGCAAAACTTGCATTTTCAGAAAACTAGCATTCAAACATGGACAGAACTGTCAATCTACAAATAATACTGTTAGTAGATACGTAAAACAGAAGGTGTATTTGCATGTACATTTAGAGAATCACAGGCAAAACTTATACTTTGTTAGAACTTACAACTCCAGTGCAGGTGAGTGGACAACATCAGAGGTGGCACAGACCAGCTTTGTTCCATGGAATCCACCAAGTCACTACCAGATATTAAGCACACTGTAGGCCCCTGCATCCAGGACCAGCACTCTCTCTCATGGACCACTCCACCACCTGGCAATTCTTTGCTGAAGTGCTTTTGTACAGATGTTCCCATGGCTGGAATGCCTGGGTTTTCTTCCCTTTTGTTCTGCCCTCTAGAGCTTTGCATGGCATCTCAATACTGTGTGTCAAATTTTTCTCTCTTGTTTTTTATTCATTCCAGATTGCAGTAAGACACACAATGGAAATGCAACCAGGAAATTCTGTTCTTCGATTTAAATAGGAAAACTTTGGAAAACTTTACATCTTAAGACTGTCTGTGAGAAAGGAATGAAGCATTTGGGTCCCCCCCCTCTGCAGTACAAGGTTTGAGATGGAAACTTAAGAAACTCTCAACACATATGTACAATTTTTATGCAATAGAGTCAATTATGCCAGATCTATTTTGTAAAGATAGAATGTAACTACCTCTCCCAAATTCTCAGTTGACTTACAGTCCTGTGGTACAATCCTGTTTGCAAAGAATTAGTTCCATTTGGAGAAGGGTGGACAGCCTAAATATAAATAGATACTATGCCTTCAGCAACTGCACCACACTCACGCCAAAGGAGGATGCTCTGCAGTGCATCCTACTTGCTAGAGCAAAGGCAAGAATCTCTTTGCAATTACTTGGAGATACTTGAGGAATAACATTTTTAAATATCGATGTCTTGAATGAGTCCCAATGACTGATAGAGCAAATGCCTTTAATATTGCTGTCAATATGCAAATGCTTTTAATATTGCCATCAAGGCAAGCCAGATATTTAGTATATCATAAAATAGAGCCCTGTTGCCAAAGCACCAACTTGGCTTCACCTCAGCTAGTAGAATTCTTAGGGTAAACTAAGAAAATAACAGATTTCCCACCTATAGAAGTCAATATAAATTGATAGAAAGAGATGGCTTTT
Source organism: Gallinago jamesoni (assembly GCA_025769975.1). Classification (NCBI taxonomy): domain Eukaryota; kingdom Metazoa; phylum Chordata; class Aves; order Charadriiformes; family Scolopacidae; genus Gallinago; species Gallinago jamesoni. The sequence continues at coordinate 29,722,775 of JAOQGH010000062.1, read as the reverse complement.
AATCTGATTGCTTTGCTTCTTCGTCTATTATTTATCATTAATTGCCACCAATGAAGGGGGTACCTACATCAAAGGTAATGCAATTACAGAACTTTACGCTCTCAATAAGTAGAACTCAAATATTGGCATCAGTGATGCGTCTGTGATGGTTCAGCATTGCTAGTGATGCTCTTACAGCACTTCTACATTCAGCACAACATCCTCACTTGACACAAGTAATATCAATCATTAAAAGCCAATTTCCACCTGCCTCTGGTATGCCTTATATGTATTATGCAGAAGAGCAGTGCAACTTGTATTTTCAAGCATGGGGAGAGCCAGAGGGAACACAAGGCCTCAACTCCCCTTAGCAGCAGCCAGCAAAAGCTGGTCTAGGATATTTTGAAGGGCATTAGACTGCTTTAAACATGCTCATACACGCAATGACCTTAAGTGCAATTGTAATTCCACCAATTACCAATCAATTATCAAATAACATTCTTTATGCTTACAGAAAAATCTTGGTGAATATAGGAGAGGTTAATGTTCCATTCGTGCCACAACACCGCTCTGCTGAAAATAGGGCAAGAAATAGATGCAAGACAATTAAATTGTTACCACTACAGGAAATTGCACAAACATCACAAACAAGATCTTTCTGAAGCAATGGCACAGATATAGCAATGGAATGTACTTGCTACTTATCAAGACAGTAGCAAAAAGTCAAAATTATTATGCATTTCTCAACCACTTTTCCCCTTTTCCCTCTGTCATTTAGTAGCATGTAACTGTTAGGATATAGCTTTACAGTTAAGGAATTTAAACTCGGGAAACTCTCACAAAGTCAGCTCAGTTCAATATCTCCAGCAATGCTGATGCAACAAGATCATTGCTAACATGTGTGGGAAAGGGTCACAATCACCCCGCCAGCTAATGCCTCGAGAACCAATTGTAGAAGTAACACTTACAATCCACTCATCCATGCGTATCTGTGCAAAGAGCTACAGAATAGTCTTCCTTGTAAAACTTTGCCATGAAAAATAAATCTTTCTAGACTATAATATGCCAACTTCTATATCGGTTGTTATTACTTTTTGGGGAATTTATCAGGACATCATAGAGACTGAAAATATGGAATGAAATTACATAAATAGAAATACCTTCCTGACTTACTGCTAACTAACATCTTTCAAAAATTCACAAAATAAATGATTGTTTTCCATGAAAAACACGCATGACTGTACAACTGTCTGGGTAGGTAGCTAAAAAAACCAGCTGACAGAAAAAGAAGCTTATGGAAATCAAACAAGGACATATTGTGAGTTGTTATTAATTCCAAACAGCATTCTTCTCTTGGGTAGTTCACGGCCAGACTTCTACTTTTGCGCTTGTTCTTCTCTGTAAACTCACTGTTATCCCAGTGTTTAAGCATCTCCTACAAGTTATCCTGATTCATAATACAGAAACATCCTTCCCTTCCTCACACTTTCATACTGCCTGGGATAACTTAGAGGGACATGTTCTTTGGCAGGTGTTACTCTCTGCAATACATTAAGTTCCATGGAGATGATCTCAATTGAGATCCCAGGATAAATAATCTGGACAAACTGGCCATTTTGTGGAGATAGAATATGGGTTGAGTTAGTCCTCAGTTTTGCTTTCTCATTTCTACAACTAGTTCTTGTATTAGCTATGCTGTGACCAAATGATCTGCAGAGTAGCAACATGACAAAACTTGATCAGGCTCCAGAAAAAATTTAATTCAGGAAAACTTCACATGAAAGAAAGAACTACTTTCTTCAATAAGAAAAATAAAATTAAAGACCAAGCTGGTCTTGGTATGTACTTGTTCATATCTGCATTAAAAAAGCTGGCTGTGGTATTTACACTACCTTGTTTCTTGGTCTGATCATAAGAGCACAAAGATGTTATACTGTTTCCTATGCTGTCCATAGTTACCCCATTAGGCCCAACACTAAAGAGAGATGACAAAGTAGTTCATCATCCCCAGCAGGAGAAGTTCCAGACAAGATTTCATTACAAGCACAGGAGAAAACATAGAGAAGGAATATAATGGAAAATATTAAAAGTAAAAAAAAAAAAACAAAAAACAACAACAAAATTAAGACCCCTAAAAGGAAAAGAATTGAGCACAAAATGACTCCATTAACTCTACTGTGCTTTTGAATCACACCAGATCTGGCATTGTGCCTCCTTGGGGGAGGCAGTGTGCATATTGCTATGGGCAGCTAATAATCGCCCACACACAATGGGCAACTGAGATTAAGTCCAAATATTTGAAAGTTTGCTTTAAAAATATTTTTACCATATTTAAAAAATAAAGCAGGATTTTATTCTTTCATATTGAAACCATTAAGCCAATTTCTTCAACATTAAAACATTCCTTATTTCCACAAGCCACCACTATAACCATTTCCCTTCCCGGCTGTCCAGCTCTAGTGCATGCGTACACCTGTACAAGGCTACTAAGTCCAGGGAATTCCTCTAAGTCACTCAAGTCCTGTGCCAGGTGTTTGTAAGGATTAACCTTGCAAGGACTTAAACAGATTGGGGGTTTCTACAAATTGCTTTCAAATCCGGTTCTTAGACTGGACGATAACTGATATTACTGGATAGAGTTAAAGAAAAGCCTCTCTCACGTATTCTTTTTTGACTATTTCAGTACTGTTGTTTCCTGTTTCATGCTGTAGCCAAGGGGTTAAGAGATGTAACAGGTTGGTTTTTTTTATGATGTAATGATACAGAAAGACTTCTTTTCTTAAGAAAAGAAGACAGAGGTTATATTTTCCTAACATTACCATGAATGATTTGGTCGTAGTGAAAGGCTTGATTTGTTCTTTGCTATCAGTAATTGATAAGGTCATGGAAAATGTGATACAAGACAGAGATTTGGGAAATTTTGTTTTAATACTGTGGCTGGAAAGTCTTCTGTCTAACAGTACATGTTCCCTCTGGATTAAGTAACCTTTGCAAGTTTTCCACAAACTGATTCTGCTGAATAGAAATTGATTAATGAGCTCAGACACTGAAATTGTCACTTGAAAATAGCCATTGAGATTCTAGTCAGCAATCACTAGCCCCAGGGTCAAGGAAGACCATAGACCAACTTAGCTGAAAAGAGAGCAGCCTTCATTTGTCTTCTCACTAACTTCATTTTAACTGTGCCTGGTGGCATGTGGTGCAGCCAGGAGTCTGCCACCATTTTTTTGATAAACCCATGTACTGAGGGCTTCTTATCTGAGCTATAAAAATTCCTTCAAGGCTATAATTTCATTGGCCTCGATCTCCACCACCTTAAGGCTTGTAAAGTTATTTACACCTGTGTGAAATTATAGATAAGTTGGAATCAAACACAGTATATCATTCAAGGTATTAGGGGCATCATCTATGATGTTACGTCTAAAGATTCCTACCATTATTGTTGGCAGTTTCTTTTGAAAATACATGCTGTAGTAGCACCAACTTCAGAGGGTTCACTTCATTTTCACTTCACTCTGCTTGATACCACTGTCAGCTAATGTAATCAGTCATGTTTAAGTCCTTCATAAATATAAGACTCCAAAGAGCTTTCTGTGGACAATGTTCAATCCCCTCCACCGCCCTCAGAAGTTTGCATCTGCTGGCCTGAGAGAGTGACTTTACAGTCAAATCATCCTCAGACAGGCTGGAGGATTATGTCACGTTCAACAGATATGAAAGGACATGAAGAAGGAATCAATTCTCTTGCTGGTATGATACCCCTTATTTGGTGCTGTGGAATATGAAGGAGGTGAGAAAAATAGGAACAGGAAAGGAGGAAAAAAGCTGAAGAGAGGCCAGACTGTCAGCATATGTAGGTAAGCATCACACAGAAAGCCTGGAGAGATAATTGTCTTGAAAACTGAAGTCTTCTCTTCACCCAAGCATGGTCAAAAAATTTAGTTATTGTGAAGTAGAATGAGATATTATTAAGAGTTTTCTCCACAACAGAATGTAACAAGGGTACTTTCCTTCTACATTACTATTCTACTGCTAGGAAGACTAGTAGCCACCCAAGAGATAGAAGCATTCTATCTCAATTGAAAATATTATCTTTACCAGGGGAGTCTGAATTGCCAATCCTTGAACTCTGACATTCTCACTTGAACAGGGCATTGAAGAGGAATTTGAAATTCCAACCTGAAAGCCTTTACCATGGATTTGCTTATTGACTTAAAAAAAAAAATTAATCTGAGACTAAAATACTTACGCTCTATTTCTAGCCTGATCTTGCCAATTATTTTCCTGAAATGTAATGTATTCTTATTCTTGGTTACTATCAGGAATTTATAGATTTTGGGGAGATTATTGGCTACTAATTGTTATGTCATCTCCTTTGTTCATCCAATTATTTTGCATCTGAAAGTCATCATTACTTTGCTTTTAATTTTTATACCTTGAATAAATTAGTGGATGTGTGGTTTTTTATCAATCAACTATGGACAAAATTATCACCTATATACAACACAGAAAACTTAAGTTCCATTATCCATTGGAACTTCCATTTTAAATGGAACAGCCACATCCATTTTAAATTCAGATTAATTTAAAGATATTGATGTTCATTAGAATTCTAAAAATAGGTCAATGGTAGTTCTAATAGTAACTACAGATATTGGCAATTATGTAAAAGTTGTATCATATCATCATCGTATTTTATAATACATGATGGATTTCTACAAAGACAGAAATTTGTGAATTATTAATGAAACAGTTCATGTTTTACCAACTAATTTTAAATTCTGTTTTTCTGATAGTTATTCCATCAGTAAGGAGAGATGTTTTATCTGTGGGGCTAGTAGTCTTTTTTTCCCTCCCCTGTGAGACCTTAATACATTGATTCAGTTCTTTTTCTGTCCTTTAAAAACAATATACTTTTTGATTATTCAACAGCTCTACAGTCTTAAACATCAAAAAGATCAGGCCTGTGTTTTTTTTCTATTCAGACTTTCTAGTATCATTCTCCACTTTCTTGATGATTTCCTTCTTCCCTTTATGAGCTTCTTGGGCAGATGCAGTCTCCAGGGGCTTCTTTAGGCTGAAGTAATACAACTTGAAAGTTATTTTATGATGCGAATGTTGCTCAATCCCAGAAGTGTATTTCACTCATTAAGCTAAGGGAATGATGGTCTTGTATTTTAAAGTTAGAAGGTTCCCAGCATTCGCATATCTCTGATGTAAACTGCAGAAAGATATTTAACGTCACCAGGTTTCTCCTTCCCACTCGCAAGATAGGTATCAGGAATTTCTCAGGGATATTATGATGAAAAATCATTGCTTGTGCATGGAGTATGGTGCAGAAATCCCATACACTGAAACTGGTGACATTAGTCCCACTTCTGAAAAACCTATGCCCATGGGCAGCACAGTATCTGAGCTACAGGTATGTACACTTCCATGCATATGCTTTTATTTCTAAATCTGTTCTGCATTTTTGAAAGTGTTACCCTTACTGTTATTTGCAGTTCTGATTCAAACTGCACTGCAAATCAGGTTGACTTTAAAACATAGCAGTAAGTCACACCAAAAATGTCACGTGAAGTGAACTGTATTCAACATATGCTAGCATATTAGCATATTTTTGCAGCTTTTTCTATCTAGCCACAAAAATAAAAGTAGAAAATTAACTAAAATTATTTTTTTTACATAAAAAGCATTTCAGACTCTAAATTGCTAAGTATTGATGAAGTATATGCACAGATTCAGAATTTATTCCAACGCATGCCCCAAATGTTTTCTCTGATGCTCTCATTGCAACAATAACTGAGATATAATAAGTTTTAACAGTATCTTGCATCTGAGAGAAGCAGCACTGACAGACACACAGGCTTTGCTGCCTAGAAATAGATTATTTCAAGTTATAATGATAGCCAGACAAAAAGCATACAGGACTGAGTAGCTTCTTTGGGATTATTTTCATTAGATGTCATAAGGTCCCTGGGTACTTGTACAATCAGTAACACTTCACAGAGCCTTCACTTCTAACAAATAATTAGCTAAAATTGAACCAGAGATTTCTTACATGCATGTCATAGGTTTGATATGAATAATGAGGGAAAAGGTTAACAGCGGGTCATAGACAGTTCCCTATCTTACAGCTTATTTATTCAGTGAAATGAGAAATTGATCACATTATTTCGTATAGAAGAACCTGATTCATTACAATCAGCTCTGAATTGGCAGTTTTTGCTTTAGGCAATTTCACAACATTACTTATGCTTAAACAGTTACTGGTAAGGTCATTTTACAACTTGTAATCACCTCTCTGACCCTTTCATGACCATGGTCTCAAAAGCTGAAGCATATGTGAAAATTCATAAAAGCATATATAAGAATAGAAAAGTAATAGTTAACTAAGAGGAGCTGAACAAACAAAACCACACAATTGAAATACAGATGACCACATTCAGGTGTACTAGAAAAATATTGGGAAGACATTATCTCTTGCACATCAAAAATGCACATCAAGTCATCCCTAATTTTGTTAGCTATCTATTGGAGGGAGAATTAATCTGATATCGCATGTGGCAATAATAAGTAAAAGGCAAGAAAAAGAAAAGACAATGGAGACAATTACAGGCAAGCATCTGGAGTGGGAGGTGATACTATAGGGGCTGGAAGGACAGAAAAGGTGGGCAAGCTCTTTCCCCTAACATTAGCAATAGTCACTGCTCCCACTTCTACTGACCTGAACTGCTTTAGCACCGTGATCCATGCTCTTCTAACTTTACATAAGATTTATAACAACTTTCCAGAACTTCTCACATCACAGGACAAGCCCTCTCAGGTGCTCAATGTCTTGGAGACCACTTTTACCAACAGTTCCTCTTGCTACACCAGTATCGCTACAAGCAGGTTGTCTTTTCCAGACAGAATGAGGAACTGCAATCCCTGCAGGGCCAGAATCAATTCCTTCCCAATTACAGAGACACACTGGGCACAGCTAGGCTGAAGCCTGCAGTGTCTGAGAACCAGCATCACACAGACATTGTGGAGTGCAGCTGCTACTGGGCTCCGGATTAGATGGCAGATATTCACTGAAAGTACAAGCTCTTTTGTAAAGAACAGAAATTATTTTATTTAATTATTTTCGCAAAACCAAGCCCATAATTCAAGCTATACAGCTCATTGTGTGTTATAAGGAAAACAGCAAGAAAATCGTAGTAAGTATTTGAGACAGAGGGGAAAAAGAGGCAGTACAGAACTTCCACTGATTTACGACAAAAGGATGTAAATTACTATAGAATTAATTGCTTAGCATGAGAAAATCGTTAAAACAGCTATCAAAGAGCAACAAGTACAAAACAAAGAAATATCACATATATATTTCTGTTGGAAATCTCAATTATGCCTTTTAGCTGCAGTGTCAAAAAAAGCATTATCATCATTTCAAAGCACAAGAATGTGGTACTTTAAAAATAATTCTGGTTCGTAACAGAACTAAGTATGTTCAAGGATAAACTACAATACAAAATATAATACTTTTTAAGCACATGAATGCCATATAATTGGGAGGCTAGTGTTCAGATCCACAAGAGCATTTAAGTATCTAAAATGAGATTAAGAGGACTTCTTCAGGCTTCTACACTCACAAGAGCAATCCTTCAAACTCCTTCCTGACTTCACAGATGTAGAAGTCTATAACTGCTTACATGTCACTTAATAAAGTTTACTAAGTGCTTAATAGTCTGTTTTGCACTTGCTGAAAACCAGCCTTCTCACCAGCAGAATGAAGCAGTTTCTAGCATCTAAAACTGACACAATCAACAAGAAGGCAGTTGGCTTCTTATGTTCCCTAGAAACCAGTGCTTCCAAAGCACATCAGTCTAGCAGGTGTTATCAGAACACATCCAATGTGTATGTTTAGTAGAAAAGTGTGATCAGAGAGGGAGACACCTCAATTTTTATTCACTAGGCTAATGAACATATGATCAAAACCTTCCTTAACCTGAGAGAATCTCAGAGAGAATTCTTGTCTTCCAAGAGAGTTCACTAATCATGTATCCACAGGCTGTGAAGACCTAAGAGGGTACACGAAGCCAATGGAGAGAAGGAATCCACGATTCACAGGAATAGAGAAAGGATAAAAAGACAAACAGCATCTCTCCAGTGATTCATCTGGAAGAGTCAAGTCATGGGTTCAGGTGCTCGTCCTAATTGCTTGGGATTCAGTGTCTCAGGTTGGTTACAGCCATAGAGAATGTTAAGGCACTTCATTACCTCTGTTTAATTCACAGTTGTAGATTTTGCTTATGGAACAAGGTACCTAAATTTGAAACATGGTGGTAATTCAGCAATTCCTGTAGATATTTTCGTCCTAGATTCCTTAAGCTCATTGATGAACAAAATAAAAATAAAAAATTGAAAAGCATATCTCCATGCCTTGTTCCTGAATGTGTGGTGCACTGAAGCTCGCTTAAATTAGACACAACTATGTAAGAACAAATTTTACAAGTTTTGTCAGTATCTTCTTTGAAAGTGGTCTAAATGGTCTTGTAACATTTTCCACCTTCCTTTAATTTATGTCACACATGATTTGCTGATGCTTCCAACAGTTTAATGGAGAGGAAAAGCACACCTAGAAATGAACAACATGTACCACGTACACAACTGCAGTTTTACTATCTGCTTCAAATAAAGTTATTGCTTAGCTATGAAAAAAACTAACAGCAATGAACGTGTAAAGATGTAGGTAAATTATAAAACTGCCCTAAAAATTGCAGTTAAGTGCATGCCTGTAATATAAGTCAATTACAGGTAGCTGTACAGTTCACTGTTTCAGCACACCCAGTGGACTAACACATGCAGCTTCCTTATCATCAGGATGTCTAATTTACTTACATTTTGTTCACCATTCATGAGAAATGAGAATTACATGGTTGGAAAGGAACTAGGAAATATCCATTTAAAAAAAAAAAAAAATATATATCTCATGGAAACCTGTGTATTTCACTAGTAAACAATACTTCAAACATTTTTCTGAATATATTTTATCTGATTTCTGTGGCACACCATTAGCCTTTCTGGTCAATTTATCTGAATTATGTGAGTAAAAGGTTAACAGCAGCAAAACCAAGTATGAGCGACATATTTCATACACTCCTTTTCAACACATCTAATGCTTTCTCATTTTCTCATGGCCATTCCATTTGTACCAAGTAAGAGACGAGTGAAGGAAGAACTTTCTAGTTCTTTCCAAATCATAAAATTGTCACCCTTATACAATCTCATTTAAGACAAAGATTTTAACATAGTTTCTTCTCCTCATTTAAGTCTTGTCTCATTGCTAGGCTACTGCTTATGTTCCTTTGCACACGACCCCTGTAGATTTAAACCTTCTTTCATATGAGCGTGCAACAGCTTTGGCTTTGACCAAAGCTATTCTTGCAACAGGTTTTCCACCTCTTCACAGGCAGGATGGGATAATCCAGCTGCCACAAACACATGAGAGAAAAACAGGTCTCTCTTTTATCCCACCCCTTTTCCAAAGCTTTGACTTTGTCAGCACACTGGATTTATAATTTACGTCTGCTAGGACATACGCATTTGAAACAACCAGGCATTTTGCAACAGTTCTAAAAGCCAGCCACTTTTTTTCACTCTGGCTAGCACAAAAAAATAAGTTAGCCTAAACAAAATAGCACATACACCCCTTCCCAGCCTCAGAATCTCACACGTTGCTCTTGCTTCTGTGCCATCAGCTAAACCAGAAGGTTAAAGAAGAGGGAAGAGGTTCCTACTGGAAAAATGCATTCAAGTTCCTTTTGTAACTCGCTGCACCTTTGTAAATCCTTTCAATCCTGTTCCTACTTACACTCAATAGTTTTGGGGATTTGGCAAAGCATTATGACCTGAGCTCTTTTATCTCCTGTTGGAAATTTTCTGGTTGGTAAAGTCAAGTTTCATATTGTGAAGTCAAAGAAAATTTTATTACTTTTTTTTTTTTAATTCAACCATCCCATTGTTCTGAGATGCTCCTACATGAACAAGAGCTATCAAAATTCAGCAACAATATTTTGTGTTTGTCATAGGAACAGCCGATAGACACATACATATATATTAACATATAGAGCACATTCACCATTGTGACAATCTCCTGATCTTTGTGAATTATGGGATCCCATCTAGAATTCAGAACCTGTATGTAGACTGAATCTCCAGATTGTCAGAAATAAAGGTAGCTTTACCTTGCAAAAGTCTGATGTGACACAGATTACAGTATATTGCTTCACAGCTCTATTTACAGCATTCAGAATTATTTTATTATTTCAGATCTTTTATTCCTACAGTTTACATGACACTCAGGAGGCCTTTTCAGGAAAAATAAAAGATAATTCCTGTCATGAGTACCTTATTATCCTTGCCCTAAGTTGCAATAGTGGCTGGAAATATTTCACCTGCAGGTACTTTTTCTTGCAAGATCAAAGTTCAGTCCTGCAAAAGCTTAAATAATGAATAACTCCAGAAATGTTATTCATTCAGATGTTAAAAGCTGGACAACATCTAAGGAGACAACATAAAGACCATGGATTAGCCCTGTAAAAAAGAAAAGCATTTTTGCATTTTGCAACAATCATCTCTAACCAATAGCTGTCTTGGGCCCAAAAGAGAATAAACAACTTAAACTAAATATGAATGTCAACAAGTCAACAGCTAAAGTAGCATTTCTCTGTTCAAAGACAAAACTAGAATCTGCTTGCATTTTCATCCAAATACGTCTTTGCAAAAGCTGCAAAGTTTTGTAGAGTCAAGAGTTCCACATTTTATTTACTGCTTCCACAACAAAGGGCTCTCTCATCAGGAAGATAAAATTATGAAAGAGAAAAGCGAGCATTCTACCTAATACTTAAATCTAAAATTAAGTGATGTTACATAAACCTATTTTGTGGAAATATTTTAAAGGATTTCTGCTCAAATGCAGAATGAACATATATTTTCAAGCTTTGAAGATTGCACAGAACATAATTGGGATTTTTTCAGGCTAACTGTAGACAGACCTATCCCATGATAAATTATACATCCAGCTACAAACATCAGGGACCTACAAAAATAGCTAGCATCCTATTTCTGCTGCTCCTTTCTTCAAAGGTTCCTAAACTCTTGTAATAAATTGAAGATATTTCATTTTAGACACTGGCAGATTCCATAATGAGTTAAGCCTCTTTAAAGTTTATTTTAATAAAGCACAGCTTTCTAAATATACAGAAGCTATAAAGCATGCAGGTTGCAGCAATAATATGTTTAGTAGCCTTGCTTGATAAAGTGGAAATGTTTGCATGTTTCAAATTACGAGCAATTTAAAGTAGGAAGTAAGCAAACTAGCTCTTGTGTTATGAAGCTTGACATTGTTAAGCCTTAAGAGAACACATACTTCAAAGTCATACAGACTGAAATATGCCCTGTAAGCTTGGCAAGAGGAGCAATACCATAATGATGTACTGCACAAAAATCACCACAAATTTCCATTTCAGTATGAAGTCGCCCAGCTGTAAACTTTAAAAATTTACTGCTGGTCCTATTTTAAAAATTAATTCATTATTCATTTTCTTATGAAAAGATTAGTGCATACGGAAAACACAAGATAGCTTTCCTCTGGATATCAACTAAGAAAAGTAATTACCGTAATTTATAAATAGTAAAGAAAGTATCAGTATTTTAAATTAACTGACAGAATCAGAAATACCACTTGATAACAAATCTTTCACAAACATTAAGGTAACTTAGTATTCTTTTTCCCTGCATCGACATAAGCATGGAGACTTTTCTCTCCCCCATGAATTTGGTATTAACTCTGCCAATACTTAGATTGTGTATTTTCTGCCCATAAATAGAAGAATTGAAGTCAATGATACTACTTACCAACCTAAATGTAAGCATTCCTAGTTCTTCACATAATTCTAGTTAGAATCCAATTAACTAAATTATTGCGCAACAATACAACAAAGTGTTAAGAATCGACTAGAAACACAAAAGAAATTAAAAGATCTCAACCGAAGCAGTCTCTGATTTGTCAAATCAGCCTGGAATATCTTAACTTTTCAAATACATTTTAAATTTTCAAATCTACTTTATTTCAAAATAGAACTGATTCAGAGATGGTGCATACCATGGCCTTGCAAAAAATTATTCTCAAAGAAGCTGTAATATGAATTACACACATAAGTCCACAACTAGAGTTGTTACATGCATAAATGTTTAGAAAGAGAAATATCATCCATCAGTTCAGTTAATAAACTGACAGCAAATACAATATCAACAGGTAAATCTAAAGTTAAACGTGTATCTAAAGTTTTTCTGAAAATAGTTAACTCTCATAGAGAGCCATTGCTTATTTTGTGTATATCACAATACAAAAGTAACTCTCATGTTTTTATAACGGTTCTGAAAATCTTCACTTCAAAAGTAATTTCAATTTGTAGATATAAATACTCTGATGCCATATATGCGAAACTCTATTATTGCACATTCACCCCATTTCTTGAATATGTGCTCAGTTTTAAGCATGAGCTGCATTTAATGAAACTTCTTATTCTCTCTCTGTTCCTTTAGTATTCATTTAGATTAAACTCACTAGCTGATGTTAGACACCTTTGTCATGCAGCACGCTGAATATTGTATGTAAAATGTTGTTGGGGCCTTATAAAAACAAAGATTCTTGACAAAGTGTTATCACAGAATTAAGAGTTACTATTTCTATCCATTCTGTCACCACTACAGTTTAAAAAAAAAAAAAAGCAGGGGGAGGTGTTCAAGTAAGAGTTTCTTCCAAGTATTTCAGAAAATAATATCTCCTCCAAAGCCATTTTATTCATAGTATACACAGTATGACTGTAAGCACAAGGTGCTCACTTTGCAAATATTTTTAGTAAACAGCAAGAGTTGACAGATCTTACACTGAGCACATCTACTTCTAAGAGATCATTAAGCAATACACAAGGATGACACTGTGAGTTAACTGAATGGAGTATTCCAAATTGACCAATTTAACAGCAAATCCTAAGTCATGGTGGTGCTTTTGGAAAAAAAAAAAAAAAAAAAAAAAAAAAAAAAATCTATCTGTATGCCTGAACACAACAAATGTCAGAACATGTTAAAGGCCCTGACATCTAACCAGCATTGCTTGTGTAATCCAACTTAAGATGCTACTTGAAAGACTGCTAGTGCAGTCTTACTGTCCGGAACAAAAATCAATGGATATTAAAAATATTTGAAGATTCTATATGATGTTCTGCCGCTCTCAGGTCCTTTGATGAAGGACTAAAATTGTTGAATACAGAGAACCAGAGAGATGCCATTCCCTGCTTCAAAGATGCTTGCTTAGCAGCAGCCTAGGCACCGAAGTGCAAAGTGCCAAGGGAGCTAACCTGTTCTGCTGGGAAGGTCGGTCAGACCAGCTTCTTCACTGCTCTATGCTCTGTGCTGTTACAGAAGGTAACTGCCACGTGACTCCAAAAATTCTATGCTACATCATGATTCATAATGTAGGCTTTCTCACTGATGTACAAAAGCTTATGGCAGCCTTCCCAAATGAAGTTTTATTAGCTGAGTTTAAAACATGAAGAAACAGAGACTTGCCAAGTTAAAACAAAGATGATGGTGGAAGTGGGTAGACACGTAGCACAGGATTTTGAGTTCCCACTCCTTTCCTTGTATGCTAGGAGACTGAACCTTCCCTTTCCATCAATTGGAAACTGATAGCAACAGCGAATCAGTCTTTGTTCAACCAAAGTTACAGACCTCTTTTTTGTGCAAAATTAGACGCTACCTCTTCAAGCACACATGACGTATGCAGTTTGCCTTTTTTCTAGAAAACAAGAAGCATTAATCAACGCAGCAGAGAGAGTGCTTCTGGATTTCTGTGGGCTCATATCATCACAAAAAGAATTGACTAGTTTGATTCCGACCATATGCTGGTGATATGTCCATCCTGCTGATTTTGATTTAATAAACAGCTTCAATTTGCTATAAAATAAAAACCTTCATCTTCATGGGTCTATGTTTTTTGGGGGGTGTATGTGGTCTTTTTTTCTTATTTTATTATTGTTGTTGAGGCTTTTGTTTTGTGGTTTTGTTTTTCTGTGGTTTTGGGGATTTTTTTTTTTTGTAAGTCATGGGCATTGAGAGTCAGAATGCTTTGTCAGATAATGCTTTCAGTTGACGCTTTTGGAGACTTGAATGCATGTAGCTCCTGACACGTGTTCCATATAATTCCAAAAGCACACCCATTATGAAAGATTAGTACAGTTGTGCTTATGATGTATTTAGGTCGACTGTTACTGAATATTTCTACTGCTAGTATAACAAAAGTGTGATGATCACAGTTAAAGCTTAACAAAGAAAATGCTGTCAGGCAATTAGTAAGCTGAAGTCAGCAGGACTAAAGTGAAATATATCATGTTTGGAATAGCACAGTGGTTTGCTAGTGATAAATATTGAAACAGGTCCTCATACACGGAACATATCCTAGCCTTGGAAAAAAAGTTTAGCATCTAAAAACAACCAAGGCAACACAGCTTTAACTTGTTATTAGATTTCTTACTTTTCTTTACAAAACAGTCCCAGCCACTGGGCATCCAGGAAGTATTAATTCATTATAGCACATTTGCCTTTTTATAAAGACGGTAACAACGGCACACCTTAGGTAACAGCTGCACTAAAAACACATAGATCAACTTACAAAAAAGGAGAGTCCAACAAATGAATCGTCTCAAAAACTGCAGAGATTTTGGAAAAAATTCAAGTGAAGCTTATTCTTGAAAGACTATTACATTAAAAAAAAAGAGAAATAATTTGGGAAAGCTTGCTAATACTGGGCTCTCTGTTCCAGTGCAGGAAATAAGAAGATAGAAATACAGTAAATTCAAGACCAGCAAGAGGTCTTCTAAAGTCTCTAAGCCTTCAGGTACAACCTGATCAAGCATGACTTCATCACAAGTTAGTCAATAATGGCTAATTGACAGTAGGTCTCAGTTTGTTCTAAAATGCTTTATTGGCCCCATTCTTTAATTGTCAGACCTCAATCTTCACTAGCCTAGTTATGGCTGTAGAAACCAATTTAAAACTTCATCTCAATAAAAATCATAACAATAAATTTCCACACAATAGGGCCTCGTAATGCTAAGCCCAACAGAGAACACAGGAAAAAAAACGCACAGACACAGCGCAGATAAAAAGTAACAGGTCAACAGCAGCACCCAGAGACACGTGCAACCAACACTCAGAGAGCTGGTCGGAACACCAACTGTCACTGACAAACTTATGGGCAGAAAAAATAGAAAAAGGAACTCGAGGGGAGACAGGGGAAAAATGAGTTTGTCATTGACCTAAGCCTGATTAGCTTCAGAGATCAGGTTCTAAACTGCTACATCTGTTCTTTCATGCTGAGGCCTTTCAAGCTGTATGCTGTGTATAAAACTATTTTCAACACTTGTTTCTAGCATATTTCTTTGAGGAACATATTAAGGGTGTAGGAACACACAACATCCGTACTGATTTAGACTAAAGGATTATGTAGTCTTGTGACTGACTTCAGCTCTGCTAAAAAGCACAAAGAATGAAGGAAACGCACACAAATATACCACACAAGGACCTTGATAATCTAGTACATCCAAGCTGCTGAGATATTTACTTGGTGACACTATAGATCCTCCAGTAAGGATCTAGGACAGTAGCTTTTGAGCTAGAAGAGGTTTATCTAAGAAAATAAGGGAAGGATTAAAATTAAAGTGGAATAATCCTGAATACGGCACCATTTGTGGACAAGTAGTATTACATGAATAGTCAGAAAATGGGAGAGACAAAGAATTATTAATCTAAAGGAGCAATTTAATGAGCCTTTCCAGAATACGGAGAGATTTAATTCTACTGCAAAATTTGAAGCACTGAATAGACCACATGTGGCACTGAGAACTGAGGTCTCCCTTTACTGCTAAAACTATGCCTTGAACTGCCAAGAACTAAATTTTGAGTTTGTTAACTCTTGAAAGCTGGAATACTAGTGGAGAATACAAAATGAAGGAGAGTCAGCACAGAATAGGTTTTGGCAGGATTGATAAAAGTATTGATACCAAATGCTTGGCAGGTTAACAACTATGGCAGGTAAAACTGTTTTCATTTATATGAAGAGTATAAACCCAAAAAGCAGTAGTAAAAATTGCCTGGTGAATCAAACTTTCTCTCAATAACATTTGTCATTACAAGGCTTAGAGAGATAAATGAAAAAAAAAAAAGGAAAATTGGGAAGGGTGAGAAAAGGAAGTGATAACTTGGCCTGAAACTCTTTTTTAGGGGAACCGCCGTCTAACTGCCTGTACAGATTGATACCTCCCCACAGGCTTGCAAGTGATCAGTGAAGGTGACCAACGAGAAGCAATAAGCCATACCCTATAAAATGTAAATCACACAACCACTCTTTAACTGTTACAATAAGCTGGCAAGTGTTCTCTGATAGTCTTTTGGTATTGTTTAGTGGAGTTTGTTTCTGTAATGGAATCCATAAGTTAAAATTCTCTGGCACTTGGCATATGCTGCAGATAGTTCAACAATGACAAACCCACACACAGTTGTTCATATCTGGCCCAAAGCTTTTTCAGGCTGTATTTTCAGGACAGGCAGAGAGCAGCCAGATGCTTTGGAAAGTCCACCATTGTTTTTCCATAGAAAGGGAAGGAGTTGTCCTCTGGCAGTTTGCTGTTGCAAAAAT
Source organism: Gallinago jamesoni (assembly GCA_025769975.1). Lineage (NCBI taxonomy): Eukaryota > Metazoa > Chordata > Aves > Charadriiformes > Scolopacidae > Gallinago > Gallinago jamesoni. Next base: position 29,706,055 of record JAOQGH010000062.1, on the reverse strand, counting down.
TCTTACGTCCCCACTAGTTGTGATCTCTCTTACTGAGACACTGACTTACTGGCAACCACTGACTGTGTCTGTGACACACTCATTTCATGTCATATTACAGACCTCCCACGTTCTTCATGTATACGTTGCAGGTACTATGCCATCAGGTAGAACCAAAATGCTTTGGTATTTATGGCTCCATTCAACTTCACAGAAAATCATCTTAGAACCTATTTAGAGGCAGAAGAACTAGTATTAGAGAATGTCTATGAACACTTGACACTGAATTATAATTCACCATTTATCTTCACCGACCTTCAGTAATCCTTCTTCACAATAGTCACTCTAAAATTTCTGAAAATAATTTTTTTCTGAAGGAATAAGCATTCAATTTTCTGTGAAGTTGTGCTTGTTGTCTCGCTAATTCTGTACTTCCAGTTAGTTATAAAGGTAACATCTATTCTCCCAAAGAAAAAGACATTTCTCAGGTAGCCAGATAGCCCTCTTGCCTTTTGTTACAGTAGAGCTGTAGCCTTCAACTGACTTTCTGTTCCACTGGAGCAAGTGCCAAGACAGCCAGAGCACACTGTGACTCCAGTGACGTCTTGCAAATTATATTAATACATAGACATGTAAAAACAGGATTTAAGACTTCTCTTAGTCACTACTTTATTTGCCATGAAGTGAAACAGCTTGGATATCAGCTGTCTAAAAGTTGCAAGTCAGCTGCAAAGGGCCCTGGCTACACCATAAGGAGGTATAAGCATATTAAAATAAGAGGAATCATTCTTGTAATTCATCAATACCTTTCTGTCAACTATCACAGGAGAGGCAACCAGGATACCTGCAAAAAGGAGAGGAAAACAATCCAACGCTCAACCCATTCCACCATGTAGAAACTGTGTAACATCACTATCTGAGCGCAGAACTCAGAAGATGTTTATCAATTTCCAGCTGCACAAACCTTACTTGGCTTTTTGCATATATCTACAAATTCCTCAGTCTCTGATCCAGGTTACACTTTCTTAATCCATTCCCTCTCCACTCCCCGGCAATAAAGATCTCTCTTGCATTCTGCTGCCCTCTTCCAGACACAGTTGCATAAGTTTCTTCCCCTTCTATCTCCTTACACAGAGGAACAACATGATGTTTCTGTTTAATACATTTTAATTGCTTTTAATGCCATTTAACGGTTGAAAAGGGAAAAAAATCACCAACTCTCAGATAGGTAACAACTGTAAGTGCTGTGCAAAGCCCATTTCAGTACTTCTTCAGGAAGCAGATCTACAATAGGACTGAGAGAACAGTCAGTCACCTGAACAGCTGCCTTCTTCAATTCATTGTTTGTGCTTATCTTCCTTACGACGGGCTCTGCTTCAGCTTTTAGTTATTTCCTATGGGATATGAGTCTGAACTGTTTTCTCAGGACACAAGCCAACACTGACAATATGCTATTTTTCAGGCTGAATTATTCTGATAGGCAGGACTACAACGACATCAGGACTGCGACCAGCTTTGGAGTCCTCAACACAGGAAGGACATGAACCTGTTGGAACGGGTCCAGCAGAGGGCCACGAGGATGATCAGAGGGATGGAGCACCTCTCCTATGAAGACAGGCTGAGAGAGCTGGGGTTGTTCAGCCTGGAAAGGAGAAGGCTCCAGGTAGACCTTATAACAGCCTATCAATATCTGAAGGGAGCCTACAGAAGAGCCAGAGAGGGACTGTTTGCGAGGAAGTGTAGTGACAGAACAACAGTTTTAAATTGGAAGAGGGGAAGTTTAGATTAGACACCAGAAAGAAATTCTTTACAGTGAGGGTGGTGAGACAATGGAACATGTTGCCCAGAGCAGCTGTGGCTGCCCCATCCCTGGAGGCATTTAAGGCCAGGCTGGATGGGCCTTTGAGCAACCTGGTCTGGTGGGAGGTGTCCCTGCCCAGGGCAGGGAGGTTGGAACTCAATGGTCTTTAAGGTCCCCTCCAACCCAAATGATTCTATGAGAACAGCAGCCATACCATTAGTAATGATAGCATTTTCCTGTCACTCGGACTTGCAGGATGGCCTAAAGAACTTGCATTCAGTGGGAAGACATTGGAAGTACATAGGATCAATCTAGGTGGGTCACTTTCTGTTTGGTTTTTTTTTTCCCCTCCTCTCTGTTGTTGTGATCTTTCATTTTGAATGATATTGAATGGCATGCACAAGAATGCAAAAGAAGTTCTGGGGTTGTGTTAGTTTGAGGATCCCAAAATTATCTTTACATTCTTCCAAATTATTTCCAGAGAGATTTTATAATGTATTGCTATCACAAATACAGAGAAAAATCCTAAACTCCACGGATGATGTTTGGTCACAGGTAACAGGCAAATCAGGCCATTGCCAAAGCAGCAAACTAACAAGGGCCAGTAAAATAACTGTAATACAATGACCTGCTTTGCCTGTGCTCAAACCCCGCAAAACCAGGCTTGCTACTGATGCTGGTAACAGAAGAGTCAGAATCTGAGGAGGCTGCGGGTGTCTGCGGGAGCCCTATTCAGCGACTGTTTCCAGGCACTAGCATTCACCAGTTTTCAGCCGCAGGTGCATCTCTTCTCACTTGCTCTTTCTCCTTTACAGGAATGGTTCAATCCCTTTTCTCAGGGACAGCAAACCTCACGTTTGTTTATAATACTTTGAGTAGCTTCTTCCTGATGGCCCAGGGACTACAGGGAAGACAAAATTACATATTGACTCTTTATCTGGACTATGTGTCTTTGAAATCAATGTTAACAGTAGAAGTAAAAAGTGAGATTTTAAGACTTAATTTCACTATCGTATATAAAGGTCCCTCTGACAAGCTCAGAGGGATTTTTGACTTTCTGCCCTGATAATACCCTGCACACCATGACTGGACAAAGTGAGGTACTTAACAACCACAGTGGCCAGAAAACCTAATCCCTGAGTTCCTACTCCTTCATTTCTGTTACTGCTGTTATTATGTACTCACCCATCCAGCAAACTATTCCCTTACCAGGTTCATGATGATGTAACCACATTGACTTCAACTGAGTTACTGATTTATACTAGTGTAAGAGAAGAATCAGACCTAATAAATATCTACCAGATCAGAATAAAGACCAATTAGTGCTTGCACAGAAGCTGTTTGCACTAAAATTAATTCCATCTGCAGTAAATCTAGACAATAGATAGAAATGCCAGTAAAAAAGGATATTTTATTTTGTTTTTAGCTTCCTATTTACTTTATTTTACGAATATATGCTCTTTCAATCAGTGCTATTTGTTAAAGCTGTCATTAAACATAAATGGATTAAGCCTAATTCTGGCAGACAATATATGCCATTCAAGAGCCTTACAGTATGAAAGCATCTTTCCTGAGTCTACAGATTTCTGCACAGCAAGGGTTCTTCAATGGTTTCTAAGTATTTATACATATCATCTCACATCACAGACTTAGCTATTACAAACAGACAAAGGTACCTTCCACACAAAGGTCATAGGACACTGTTATTGACATATACCTTTAATCCTTCGGATGCTTCAAAAGATAAAGATTAGCAGCAATCCTCAGAACTCGCACCCAGGAGATCGCTATTTGTCAAAAAGTTGATATTATTGATGCTTACAAAAGAAGGAGAGTATGTAATTTATCTAATAAAAGTCAGGTCTTGTTTGCCTAGACTCCGGAGTTTTGACAGTTCCCTTGCTAAATTATTTGATGTTGAGTTTCGTATAATAAATGCAAATTTTTCATCAGCTATGCATCTTCTTAGGAGCAACCGGTATTATTGGGTGGATTTTCTTCCTTGGTTTTCTCCAGAGTTTTTCCTCTTAAAGTCTTTGTTTCCTTTAGAATTCATTATAAATGACATAATTATATGTCTTTTTCTCCCTTGATTGAGAGCATTTCTTACAGATGATGATTTACCACTTGGAAATTACAAATAGCATGAATAGATACAATTATTATATTGCAGAATTTCCTTTAAAATCCAGAAATGTAGCTTAGCTGAACAGTTCATAAATTTTAAGTAAGCAGGTCACATTGTTTCCTCTAATCTTCATAAGTGACCCTTGATGCAAATTCAATTGTTTCCTCAAACCGGATTAGAAGGTTTTCTCTGGAATGTTGAATCCTTTTAAGACTGGGATGAGCAGAAATGGACACAAAATGCAAGTAAAAAATCCACATGAGAGAATTACTTTTATGAGGATTCTTTCAGGCAATCACTATGCTTCAGTAAGAGAGTGTTCCAGCTGAGGGTTTACTGAGGTACAGTCTGACCAAAGCCCATTGAATCAACTGAAAAGCTTCCTGTTAACTTCTGAGTAGACTCTGGCCCAAGCTTAAGAAGATCATGCATTAAGAACACCTTCAGTTTTCTAGTCCCATTATCCATAGAGAGAAAGAAAGGTAATACAATGCCTAGAAGTGTAAACCATGGTTGTCTGTTTTTACAGAGTAACCTCTGTCAACCATGATATAATAATAACCATGGGATTTATTTATGGAAATGCTTGCCTGTATCTTTGCAGGTGGTTCTGTACAACTTACAAAAATGAACCAAGAATAACTTTTTAATCTGTCATACGTAAATACCATAGTATTTGTTGTTTTGCTCTTAGCAAACTGCCAGAATGCAAATGTTTCCTGCTCTAGAAACACATTTAATGTAAAAATGTAAACTATTTATTTTGTCAATGGCGTTGATTAATTAATGAAGCAAAAGGCCAGGAACACTTTTACACATATGATTGCATGTGTCCATTAGTGCATTAGTTACTGCTGGGACACACACACACTAAGGCCTGTATCGGAGTCTGTTACAGAAAGCATGGCCTGAAGCCCACTGAAATCAATCTAAAAACGCAATGACTTCAATAGAGTCCTGTGTGTACGTGTTTGCAACAGATGGCAGTTCAGCAGCCAGTTCTGAGTATTTGAAACAGGCACATCCTCTCTTCGAAAATGAGGGCCAGAGCATCCATTAATGGAACGAGGAGAGGAGGTGAGAGGGCCAGGGGAATTAAAGATCAAAGAGGTGCAATTAGGCAATGTTAATGAGGAATACTCTCAGAAGATTTCCACTTGTGAAAAAAGTCTTCAGTTTATTTTATAAACAGGACTCTATATAACGTAGGGCCATCTAACCATTAATTTGAATTGGGTTTGGGCTCTGGTCTTTGCCAGAGAATGTTATAAATTAGGGCTGCTAACATGTTAAGCGTACTCTGAGTGATACCAAAGTCAAAGCTCATACTCACTTTATTCAGGGCAGGGCTAGGCCAGCACTAGGGACTTTTTAATATCTTAGGAATAATGTCTAATATAAAGTCCTATTTCTTTCATCAGATATTTGCATTTGAAAAAAAAAAAAACAACAGAAAAAACCCACACCATGATATTTTTCCAAGGTGCATAAAACATCTTTACCATTTTCTTCATTATCTTTGAACTTCAAATAAAATTAAAAAAAAACAACAAACCACACAACAAAACCACAACCCTACAACCAAATTACTTCTGATCTCAAAACTGGCCGCTCCAGGATTTAATCCTGAAGGTAATGCATAACAACAAAATTCACTCAAAAAGAGCTTGCAAAAGCTCTTCAAGCTACTGCAAAACTCCCAGTCACTTCTAACTCATGCCGTCTCCTGGTCATACACTGCTATCCCTTTACTTCTTCCAGCACTGGCATTTATCCAATTATGTAGACTAACTGACAGAAAATAAACCCTATAAGAAGCAACAAATATATTTCAACACGATATAGACGTGATTCAGAAGTGTACCAAATGCTAGATGAGCCGAGAAGTGCTCACTCCACAGAGATGTATTGCTCCATATAAAGAAATACAAAAGCCTTAGAATAAAAGTCTGATTACAATAAGAAGAATGCAAAACGGAAAAGTAAACTTCTACAGCTTATCACCAAACCTGAGCCAAACAATCCCAAAGAATTTAAGAAACAGCTTCACGTTGAACTGATTTGTCTGCGTTTTCTGAAAGTGGGTCCTCTTCCTCCATATGCCTTCTCTTCCTGTCACTCATCTGAATTTTCTGAGAGTCAGTACAACTTGTGAGGCCCCCGAAAACTATAAACTCCTTTGGGTGGGGAATTGCTTGTGCCAGGTTGATGAATCAAATTTCAAATAAGCAGCAGAAACATGTGGCAGAAGTACAGAGCAGGACCACCTTTCTTCTCCTATGACAGATTTGTAGACCTGTTCATGAGGTCTAGTGTAACTTAACCACATGGCCTAAATGAAAATTAGAATGGAAGTCCAATGTGAGGAGGCCACTTATCAAGAGTATTGTCTCAGTAGCCTAACAAACCAAGTCACTGTAACGGAACAGTTTCCAAGCAAAGCCAAGAATGATGTTTGCATATTTGAAGCCAACCAAAACGTTCCCTCCTGACATGTCCCTCGTGCCAGGAGGGAGGGAAACTTGGCAAAGAAAACATACCAGGAACTGTAAGTGGTGCCCCAAGTGGTAGAACCATATCAACATCTGAACAGATCAGCGACAAAGTTCACCTGAACAGGTAATACCATCACAAGTGAGGCATAGCATCTATTGACAGATACAGTAAGAATTAGACAGGAAAAAAAAAATTAAAAAAAAAATCAGAAAAATTGTTCTCAGGGAGGTTGGGAAATCACATGAATCTAAATGTGAAATGTCTAATTTTCATGTACGTTTTAATTTTATTAGACTCACCTTAATATGTTGCTTATATTTTAATTGGAAAACAAAAGACGCATTGCTTTCTAAAGGAATGAGAAAATTAATGATGTATGCATGTAAGAATGAAACAATTTTTTGTCAGGATGACTAACACTGGTCACGTTATTTTCTTATGTTCCCCTAAGAATCTGCTTTCTGAGTCCTATATCCAGAATAGAAGGGACCTTTATGTTTAAACCACCAGAGATCTGCTGTTGCCTTTGACTTCTACACATTACATCCACACTGATGACAGTTTGGTCCTCAGATACAAGAAATCCCTAATGACGTCTGAAGATCCAACACAGAATGAAACCAACACTTTTATCTGAAGTTTTGGCCAAGTTACTTTATCTTTCCTTTTTTTCCGTCTAAAATATAAAATTATATACTAGCAATACATCTCGTTTTTAATAAAAATATCCTTCAAAATTCAAAATAATTTTAAAGTAATAATGTTTTGTTTGCTGAAACATGTTTTTGAAAATCCCTCCTATGAAAAGATCTTTTAAAATTCAAAGTAATTTACAATCATGAAAAAAATAGTCTAAAATCTGAGAGATAAATATTCTATTGTGAACTTGCAGAATGGAAATAACTATGAAAGTTCAAAATGTTTCATAAAATCTTTTTCCTGTTTTTCAACCAGCTCTAGTTACACACTTATTACAGTAGAGGAGCTTTTTAAAAGCAGCTGTGTTTTCCACCAAGGGGTGACAGCATTTCATTGTGGGGATAATGTGTGTAAACGATCCCTTCATTATATAGGGTCTGATCTTGTATTCTTTGTGCATCCTAAGTTCACAGTGAAACTAACTATGTGTTAACAATACTATTCTAGCCAAATTCTAATAGGATAATTGTGTCATTATGCCTACCTTAATTTCCCTTGTTTCATTTGGATATAGCATTTTACTTTCTGTTACTGAGCCAAAGTCTTCAGTAGGAGTTTTGCCATAGAAAGTTGCACAATTTTTTTCTGACTTGCTAAGATTTTATGCACCTTAGTAGGTTTCCCTGCTGAGGCAACTACACTTAGACAGCAGAGAAACTTTCTCCCTTCCACGTCGCAGGATCTGGCAACTGTTCAAAAGAAAACTAACACTACCCACGATAGATCAGAAAATAATCATATCTACTCAAATGGAAACACAAGAAGCCATTCAAGTTCTGGACTATTATCACCTAACCTGGAATTTAGCTGGGATACTTGATCAACATAATTACTCTCACAGAGACTGCTTGTCAAAGGTTCTTCTACTACCACACTGGTCAATGAACATTTTGCATGGACAGAGAAGCATAAACTCCAGCGTACGATTCTATTGAGGGCAAAGTCATTGCTGCAAACATTTTATTAAAAGTTTCCAAAAACATTATTCTCCTACCTCAAATATAAAACATCTATACATCATGAGGGCCTGCATACCCTGATTTTGAGGATGCCTTGTAATGAAAACATGAAATTATTACAAATTAATACAAATAAGTAAGGGCTTCATTCAGGAGGGCAGATAGAAATGCAAATTTTAAGGATTAGAATTTCCATACTTCTTGGTGAAGTGTAAGTCAAACACATGGGAAAAAAAGAAAATGCCCGAATTACTGCTTGCAGAATCAATAATATAAAACATATCTCCATTACGCTCTGATTTAATTGAAACTACATTTGTTTAATCCTTGCCAGGAAAAAAGAAAGAATATGGCTACAGAATTCATGCGCCTATTTTTTATCTGCATGACCTGCTTCAAGAGCTAAGCCAAGTTTCATTAAAAATTATTGGTCTCATAACTTCTTTTTTCCCTTTTTTTTTTTTTTCCCCTTAAGAGTCCCATATGGCACCAATATCAAGATAAAATTGTGGCAGTGCAAAGTTTTTGCCACTCATTTCTAAGAAATACTATGAAGTGACTTCACGGAAAAGTCAAAAACTGTCAACAATGACAAGATCTCACTTGAAAAAAGTATCAGGGGCAGTTGTGCAAATTTTGAAAGAATGCATTTTTATCTGAAAGATGACACAAAATGAGATGTTTTTGTGTCTTATGCATTGTACTGAACTATACCATCTCAGTGGAATACTATCCACTTCTTGCTGGGTGCTTTGCTAACACATATTGTGGTATTAAGGAATTCTTTTGTATTACTGTGGCATCTGCTAAAAATGTCAGATGTGATCACAGCCCTTGCAAAACAAGTATTTTAACAACCAAAACCTTATGATAGGTTATATTTCAGTGACTTGGAAACAACACTGCATTAGCTGAGAAAACAGCACAGATGTTGCTTAATAAACTGCTCAGTTTATGCATTGTATTAACCTCATGAAACATTTATGCAAATCTTGCATTAACAAAAGGTAAAAGAATCATTATATGTTATGAAGAAAACAATGTGACAACCTTTGTTTTTACCTCCGTATTTTATGGGGGCATTTTAACTCTTAGGGGTTTCTGTTTAGGACGACACAGAGGCATTATAGATTTTCATCTATTTTGTTTTCTCTTCTGCTATCATTCCTTCCAGCTGATTTCACATTTTATAATGCTAATAGTGGGTGTATGGTTTTGAGTTTCTCTACTGTCAGCTGGTCAGTAGGTCTGGGGGATATATTTAATGGAATCTGACAGCTGATGGAACTGATCTCATTGAAAGGGGATTTGATATGTGGGATGAATGTGGTGACCCTCAATTCGCCATATTAATGACCATTATTATTCAAACTCTTGCAGCCAATATAACTCTTTTTCTTGGACACACCAGTACATGTGTATAATAGAAATGACTTATGGATGAGTTAGTCTGTATACTAGTTTGAGTATCATTTAGATAGCATGTCAAAACACATTAGCTATTTTACCCTGAGATAAAATTAAAGGAAAAGCCTTTGTACTCTGTACACTTGTAAACAAAGCAAATATAAAAACGGATAGTTTCTCTGGACCAAGTCAGAAATCCAGCAAATACATACACCTTCAACTGAGGGGAAAAAAATGTACTTTAGTCTGGGCAACCAAAAACCTAGCAGTGAGATACTCTAGTTGCAACCAACAGGTCTTCCTCTGCTGTAGATCATCCAATGAAGTTATGGGCACTCGTTGTACACAAAGGATTTTTAGAAAGAGAGAAATGCATCAGCTTTACTTTACATAACCCAAAATCTAGGTAACTACACCAACACTGTAGGAGAACATAACTTTCTGCATTGATTTGTGCCAAAATATTTAATGTTTCATTTACCTTTTGCTTGTAGAATAGAAGGAGAAATCTGGCCCAAAGCCCCAAAGCTGTGCATAACAGGACAAGCAATGCTATATTCCAAAAAACCCTTCGATTTCTGTCATCTTTTGGGAGAAAGGAAGCTGGTCACAGATGTGTAAAGGATACACAAAAAATCTTAGTATGTGAGCAAGAATCACAAGGAACAATTTGCTTTTAAATTACACGGTGCTGCTACTTTTTTAGGTCACAAATATAAAATCTATTATTGATCTTGAGCATTGCCTCCTATTTTGAATGTCTTTTAAAGGCAAGGGCACTCTAATGCCATTTAATCAATAACTGCTTTCACATTTTTGAAGCAAATATGCAATTTGTTTACAGATTTTTAAAGGCCACTAATGTACATTACCTTTTCTTTTCTATCATGTCTGAGAGGAGGTGATGTTCTGCACTATTCAGCTAGGGTGCCTGCTGCGCCAGGCAAGACATTCAAAACCTTTGCAGCCTGTTTTATGGCCCTTGTGATGCATGAACAATATAAGCACGCTGAATTTATCTCCTTTCCTGCTTTAACAAGTTCTCCAAACGGAGAGAAAGCTTTAAAAGGAACCAGATAAAGCAAAGCCAACACCAAAATAAAGCACTGAGACACTCGACCTATACATATAAGTATTGCAGCATATGAGGAATGCTTCAATAACCTTTAAGTTATTAAGGAAACCATCTGAGAAAGAGGATGTAATTAGATCATAGCAGTGAGTTTCACATTTGGTTTCCATATTTTTGAGGATTCAGTCAACATTAGAATATCTCAATTACTGTATGGTTTGAAAGGTTTAACCATATGATGACACTCAATTACTCATTCATCTAGCCAAAAATGTTAAAAGTACTTGAAAATTCAGTTCTTTAATCTTTTATGAATTGCCTTTATCTAAACATTGTCACCACATGGGCAAGGGCACCGGGTATCACAATCACTTTAAGCTTACTTTCTTGTTCATCCTCAATTGATGGAAATACTAGCTAGGATTGTTTCTCAGATTTAACATCTACACTTCCAGCAAATTGGAATAAAGGATAGACTTAGAAACTCTCAAGGAACATGAACACATGAACATGATAAAGCTATAAGTTACTAATAGAAAGAGCTTATCGTGCATGCTAATTTTGTTTGAAAATTTAGACCCTTAACACTCTAACACACATTCTATTTTCATATTCCTCCAGCAAAGAGTTCTCCTCACCCTCCACAAGCTAAGCTAATATTATGGGTACTCTGTTCTTTATCATTGTGTCTTACCGTTGATGAAAATACAATTATCATCACGAGAATAAAATCAGCATCTAATATTTTCACTTCAAGATATATGCATCTGCAATAGGTTCTCTACAGAAAAATAAAAAGGATGATACCCTATCTTTGAACCCTCAAACCTGTTCATACCCTTGTTTCAAACACTGATTATTAGTTCTAGCCAGTAATAATCAGCATCCCAGTGTCAGTGCTTCATTGCTGACCTTTCCATTGTTCCTATGCAAGAACTATTTCATCTGATCTTTGGTACCTTGTGGCTTTCAAAACTTTCTCCATGTAATCTTGTACCTTTAAGGCATCTATATCTGTGCATATGTAAGTACATCTCTACATTACACACAAAACCAGGAAGATAAAGAATGCATAATACACATTAATTTCTTTCTTATAATTTTAATATGACCAAAGCTCTTTTCACATTTTCTATTACACAGAGAAATTTGGACCAGAAACCAGTAATCATTCCACTTTAAGGGAAACTAATATAAAATAAAGCAGAGGAAATTGAAATAACCATTTTTTAGCTGGTTTTGTTCTACTTCATGTAAAATGAATGTAACACTCTGCAGACTTTAGGTCCCCGAATGCTACATAATCCCACATATTGTCTTGCTGAACCTGAGCCACAGCTGTTCTGATAACAGACCCTTTGAAATTGCTACAACTTTGAATAAAGGCAATGTTTGCAGTAATGATGTTACATGGGTGGCAGATTAACCATTGCTACACATATTCCTTAAGATTTTTTTGCATTGCTCTTAAATGAGTGTGTGCAGTACTCTGAACACCTGAAACCACACTACTTGCTCATGTTGTCAAAATGATCAGACTTTGAATGAAATGAGTGATTCCTATAGCCTATTGGAAAGGACAGAAATTTAAGTGCCTTGAACATGGTGATATTTATTATTGAATCACGTGGGAAAAACTGGATCCAAGTCCCTAGTACCACCATTACATGTAGGAAGAAAAACTCTACAAGGCAAGAGTGTAACTGACAAAACAGAACAGTGCTTATGGCACATAATTTATTAAAAATGAAAAATTGATGAGCACACATAAATCCAACTGTATGACTTGTATCAGAAATTGAGGTGTCCCAAAAGAGAAAAATTCAGCTAAGATTTTTTTTTTAATCCAAACCACATTCTTTTATTCCAAACCTGAAATATTAGAGCTCATTTATGCACATCTTGAGGTCACATTCATTTATACTACAAACGTAATTTTCCCATTGCTGTACTTGGTGATCTCAGTATGAATTTTACAGTGGACTACGAAGTCATTCCATCTTTCAATGAGGTCCATAGGTCTATCCTAATGCTACTTTCCCAAAAGACAGACAGACCATGGTGCCTGCCTATTTTCTGCATCAGTTAAACATACTTGCTCAAGTTCCTAGCTGGGGACTGGCTGCACCTTTATGCAAGAAGGTGACAAAGCTGTTGGATTTGCACTGCACCTCTGGAATGGCTAGACTTAATGAGCATAGCAATGCTGCTGTACTAATTCCCCTCTGCATCACTCTTAAAGCAGTTAATTGCTCCTTCTTCAATGGTCAGTCTACAGTGTTCGCAGGGAACTTTTCACAGAAACCTTGGAGTTAAAAAAAATAATAAAAAATTAAATCAATTAAACCAGGATGCTCAGCCAGAAACAAACAAAATTCCACCTACTTTGTGTCAAGTGCTTCCTATTGTTTGATGCTAGGCCACCAAAGGCACCAAGCCAATAAAACATTAACACTAGAGACACCATGGCTTAGATTTAGGCTATCTGAACATCTTTCAAAAATATCTGGTATGATTTATTGATATTTTTTTCCTTATTAGTTAATTTCTATCCCTTGAGCAAGCATTTAAAAATACAATAAAAATGAAAACAGCAATATTCACTTCTGTCTGTCACAGAATTGCAAAGGCAAAACTATCCAGGACTGCAACAATTTATTAATATTCCTGTTGGTTTTCTGATGCATCCAAGGCAACACACAGTGATCAAATCCTAAGTTATGAAGAAAAAGATATTCTTATTTAAGTCAAAGCTGCAGGGTTGTATTCAGTAGCAGCAGACACTAAGCAGGACATTGCTGAAACTGCCTGGTTAAGTCAAGATTTTCATTATGTGACAGTATTGACTGAAGAAAACAGCAAACCAACTCTGGTGTAAATCAATGAGCTTTTGCTAGGCTTTCACAAAATAAAAGACCTGCTGGATTCAAAACTAAAATAATCAATTTTGTTACACTGAACAGGTTGAAGATTGCAAGGAACAATTCCACAACCAGCCATAATAATTATAATTTAAAGGTTTTATTATCAGACCTGAAATATTTAGTTTTTGAAGATACAAACACAGATTAGATGCAACAAATGCAAGGTTATGACAACTGATCTAGCTCAGCACCACATAAGGTTATTCTGCAAGAAAATTTCAATGGAAAAATCACTATGTGAACAGCCCCAAAAGGTAAGCAGAAGTAAATGGTTGAGATTATATATATTGGTTTTGCTCATTTGTGGGTTTTTTTGATCCAATAGGTTTTGTTTACAAAAAAGAAAAGTATTAGTAGATACTGGAAGGAACAAATAATGATTCCAGACACATAATAGTATGCTTTTTTACCTGATTTATGTCATCTGATTGAGATGACTAAATAAAGTTAAATCTTTACCAAAATTTATAACAGATTTCCTTCTCCTCCTTTGCATCATGATTAGCTAGTTATAGAAATTATATCTATAAAAGTATAATTTAAAACAGTTCCTTTCTCATAAGATTTGGTTTGGGGATTACACACAACACAATTTTTTTTCCTTTGAGTTATATTAACAGTTGAAACTCTTTGCAGCACAGCAATGGTAGTGCTCTCAGGAATACCAGCTACAAACAGTTCTACATCTGATTGGTTTTTCCTGTTGTTAAAACATATGGAATTATAACTCTGGTCCTGGCAGGAGACTGCACATATGGTGTGATGGAAACTTAAGAATTCATGCATCTTCAGTCCAGCAGTCAACTGGATAAACTGATGATAAAGAGGATTGCCCAAAGTAATTTGTAAAAAAATTTCACAAGTTTTTACTAAATATTACCTTCAATTGAAGCTAAAATGAGGTTTACTTCAGTTAAATGAGGCTTAGTAAGGCTGTAAAATGCATTTCACCCGATCAAAAATAACCATAACCTCTTCCCTTGACAAATAGCTTCTGAAAGGAACCGAAACACACATAATTATAGGCTAAAAAGCACTAAAAATATACTCTGTACCACACACATGCAGCATAACAGCTTGATTTCATCATAACACTTAAGTGCAATATTTTCCTGCACAGTATTATATTAATATGATAAAGAGCAGCCAGCCAAAAAATAGCTGAAGAGCTGCAAAGTGATTTCAGAAATTGAAAAGCAATTTCAAATGTTTGGTAAGCATTAACTTGCTCACTGCGCCCTATCAAAACCAGCTGCTAGCCCATAATTCTAACCTTTTTCATTTCAAAAATACAAGACCTTGAAATCCTATATTAATGAGAAATGAATATGGTAATTGAAAGAGCAAATGTAATTATAAAAGACAACTCCCATCATCAAAACCTTCCTCATGACATCCGCCTGTTGTACTAAAGGAACAATTTGAAAATGTGTTCCCATGTAGGATCCTTATATATCTGTGCCAATAACTAATAGGTTTCATGAAATTTTAAAACATTCTTCTGCATCACTCAGTGACTGATCTCACTGAACACTCACTTGCAACAGCTCTAATTACTGGATGTAGGAATGCTATGAGATATTGACAGGTTCAGAAAACACTATGCCTGAGAAAGGGTTTTACAACAGCAAATAAAATGAATGGAAGGGCACCTGAACGAGTTGAGATCAAATGTGAAAGAGTGGGTTCCCTCAGATCCCATGTCACCCCTACATTAAGATGCCTCTCTACAGTTCTGCATTAGGCATTAATGTGAAAGTGGAAATCATTTTCAAAAGCTCTTCTGCATCTCAAGCCATTCTCTTAGGTTCAAAGAACTGGCTCAGAGCATCAGAAAGCAGGCTGCCACCTACCATTTACACAAACAGCCTACAGCACTCAGAAGCCATAGTACAAAGTGTGAACTTGTCCTTGTTTGAGGTGAAACAGAACCAATATTCAGTCACTTTACTTTTCCTCTTCTAACTGACTGAAATTCACAGCATATTTTTGCACACAGTGTCTGCTTCTAGCAGGTAAGGTCTGATTTTTAAAATTAATGCCAAGGAATGGTATGCAGAGAGGCTCCCGCTTATACCTATAACAACCAAAGTGAGCTAACTGTTATGTGTCAAGCTGGAGAGTTGGAAGTAGAAGAGGTCACACCTGTGGGGAGGAGCAGACAGTACAGGTGACCAAAAACTGACCACCAGGGTATTCCATCCCATCTGCATCATGCTCAATATAAAGCTGGGGGATCAAAGGAGTCATCCCTTCTTCTTCAGTGGCCGGCATCCAAGGAAGACTCTGTCTGTCTGCCTTTGATCCTGATCTGTGAATTTCAGACTCCATTTCTCAATTTACTCCACTCTGGGAATTTCCCAGTGCCTGATGATGATGTCATCCTGGCAGCTTGATACTGGTTTTGTATATATTTGTATATATTTCATTATTTTCTTCTTAATAATATTATATTTTCTTTTTATTATCAACATTTCATTAAAGTAATTTAGTTTCTTTTCAACTCTTAAGTCTCTCTCATTCTCTCTCCCTGGAGAGAGGTTAAAGAGAGCATTTGTCATTCATTTAGTGGCCAGCTTAGCCCAAACCACAACAGGACTTCATGTACTCCTCAACCTGAGGCATTTGAAAGTGTGGCTTTTACTTCTCTAGCAAGTGCTCTTACCACCAGCTGCAGTGCTCAACCAGAACAGGATACTGTTGAAGATACATCCCTATAATGAAAAGATTTCATGTTTCCTGGAATATCAGCATCTATTTCACATACATACATAGTGTAAGCAACATTCAGATTACGCTATTAAATGAAAAACTTTCTTCACTGGAAGAACGAAAGAGAAGAATGATTAAGACAGAGATTACATTATGGAAGAACTACCATACTACTACCCCACTTTTAAAAAATGCTTCTGGTTGTCTAGTCAGCATTCAGGCTCATTAAGAGCCTAGGCTCCACTGGATTTTACAAAAAAATTATGACTCCTATATGGCTTACATAATTTTGGAAAGCTTAGTCATCATTAAAAAACACATCAACTTTTGTTTTAACAAAATTACAGTTCATATGTAATACATATGTATACAAATAGTACTGGTTCAGAGTTGTCCTTGGTTAGAAAGCAAGTGTGATGCTAAGACTAGGCTAGACAGAGAGGAATGTAATATCTTCAGAAAAAAAAAAAAA
This sequence comes from Gallinago jamesoni, assembly GCA_025769975.1. Taxonomy (NCBI): domain Eukaryota; kingdom Metazoa; phylum Chordata; class Aves; order Charadriiformes; family Scolopacidae; genus Gallinago; species Gallinago jamesoni. Next base: position 29,689,406 of record JAOQGH010000062.1, on the reverse strand, counting down.
AGAGGTGCTTTTGCCTCTCACCCCCCCACCCCTTCCCAACCTCCCTGTGTATTGAAAATGCCCGTGCTACATTCAGAAACCGCACTCAAGGAGTTCTTTTGGCTGTTTCTTCCTCCCTCCCTCCCCCCCACCCCCCACCCCAAATAGAAATGAATGAAACCATAGTCTAAATTTACAGATAAAGTTTTTTCAGTGATAAATCAGATATTTAGGAATTTTTTAAAATACCCTCTCAACTTCAATGCACTCAATATGGTAGACCAATATTATTGTTACATAAGTCAACATCCCCTTACCGACACTCCTAACTCATAAAAATCTCTTTTGTGGATGCAGCTATTCAGAGAAAAGACAGTTTTTCTTGGCTTGTCTTCCATTGTCTGTGGGTGCAGTATGACAATACTGGTGGGAAAACACCTTCCAGCAGCATAAGCTGCCCCCCCACTAAAGGGTGCTTTTCCAGCATAGCAGCAAGAACCTGGTATAGCTGGAGTCAGAGTAACAATAAGTACCTTACTTTCTTTGTAAGCCTTATGTTTCCACATGACATTTCTTTTGGTACCTATGGCCGTCTTTAAGTAGACCAAATTGTTTGTTTGTATCATGAAGAACTTCAAATATCCAGCAGGCAGTTAATGTACCCCCAATCATTTGTACACAGCAATCTGGAAGAAACCATCTGAGACAGCTGGGAACCCTGGCCATCATTCTGCAAACATTCAGATAACTACATAATTTTGTTTTCAAATCAGGAATCAAAAGCTTTACACTTAAATACAAGTTATTGCGTAGCAGCACTCTTACCCAAGAAAAACTTTTCAGCATTTGTCCCTTTTCTAACTTTCAGAGCCCTAACTAGCATTCCTTGAAGTTTCTGGGATATGGCTGAGAGCAGAGTGGCTGTCAGTTAGCCTGTATAAACTCACTTTGGTGCTAGCACATAATTATATGCTCTGTAAAGCACTTCAAGATGTCTGACTATTAGAAATGCACTGTAAGAAAATGAAGCTGTCATTGTTTGTAAATTTGCAAACTTCACTACTGAAGATCTCAGCAATTAACAGCTTCATGCACTGCAATCTTAAAGAATAATTGATTCCGTAGCTAAATAGAGACAAGAAAATTTTAAAAGTATGAAGGCTTGAAATAAAAAAATGAGAAATTACATATTATGCAAAGTTATCATTGTGTTAGAAAAAGATGACAACAACAACTACCCTTACATTATTCCAGATGGGACTTCCCCAGCTATCACTATGAGAAAACTTTCTCCACCTGTTTTGGTTTATTCCAACTGACAACATTCAAGAAAGCAAGTCAGTATTCATAGCACAAGGAACATTTACACAGAAGCTGCACACCACCAGTGCAGGCCAACTACAGAGCTGATGGGACAGTTTACAGGAAAGACTCTCTTTTGCCATTAGACCAAGTCACAAAGAACTGGAGGTTTTGGAAAAAAAATGCAAACTGAAAAGTTGTTCTGTATTTTGGTACTCCCTACAGAATTCATAACAGGCACAGGTTCCAATATTCAATAATGAACACCTTTTTACTCTCTAAAAGCAGGAAGATGTCACAATGCATTAAAAAAGGAACATGCCAGACAGTGGCATACTTCACAGTAATCTCTGAAGGTCAAAAGGACGGGTAAATCACACAGTCTTTGAGCAGTGCTGAAAAGGCTTTGAGCATTGAAATGTAAGGGATATTTAGCCCTTTTAAATTGCATCTATATCACACAACACTCCCTTAATCTGTTTTCTTACAGCACTTCCATTTTGTTCCAAACATACCTACACCTCTTAAAAGACTGTCAGTAAAAGCACAACTCTCCTAAGAGACCAACTGCTTCCCAGCTGTAGTTAAATAACCAGTCTAGAACATGAAAGTGTGATCAGAGGCAAACACTCCAATCTCTATTTTATTCCTCCTTTCCTCCACCACCTTTTGCCAATAAGCATTCAAGAACAGTTCTCTACAGGATGCATTCTATGGAGATCTGGGGTGAAAAGGGGAACAGGAAGGAGGGGAACAGGTACAAAATACTTTGATAGATCAAAACCATGCAGAAAAAAAAGCTGAGAGAAAACAAAACCTCGTAATACCTCAGGGCAGTTCTGGGAGGTGGCAAGAATCTAAGATCATCTCTCTGCCCACACACAGAGCTATGAGCAGAGGCTGGGATTGCTTTTATTTCTCCTTACTACCTCCACTGCCCTCCCCCTCAGTCAAATACCCAGCCTTAACCTTTACCCAGCCTCTTTCCAAAAAACTGATGAAGCTCTCTACATCACAGTCATACAAACTCTAAATAAAATTAAAGTATGTAGATCAAGAGGATTGTATTAATCATTTTCTATAACCTCCTACATAAAAAGCTGTAGCTTGGATCGAAAGTGTGCTACTGAGGTGAATCATCCCCATTTACCACTTTTGGAGCAATCACAGAACAGGCTCAGACATCAACAGGATAAAACCAAAGACATGCTCCAGGAATACACCCAATAGGCTTCATCCACTAATGGGTATTCATCCCAAGTAATCAGAGATAGAATGTAATAACCCCCTGTTACAAGTATAACATCAGTGTCAACCAATCTGTTCTGTTGCATAGATCCATTCATCTTGGGTCACACCGTTCACACATCCAGATAAAGCACAGGAATAGTGCATACTGACTCTCTTTTTGCAAGTGTCTTTGTAGAGATGTCTATCACCAGACTTGTTTTTTTCTTTTTTTGAAGTTGTTCTAAACGTGGGCAAAGTAAGGTGTAAAGACCTAATATTTAATTTAATCAAGGTGATATTTTAATTGTTGAAGTTTTGCTTAAAATTATTAAGGGGTATAAATCTGTATGACAAGTTAATATATTACAATTGTATCCCATAGGTAAGAACAAAAGAAAATTCATTATTGCATTTCATTTATCAAATATTTAATAAGAATGTCATTACTTAATCCTCCCTGCCTTATAACTATAAACAATAGCGTTGAGGTTCATGTTGCCATAAGACCAAAACCAAATGCACAGCTTCAAGAGAAAAAGTAATCCTTTTCCATAATTGCCTAATGGAGTGTAAAAAAGAAAGTCCACAAAAGCTAAAAACATCAGTAATAGCTAGATGTACAACAAGTTTTCAACAAGAACGTATGGGATGCTTCAGGTTTTGCTTTCAGGACATATCCAAATCTCTACTTCAAGTCACAAAATTATCCAAAAGGAGGATGTCCTCAAAATTCAATTAATACGGTCAGTAAACAAAAATAGCTTCTCAGATGTGCAACTGCTTTGGAAGAAACAACACAAACATTTGGAATGGAGGAAAGAAAGGGAGAAGGCATCTAAAGTTGTGATGTCTTATTATACACAATCTTCTAAAAAAGAATGCTAGCCGTAATTTAGGAATAAATCTGACACAGAGAATCACAAAAGTTCAAAAAGAATCTGTACTGGGATACAGTACAGATACAGTACTGGGATACAGATAAATCCTTTCTATTACTCGCTTTGAGTTGACTGAAATTATGTTTATGTGGTTTTTCTACATGAAAATTAGTACTTTGAAAAATCCTGCTAAAGAGCAAGTAGCAGTAGCAAACACTTCTAAACATAGCTACCTGAGATCAACCTCAAAACTACCTATAGGTTCATTTTTAGATTTTTTTTTTTTTAAGTCAAATGACCTTTGATCAATACTGGAATTTTAAACTATTTTGAGTCACCTTTTCAAATAAAAAGCTCTTCTTACAGACTAGTGTTTTCCTAATTCTAATATTTTTTTGCTCATGTCAGCATCTTCACCATATCCATTTCTTTAGTAACATCACCCCCCCTTACCCTCTCACTGCTTATCTCTTTCTAAAGATGTTTACTTGTGCACTACCATTCACACAGCCTAGTGATTTTGATTTCATACACATTTAAACAGAACATGTCCATCCCCATAATCAGAGCCTATGAACTTATGAGGTTCAACACAAGAAACAAACCCCATTAGCAGATGACTTCCAAAACACTGTGCAGTTAAGTGTTATACTCTCGTAAAAACTGTTAACCAAGCAATATGACATACATCTAAGTTATGCATAGCCAGAAGCACAGATTTTTACAACATCCCTTTAAAAGAAACTACACCCACACGCTCATGCACAGAACAACATGGACATCATTTTCATCTTTTCTTCTGAGGACTTGCATCAAACAAAGAAAATAGCCCAAAGAGCACATAGATTCATTTTCATCCAACTGAGTGCCAGCAATTAGCAGCTTTAATAAAATTAAATAAGCAATTAATTAGTGTACAAGATATAACTACCTCTCTCCATCTTCCTACAAGCTGCAGTAGTGCTATCACCAAGATGCTCATGCCAAATAAATAGCAGGCCAATTACCTCTCTGAATTGAGCACTCCACAAACTTGGTCTTAATCCATGCCTTCCCCTAAAAGTTATAGCTCAGGAAGTCCGTAACAGTATAAAGCAACTTAAATAATGTGGCATATTCTCCATGAATCTAACTGCAGATATCCTCAGAGCTCTCCAGTGCCAGCAAAACTGGCATCAGTATGAATGCTGTGTGACTCATCTCATACGTGGGGAGAAAAACATCTTGTGTTCCATGCAATAACTCTTAACTCACTAACTATGTGGGAGCACCCAGTCCCTCACCTGAGCTATCAGGGTTTTAAAAGAATCGCCTTTTATATGGAAGTCAACCCCTTGGTCACAGGGGCTGCTCACACGCCCAGAAGTCAACCTCATGCCAGAAATACTGCACTAAGTGTTGAAAGCCACACCAGTCAGCACCTGGCAGGATTTGTTTTTTAGTATCACACTTTTAATTTTAATATCAAAATTTTTTTTGCAAATTACTATGGCTTTTTCTTGACAATTACAGATTTTTTTAAAATGGAAAAATACGCTTCTCCCGAGAGAGAGGCAAGATTCAATCTATATTAAGAGCTGGGTCCTTGGTTTCTCTATGCTAAGCAAACATCTAGTATTTCAAGCTACCATAAATTAGGAATAGCAAACACATTTTAAAACTCAGCTGTCTGCAGTCCTCATCCTTTAGAACTTTAATACACAGATACTGTTAAAATGAAAGAAACTGTGCCTCAGGACATTTGCTTAGATTTATATTTTTTTTTCCTCCAAGAAATAGCTTTGGTAAAATATTTGTTCATATACTATGATTTAAGCAACAATTTCACATACATCAAAATTTGAAAATTGCTGTTAAATTGGCATGCATCAATAATTCATGCACCATTTCCCCCCCAAACTGTGAAAAAGCACTTTTTAAATTAACAATATACCCACAATTCTTTATGGCTTTCACATGACTCTTGCTTAAAATATTTTACCTTCACTCGTTTATTTTTGCAAACATAACAGCAACCTCATTTTGACACACCTCAGCTTTACTTTACAAACGCACACATGGCAGTCAGACTAGCACAGGGGAAGAAACATAAAAGCAAAACAGAGACTCTATTTGTGTTTATGTATAAACTATACTGGTACTAAAGCTTTGGACTCTAGATACGCGATTTGATTCCCCATCAAATCAGTCAAAGAAGTTTAGATGAGTTCCATTTCTCGTGATGAATGTGTGTAAATCCCTGTAATATTCACTGAGATTAAATACACATAGAAATATGAAGCGATGCTTTAACATTGTATTAAAAAGCAGGCATAGATAAGACTGGTGTACAGAAATAAATGAAAATTGTTCTGTTTTGTGAGAGGAAGTTGTAAAAACTAAACTCCTGGCAAAGAATCACTTTTGTTCCAGTTCTTATCTCTGTAACTACATATCCCAGCAGAGCTGGGTTCCTTGCTACAGAACCCAGGAAAAGCTGTTCCCTGTGTCTAAATCAACTTCTCCCCTTCTAGCACAGGGATTCCCTTTCCACAGCCCAGATTTGGGACTGATTTACCCGTATATTTTAGCTGAGTATCACTTCAGTTATCTACAGCTATCAGTCTAACAAATAATTTTTTTAAAAATGTTTTCTAACTTGGGAAAAGTAACACCCTATAACATCCACTAAAGAATAGAAACAAAATAACTAGAAGGATTTGTGCTGTTCTTGCTGAAAATGCCAGATAAAATAGCAATGGCAAGTCTTAGCAATTGCTGGACTCTTCTCGTTTATTTTAACCTCAGCAAGTATTAATCAGCATGTCAGAGCATTAAACAACATTAATTAAAATAGACTTCAGATCACCTTGAAATTTGTAAAATTCAATGTGCAATCGATCAAAAATTACCATTTAACATAGTACCTAATGTTACGTTTTTACCCATTTCTAGAACAAGAAGGAAACTGAAGGCAAAGCTTTCTAAATGCATACATTTTACAGAGCCACACTTAAGCAAAGCCTACAAACTCAGAACAGGTCCATGGTAGCAAATATCTGAACTTTGCGTTGAGTGAACTAAAAGGTAAAAGAATTCATTTTCCTGCCTGAGTAATAATTAACACTGATAAAATTAGAGCAAATTCTGAGCACTCTCATTTATTCTCACTGAGGTTACACCTGTATTTTCCTTTTTTATTTCCATGTTGGTGGTTAAGTCATTTTGTTTTTTTCTCAGCTTAAGTCCCAAGCCTTTTCTCTAGTTAAGTTCACACCAAGTAGCATCCTGCAAAAAGCTTTCTTTTGTGGCCAGGCTCAAACCACACTGTTAAACCAATCTGTTCTTGGTGAAACCACTGAGAAAGAGGTGTTCAGCTCAGGGCTGGCACAAGGTATGGTCAAAAAAGGTAAGAAGGAGCACTCACTGAAACCTTAAAATCAGGAATTATAACGTTCACCACAGCGGCTCATTTCTTTACCCAAGTAAAGAATCTTATGCTTTCCAGATTTTAGTGAAGGGAAAAAAAGGAATTCTAATAAAGATTCAGGATAAAGAACACAGTGCCAAAAAATCCTATATGAAAAAGTTGGTTTACATAAGACCTTTCTTATTAGAAATGAAAATCCATGATATGCAACAGCTGATTGGTTTAAAAATCCTTCTCATCAATTCTGTTTCCTAGATTATTATCCATGAAATTTAGTGGCTGAGTAACTAATGTTTTGAACCGTCCTTGAAGAGTTCTTTGGCCCAAGAAATTTAAATAAGAGGGGGAGGGAGGGAATATCCATATTGCCAGAAGCAGCAGGAGGAAGCCATTACCGTTACTTACACCATCTATTCTTACTGAGAATGTTGCCCAATATAATTTACAAAATTTCTGTTGGAAGTACATTAGCAACTGAACAGCAAGCAGCTTCTAAGGGATAAATAGAAAAAATAAATTGAAAACCTAGCTTCCAAGCTTCAAATGTTATTGAACGTCAGCTGCAATCCCTGTAGTCAGCAGTCTATAACCTTTTAAAGCCCAAAGAACACTTTTTTTAATGTGCAGATTTCATCTGACTTTGGTTTAAGAAACTTTTTATGGATTCAGTTAAAATAAAATGACAATTAGTTCAAATATAAAAGCATCCTTCCACATAAATTAACAATACAAGGTGCATAAATTGTTCATACAAATTTATTATGTATGCATGCATATACATGTGTATATATATATATATACATGCCTTTATGTGTATATACACACACAGAGCATAACGTGCAATTTCCAGGCCACATTTTATTTGGTAGTGAAACAGATTCCCTGCTAGTTGCACAACACTCTCAAGTGCTTAGTTAAACTTTCGCATTGTTTCAGAATCTTTAATAGCCATTTGTGTTCTTTACATTTTAAAACAATAAAAAGGACAGAATGCATTTTCTCAGTATAAACACAATGCTTCCCTGATTCTTTTGTAAGTAGATCTCTCTTTTTTTCCTATTTTAATTTTTATTGGAAGTTCTTTTGGCACAAAAGGTCTGTACTCTGTGAGAATAAAAGTCTCACCCTGCCTTCTCACAGAAAACATTCAAGAGGGCACTAGAATCAAGAAACTCTTCAAGGTGGATCTCATGAGGTTTTCTACTAATCTCGCCCTCCAAGGATAATGGTGTAAAAAGCAGTGAGAGGCTGCTGCTTGCCAGCTCTGCCTTTCTGGGTAACCCCCAGGGGCTGGATGTTTTCTCAGCCCTAAGTTCGTCGATCTTCCTCTTTAACGCCAAGGATCATGGCACATAGCAACCTGTTCTAACACGAGAATATGCCTTGTATCATGCAAGGTTAAGATCTTTGTGATCTCTTGCCTTTACAGCCTCTATGTGGTTAGATTCCCTTGGTGTAACCTCAGAAAAGAAGGAATGCGCTGGTTTACAAACTTGTAAAACAGTGGGCACCCCTAGTTTGCCATACCAATATACTGTCAGCTTACGATATTGAATTTCATTGCATTGTATATATGAGTCTGTATATAATAGCAGAATTAATCATTCATTACTGGTGCCAGACTAATAACCTGAGAGATGTACAGATCATACAGGTCTTAATTAAGAGTGCAACCAACAATTACAGATAACAAAACAAGTGTCACCACATCAGCTTGGCTATATGCCACTATCTATCCGACTTGTCATATTTGTTCAGTTCTGTGCCAGCTGACAAGTACTCTAATAGCTGTAGTTCACATTAGGAATTTGTATTCACATCCCATGAAACAAAAGAGCAACTCACTCAGTGTAAAGTAGCTAGTACTCCGAGTGTGCTTGTCAGTCACCACTGAGCTGGGCCAGCAACCTGAAGGCCAGAAGAGATGTAAAGATTCTGCATTTTATCTCTAGACTGATTGGCTTTGTTACACCAATGCTATACATTGTACATTACATAATCAAAATCAAAGTATAACCTATTGCATACACGTAAGATACAAGACCTTTAACGAAACTCCTATTTCAATAGAGGGGTCAATGCTTTCTCAGACATCATGTCATTTTGTTCTTTCATATATTTTCATTTATGTTGCTGCTTATTTTGCGTATTTCCATTTTTCCTCTTTGAAAATAGGTCTTTCATTATGTCATCTATATTTATGTAACCTACTGGCTGGCAGCCTTGCACAATGCTGTGACTGCCTCCTCTTGATGATGGACACAACAATCCATTTCTTTTCCTGATGGGATTACACAAATCATATGCTGAAATGCAATAAATGAACAGATTTGGAGATGAGAGAAACTGTACTTTATAACAGCCTAAAAGACTTTACCTGCATCAGTTGAGAATTGTCTTTGGGTTTGGCTAATGAAATAGAAACTTGATGCTGACTGTTAGATGTCCCACCATTCTACTTTTTTCAAAGGAACTTTTAGACATGTACTTAGAATTCTGTTTGGAGAAATAGTAACAGGAGAATGGCACATGCTTCTGACTTCTTCCCCTTTCAAGTTAATGATGTTTCTTGGTAGCTTTTTATCCCATTTAAGAAAAAGATACTGTCAAGGATTGCAGAACAAACAGCACGTGGGGGGTGAAATTCACCTCGTGTGCTGAAAGCTCCACAGCTGACAGTAACTGTGGGCTAAAAGAGAGGCAAAGTCAGCATTCCCATAGTAAAAGGCATTTAACAGCCTTTCCCATGAACTTTCCAATCCTACCATTCAATTACATAACAACATATGTACTCCTCTCTCTACTCGTAATTTCTTCACATGGGAAGATGTAGGATTGTCAGCAATTCCAGAGATTTGCACGTCTCTCCCCCCTCCACAATCTGCCTTCAAGCAACACAAGAGAAGCATCAAGACAAGTCATTTTCCTAATTTTCAGGAGCATGCAGATAGCTGCTCCAGTTAGCTCATCCCATCCCCCATGCAAGTCCTGTGTGGTCTTCAATAATCACTGTGAACTTCTATAGAATAACATCTGTTCTGAGAGCAGGACTCCTTTGTATGAGATTTTTACATGAGAAAGACTGACAGATTATCTGTGTGTACATATTCTGCCAATATTATTTATACACCTTTTGGAAGAAATTATTTAGACAGAGAATACACAGGTCGCAGTAAGACAAGATTATTATACAATGGTGTACAAAGAATAAGATAGAGCATAGAAAACGGGAATTTGTTACCAGAAACAAGTGAAAACTGCTGTGGGACTTTTCTACCTTTCTGCCTCCTGAGAGAAGTACATCCATGAGGAAAACAGGCCTTACCTTCAAATAAAAGCTCAAATACATGATCCATGTTTCTCCCCAAGATCATTCTGTGAAAGCAGTATCCAAGATTGAATAAGCAAGATAGTCCAGATCACCACCAACTTAATTTGTATCTGACATATAATAGGCATTTACAGCAGAAATTTATCAGCTAAATCTACATAATGGAGGACGATTCCATATGAACTATAGTATCTACTGTCATAATGTAAAAGACGGTATAGGCAGGAGTGGTCAATAACCAGCTAGCTTATTAGTAACACCTTGCTAAATAAAAAGCCAAAAATATGAAATCCACTGGAATTTTTGCAGTCTTTAGGCTTACAAAAATCAATTGCTTCTTTTCCAGATTGTAATATTTCTTTTTCTACGTGGCCTATGTTAGGAAGCTCAGCACATACGTAGAGCCAAGGGCAGAAATCATTACTAAATCATTGCTAATCTCTGGCATTATACTTCCATACAGGGTAACAGAAAGCTCCTTTCCATCCACAACTTTTAAACAGAATTAAACAACCCAGTCATCATGCTAGAAGATGCCATGAGCTTAGGCAGACGCAAATGATTATAATCAAAGTCAGTGCTACACAGGATGGAAGGAAACAGGAATAGAAGAACAAGGGCTCTCATCAATCTGAAACTCCAATGCTTTTCCTAGAAGGATGTTAAGTGGCTTTGCTTTTCTTCACTGCCAGTCGCCTTCTTGTAAAAGCTTCTAACTGCTGTTTGAAAACTATCCCATTCGTCCCTACCAGCTATCAGTATAAGCCTACATTGTTCACAAGGGTCTGGCTTAAGCAGCTCTGCAGAAACAAGAACCCAATTCAGTGAGTGAAAACCCCTTATCTCCCATTGATTCAAGGAGCCATGAGGGAATCATTATTATGGAAGAGGCATTTAGCAGTGCCTGAATCCCACATGCAGACTGCACCCAGAACTGCCACTCTTGCTTCAACGGGTAATAATTAACCAGTGTTCCTGATCCCAGTTGTATGAATCAAGGTCTCAGGATCTGGCCTCACACCTGGTAGGAATAATTTATCAGAGATTTTATGTATGACAGATAATCAGAAGGCCTGATTTACAGCTCATTTATACTGAATTACTCATGTAAACAGCATAAGCATATGCAGATTCTATAGCTAAAGTGTTTAAGGTGAACTCTTGGTAAATCTAGGAGAACATCACCAAGAATACAGGATATTCAGATGATACTTTTAAGAGTCACTGCTAAGTACTGGATTTGCTTGTGTAGTCTTGTACTTTTAACAGGGAGATGCCAATGTCAGCAGGAAAGGTGTTCCTAGGCAGTCTTGTAAATGAACTTTTCTAAAGCTCTTGAGCTTCCAATGGTAAAATATAAACAAGGGTGCAGAAAATACCCAAGGATTTAGCATTAATTTAGATGCTCTAATCAGATCCTTGAAGTTGTTCCCAATATTTCAGAGTCAATTTATTAGGACCATAACCATTTTGTGAATCCCTGTTTCACAGTCTAAGGATCAAAACCAACCATTTATTTCTTTTGAACAAATGACTTACCAGCTCTACAACTAAAATGCAGACATAAATAAGCCAAAGAATTTATGCAGTAAGGTGTGGCAGACCCTATATACAGAAGATTATTCATTTAATGGATTGGAAAACAGGGCAGAAAACAGGCTATTCTACATTAATAGTCATTACAAACTTGGAACCATATGCAATAAATACATTGTGCGTTTACCTAAATGACTGTAGCTAACTGGAGTGTAAAGAGCAGAAGATATTCAGTTCTCAACTCAGTGATCTCACTGCCAAAATACAAGCCTTTGATTACTATATTTACCATTTTATACCTCCTAGATCTGTTTTATGCAAAATAAATCCCAGGCAACTTCACTGACCCAAATCCCATTTGCAACTAACCATCTTCAGTAATATTACGGTATGTTCACATTCTGCTGCAGTAAAAAACAAACAAACAAACAAAACCCCACATGAATCCTTTAGGGTACTGCTCACCAATTAAAAAGTGGCATATTAAACTTCTTAAAACCTTTGTAATCTGCAGTATAAAAGCACATTTTATGTTAGTAGATAATTTAGCATCCATAATCTAATTAAATGAAGTGAGTGACAACTGTATTCTCTACATAAATGATATATCAGTAACAGATAATGTACGTGCTTAAGAGACTGGAACCCCATCAAAAAAGTTGTTACAAACACTTGCCCTTATCATAAATCCAGCTAACATTATGGGCTAAATTCTGCTGCCTTACTAACATCTCACCAACAGGGGACTATCTACCAGAGGAGAAATTACTTACACGAGTGAAGTTTTGTGAGACTAAACCCCCAGAATATTTTTGCTTAAGTAACACAAACAAGCAAATACATTTCTGGTGTTACATAGAAAGCTATGCCACCCTATAAACTTCAATTAATGTCATCCTCAGCTCCACAGCTGAAGTTATTTCAAAAACGTACAGAAAGTACAGAAGTATTTCATGCTGGCTACAGATATTCTCAGAGGAAAAAAACCAACAAGTACACTGAAAAAAAAATTAAAAAAAAAACAAAACAAAACCCCCCACAAAACTATCTCCTTTCCATCACCTACCACCAACACAGAGCATCACCGCTCTAAACATTTATCTAGGACTAGGGAAATATTTCATGTTAATTTTGGATGTTTCCATAATGCATGGGAATGCAACAGGTGACAACACAGCACTATGCCCTCAAAGGGCACTCTGCAGGTTTGCACTCACAGCGATTGTTGTGTTAGTCCTTGGGAGTCCTTCTCCTCTTTTAAAGCAAACCCTTTGAAAACACTGTCTTTCCTACCCACCCTCTTTTAGTATTGCATGTGCAACGGGAGAGCCAGTCGTGCTGACAGCATTATTGGCACCATGTCTGCAGTCACAGCTTGTGATTATGGTACCTTGCTGAAGTGCGGGACACCTGTGTACACTGAACTTTTCTAGTGCTCTACTGCTGCTTCTCTTTAGTCATATTACTGATGAGAAAACAGCTTAGAAAAATCAATGGCTTTAAATTATAACTTTATGCACTGAATATACAAAGCCACTGCCAACACAGGAATACTTTTTCCATGACTAAAAATCAATCTTTCTGATGTTTTTACTCTTTTAGCATTTTTAAAAAAAAAAATTTATTTAAAGCTTTTCCCCAGCCCCCAGCTGCATCTGGTTGCTTTGTTCAGGCTTTCTTCAGGTTTCCTGCTCAAGAGACTAGTTTTATCTAAAAGGTCAATTCATTCAGCGGGGCACCAAGCAGAATTGAATATAATTATCCCAATCTTTACTGTGTAGAATTCATGCTTGAATTCATTCAAAAAATAGCAAGCAGTATAATTAACTCAGAGCCCAACCAAATCTATTGAGAATGCCTCAGGTATCATACAGTCCCACTTACAATAGAACATTTTCATTTAAAGACATTGTACATATTAACCCTAGTCAGCATCCAATTACTCGGAATAAGTGAATTCTCTGTTTCAGGAATGTAATTTGAAAATGTTGTCATGCAATCTGAGGTAAAAGGTCTTTTTTCATTAATCTAGCTCTCATTAAACTGGAAGCCTGTAGGTTATTTCAAATCCATTAGATTTAAATACAGGTGATTACAATTCTATTGCACATAAGACAAGAGAAATGTCTTTTAGAAAATATTGTGTAGTTTAGAGGAGTTCATGAGTTTGTGAATTGCCTCATAATTAAAAAAAAGCATCTGACCAGAAAAAGAAGGGTTAATGTTAACCTAACAATTACATATAAACTATATGGTGAAATGAAATTCATTTTTAAATGCACATGACTCCAAGATAGCATTAACACGTCAGACAATCCAGATGTCAAGATAAGCATCCCAATATTTTCATGCAAATTCCTCACATCCCTCAAACAAAAAAAAATATGTGCTTTTTAGGATTTTGCCCATGATCACAACTAGAAACTTTATAACAATTTTTCATGTAGTAATCTAGCAACTCAACCTCTTGGTTTAGTTAAACATGAGAAAGCTGAACCCTGAAGGATTTCAGACTCCCATGAGAGTCCCCTTTTACAGATAAGTCTCATGAGGGGTGATCTTTACAGCTCGGAACATGAAAAATTCACCCACCATAAAAAATTCTCAACTACGCAACACCTGCAGAACTCCCCAAAATTCACTGCTTTGAGACTGTCCACTTTCTTGATCCATCTTGACTGAAGGACAACAAACCTCTAAGACAATAACCATGTTTTTACAATTACAATTCAAATTACTGTTTGTCTTGTTCTAATAGGCTTTGTACATGCATGTAAAAATATCATGAGCGCTTGGAGTTTTGGGACATGCTGAATGTGTGCATTGAAGAAAAACGTTTGCTAATACTTACTTTTGTCATCCTTCTTTGAGTAATGCCTTGGGACACTGGGACATTGGAAAATTGGAAAATCGAAAGCTTGTGGCAATTCTGCTGAATTGTTTATGTACAAGATGGCACTGCATTGCGTACCACCTTAGACAGCACACTGCATGATTCCCCCAAAGTCCCAGTCAGTTCTTGACTGACTTCGATCTATCGTTTTCTGCCTGTTTCTCTCCTATTAATATGCCAAGATTTTTTTAAAAATAATATTTAGCAAATGGCCTTTCTCTAGAAAGGGCAGGTTGTTGAGATACTCAGTCACATAGATCTCTTCACTTGTGCATTTGAGTCCACAGTCTCTTACAGGTACGGAGTCACATGTAAGCCACTATTATAGAAATTGTCACCTTGCACATCCTTCAGGTGTGCAAGCATGTAATTTCCAGTAACATGAGACATAAAATCATTTATGGCTGTACTGGAAAGCATATCATATTGGTGGTAAAATACTGCAGTCCATAACTCAGTAAGGCAACCAACATAGACACAAACATGCAAAATGCTACAAAGATCAGACCACTTAAAAATTCATCAGGATTAACTTCCTATTAATTCTTTCAAGGGCTAATGAACAATTCTTAGGAAGGCTGAGGAATAAATATCTCCTAATGACTAAACATTGTTTATGTAATAGATATTCTTGAGGACAGAAATCCTGAGTATAGTGCTCATTAGGGTTCTTATTTTAAAATGTTGAAAGTTAAAAGAAAACTAAAATATTTAAAACCAGATTTGGTTTTCCCCTATTTATTAAAGCTGTCTGACCATCAGTCTGGAATATGAACCAGCTGCAGCCCTCACGTAACATTTCAAAAATAAGAATTTTCTGAACTAATGTTCTGGTTACTTGTTGCAACCAGAAAACCAGAACATTTATCTGAATTTTCCCAACAGTTTTTAGCCTGTACCACCATTTCAAATCTCCAACAAAAATACAATTCAGCCCCTAGAAGATCCTCCTCCTCTGCACATTTGACTTGTTAGGCCTAGTACAAAGTCTATCTTGCATAAAACAAAAACCTAATTCTTCTTTCTTGAATCCACCCACATCTGTCCTTAACAGCTGTCTTCTCTTACAATCTATTGCTTAGGACCTAGTTCTGTAATAAACTACAATGGCTATCACCTTCTGATGTGGCACTACAACTTTTGTCATACAGACCACCAGAAGTAAGTCTGAAACCTGGAGCCAGACTAAATTACACAGACAACAAGGGAGCAGTATTTTAGAGTAGCATTTATTATATTTTTTTAAATTAAGAAGATAGATGTGTTCCCACTGTGGTCCACACAGTCCCTGTAAACATCTCAGTTATGTTTTGTTTCATCTAAGCCTGCTCATGAGGAGGATTTATGGGTGCTGGTTAGCCCTTTTGCTGCATGTCATCATAAATTATATGTACACATATGCATAAACACACATGCATACATATAGTACATGTATATACAACTGACTTGAGCTACCAACTTGAGTGGCTTGCAACACTAAATACACATTATGCCACTGTCTATCCATTTACATGCATAAACAATTATACAATTGACACATGAAAAGCTATTCAAAGTAGATCCTTCTTCGTAATTCTTATAAAGGCTGAAAAAAATCAGCAATATTTCAGAAGATGCTCAAGAGACTTACAATGTAATATGTAAGAGATGATTGTTATTTAAAGATATTATAAATGTCAAATTGAAAAGTACCTGAAAAAATAATACAGGGAGTCAGAAGTATGATTCAGCAACAGGGACTTAAAAACATAGAAAAAGAAGAGTAAATCTGGTATAATAAAAAAAAAAAAAACAACACAAAAACCCTACAAGAAACAAAAAAAGGATGTCAATGGATGCAGTGGCTAGACAAATAGATCAAGTGAAGTCAGTAAACTTCAATAGGGCCAAGAACTGCACTAAAGATGGAAAGAAATTAAAACTACCACCATATGGCTATTTCTGACAAGATGGTATGTTAGATGTCCCAGCAGAACCAGCAGCAGAGGGAAAGAAAGATCCAGCAGCTGCTCTCCATTCTCACTGATGTTTGAGCCTGTTAAAAACCCACTTTTCTTTAAGAGTTACTGCTGATTGTGATACTTTAAAACATCGGTATCACCATGTATTTCCCCACTTCAAACTGTCCAAGAAACAAAATATATAATCAGGTTACAAAGGCCCATACCAGAGTTTTCCACAGGTGAAGGCAGTAGGGCAGGTAGATGGACAGAATGAAAGTCTGTCATTTGGCTTTATCCGCAACAGGGAATCCCTACAAGTCAGAAGTTTAGAAAACACTCAGCCCTGGACAACTTTGAAAGACTGGGGAGAAAAAAAGCAAGGTTGCAGGAGACCTCTCTCCCAAACTTTTTCTGAGACCTCACCTTCATTGATACTCAAATATTCAGATATGTTCAGGTAGATTTTCTTAATACCTTTCTCTGTATTTTGAGATCTTCGTTGCTTGTTCTTCTTTTTCTGGTCTAACTGTTCAGACACTCACCTGAAACTGAAGTGCTTTTTCTATCCAAATGCAGATGTTTTTTTGTTGGGGTTGGAAGGAACCTCTTAAAGACCATCTAGCCTAGACCAGAGACATCTTTCACTAGATCAGGTTGCTCAGAGCCCCATTCAGAGTCTTTTTAGGTGTAGTCATCACTCTATACCAGTGTGTTCCAGCATTGATTATGCTTATTGTACTGCATGTAAGCATGTGTTAAAAAGTCTTCACCCCTGAATGTTAGGAGAAAGAGTTGATTTGATTCTTAAAATCAGAGAAAACACAAGGTATTTTTTTGAGCTGCCACTTTCAATGTACTGGCTGGAGGAATCCCCCATGTTGTCTTGCTCAAAAGCACTAAGCTCTGTAAGACGGCACTATGAGGAACACTGAATTTTCGTAAGTTAAGGCAAGATAATAAAAATGGTTTAGCATTATTTATAATGCTGATTAGTGAACACTAGCACAATTCTCCTCTAACTGCCTGTTACCTCAAAATCTGGTTGATTGAACCTAGTAAAGACAGATAGTAGAAAATACCTAGACAGTAGCTGCAAAGCCAGGAGAGAAAACTAAGCAGAAAGCAAAACTCTTCATATAGATTCTTACAATATACATAAATTTGTATACTAAGAAAAAACAAATCAAAAAAAACCCACAAATTCTAATTCCAGAGTAGTTGCTTCCCAGTTCTTATGACTAAAACTATTAAAATAATAGCATAATTCTAAAAATAAAAGGGAATCAATTTAATACAGCAAAAATATGAGCATGAATAACGTTGCATGCTTGAATTCAAACCTGGATCAGGCTAAACCACACTTTCTTGCATGCATATTTTTACTGTATGATCAGTCCTACAGAATTAAATGCAATTACTTGCTGTAACCAGCAAATAATAACCAGGTGTTATTAAATAACACCATACCATAGTATGTAGGATTCCTTGCACAAACAGAACAGATCCCCACCTTTTATTTTGTCATTACAGAAGTTATTCAAACTCTCTGACCACTTTTTTTTTTCCCCTTCCCCCTCTGTGGTGGAAATGCAAGCAGCATATGGATCTTTTTGATGAAGTCACTTATCTTTGAGAATGTAGAATTACAAATAGCCCTCACTAAATGGCACAAGAATAAAAAAAAAGAATCAGAATTCAAGTATTTTAAAAACTTTAAAAATCTACAAAAAGCCTTAACTTCTGATTAATCGAGTGGATAATGCAAGATTGTTCAAAATTCTTCTTTAAATCAGAGTACCATTGTAAATATGACTAATAATAGAGATACCAGCAAAAAAAATATGAAGCATATTATCTATGTGGCTCTATATAGATCAAACGTTTACATTTAATTGTTCTTACTTACAAAAGAAGGCATTTTGTCATTTCTTGACAAACTAATAATTACTTCTCCATTAAAAATTACTATTCAACTGAAATGCATGACCTTTCTCTCCAAAGTACCACATGCTTAGCAGCTGTCACTGGCTTCAAGATCTAGCTCTATCCAAGGAAGCAAACCCAGATTCTGGCATGCTAGTCAAAACTGATGGCACATCAAGACCCATGTTCCTAACATTTGCAATGCAAGAGATCCATTAATCTGCCATCTATGTGTACGTAAGTAGGTAGACGAGATGGTAAGACCCTTCAGAACATGGCATCCCTTTGAATCATTCCACCTGGAGTTGACACACAGGTACGTACAAGCAAGTTTTACAGGGACCATCTGCAGAGAGTTGCTCAAGTTAAGTGTACAATGGGATGGTAGGAAAACCTACTTTAATTGCATCAGACAGTATTCTGAGCATCCCTTAGCATTCTGTTCACACGTCACCTCTATTCTGTCTGCCTCCCAAAAATACTAGCGAAAAAACATTCTACAACCCACAGAGGACTTGACCAGCTTCCATCCCAATTTGTATGCCCACTCAAGTTACTTTTCTGTTAATTGGTGTGTTTTACAACTGTGCACCTGTGTGAACTAACAGGTTAGTATTCCAGGCAGATACTCTAAGCACAGTGCTTACAGTGTTCCTCCACTGAGCTCAAGGGTTTTCTTTAACATGTGCATTGCCCCCTGAACATTCATTCATTTTAACAGATTCCCATGATGTATGTCATAATGTCAGTAAGTTTTGCATTCTTTGAACTCCTGGCAGGCACCATAGAGGACACAGAGTGCCAGAAGCCGCGATCATGGCAGTGGCATGAAGGAGGGATGCACACACGTTTGAAATGAGGCAGAGAGATTAGTTTGGCTTTGATTTCACAGGGTTCTGACACAGGGGAGGAAAACTTGGGAGGAGAGGAAACAGGAGAAAACGGAAGTCAAACATCTACTTCTGAATATTATCTAATAGAATTTTATGTAATACAGAGTAAAAACACTTAGTAAACCAGCTCTGGCCACTGGGAGAACTTAGCCTTATGGAACTGGGATGACCAAAGTGCAGATCTTCGGGGGGGACAAAAGACTTTCAGAGAAATCTGCACTGAGCCTTTACACATATTGCAAGGCAGAATGGGCCCTGTGAGGGAGAGGGAAGCATATAACTGAACTGTTAAAAGAGTTTTGCACTCATGCAAAGAGGGAATTGCTATCTAGTTTCAGAAAGTCATGTGCAAGGTAGCTCTTTGCACAAAGGGGATTCTGCGAAGTTATTAAAAAGTATTAAAAGAAAGGCAGATTGTATATTGACCTTGAGAAGTCATGGAACAGCAGTAAGGCATGAATTGGAAGCTGGGTAGCAGTATACCCCATGACAAAGCTGTGTGTATTTTTATCACTTTAAGCATCCAAGTTTTGCACACCACCAATAAAAGGAAGGTAGCATACAGAAAGTATCCTGGAGGCAGGAATAGAAGCAGTGGAGGTTATACTCTTCATCTTAGGGAAAAGAGGAAGTGTGCCTGGAAAATGCCAAGACTGGTCAGAGAGAGATAGTCAAAGATGCACTATTCTTGCTTCTTGCACTTAGGAAGTATTTATGAATATTGACAACACATATACCACAAACGTTTCAGCTGATTTGAATCAAAACACCTATGTTTCAACAATAATCTCAATTTCTTAAAAAAAGTAAGAACAACGTGAGTCAAGCCTAAAATCAGTGGAAGTAGGGTATCATGAAATTAAGAAATATTCACAGAAGTGGATAAATGGCATGCTATAAATAAGGCTGACACCTTGTTTGAGCTCACCACTATGTCATACCGAAAAGAAGCACTCCTGGTTACTACTGCCATTTAGATAGAGCAATGACATCCAGTCAAGATCTTGGAGCAACAGAGACTCAACTTATCAGCCAAATACCGCAAAAATCTGTGCAAAGTAGTGTAAAATACACACTGTGAAGTTACTCTTCTTCTTCTACATATATAACTTATGTATAGACAAAAAGGCACTGTTTTCTAGAGATGTACTAATTTTCATATTAGACGCCTTTTAGATCATCAAGTTCACTGCCAAGTTACTATTAAAACATGTCCCTCAGCACTACATCTACACATCATTTAAATACCTCCAGGGATGGTGCCTCAACCACTTCCCTGGGCAGCCCATTCCAAGGCTTAAGAACCCTTTCAGTGTCAAAACTGAACACAGTACTCAAAGTGCAGCCTCACCAGTGCTGAGTATAGGACTTTTTAGGGTGAAACAATTTTCAAAGGATACGTGATGAATGCCGATTTTGTTTGCTCAAAGCGAGGCAAAAAAACTACTCAGCATTCCTTAAAAAGGTGTTAACAGACTGTTTTGGCTTAGTTCTTAGGTGTTTACATGAAGTCTTTAAGATAGTTTTTAAATACACACACTTACTTCCACTAGAATCCTTTTTATTCAGACAGAATAGCTATGATTGCAATTCTCAAGAATTTAGTAGACAACAGGCAACTTAATCAAATCTTATTTCTATAAATTACTGTTTGATCTTACAGATGCTACCTACACTGGTGGATAGCTACCATTTGAATCTCTATGCTCAGTGATTACTTTGAAAAGTTAATTGAAAAACATTTGTTGCACTTTAAGAAAAACAACACTATATGGCAAATGTGGCCATTCTGCAAATAAAGTGCACAGGAAGAGAAATCTAGCTAATAAAATTTATGATTGACATTACTCTTCTCTTGTGGTTGACAGAAAAGAGGCTTTGGTGGTCCAGAGATAATAGCATCTTAATTAAGAATTTGCAAACCAATGTGAAAAAAAGGGAGACTGTAAGCATGAGCTGCTCTCTGAGTATATTTTAGAGCAATTCCTCCACACACAGAAAGAACAATTCCTTTTAAGGGAAGAGGATCATTTATCTAATTTTTTCAGGTGTGGGTGAGTTCAAAAGAAAACAGAGAAAAGTTTTGTTTTCTTTTATATTTAAAAAAACCTCTAGAGACCAAAATATACCAACTCAAACATATCTAACTCAGACAGTGAAAGCCTGAGGTCTGATTACAGTGTATTACCCTCACACAGGTTTAAGTTAACTGAAGAAGACAAACAAGGAAGAAGAGTTCTTACCACCGATGTGTAGCCTTTTGGAATGAAGGGGCTTTTCTTTAACAAAGCAACAGGAGATATCATCTTTCCCTGAGAAGGAATCATTCACTATAAGCACAATGTGTTATTATTGGGATTTTTAATTGAAATGTAAATTCTGGGAACGCTCTGACCTAATTTACTGCCAGAAAAAGAGGGCAAAATTCTCATTTTCAAAGCACTATATAGACACTTCACTGTTATTAATGAGTCTTGTTCAATGGCGTGGGCCTCTGCTGTTCTGCAAAGCTGACAGTATTTTACAACGTTCAGCTACAGCACCGTTGATTGTTACATCAAAGTAGCTTCCTCTGATTTGTTTCTTTGACAAAACATTTTTAAGAAGTAGTTTTAAGATAGTTCTAGACTGACAAACCTCTGTGGAAAGGATGCTGAGTGCACTGACAGCAGTGGCAAACCACAGCGCAGCCTACCTGACCTGGAGTAGGATTGTGCCTGGGAACTTCCACGCTCTTAATAGCTTAAATCAGATCAGAGCTCTTGGATTGTTTTGGTTTTTTCCTTGTTAAACGAGTTAATTGTAGGCTTGAGATCTTAAAGTCTAGCTGAAAAAAAAAAGAACCGAAATATTTCCAAGATATGCCCACAGTTGAAAGAGAAGTTTGATTCATAATGTTCCAGATAATGCTTATTTAAGAATTATTCTTAGGAGAGCCCTCTTTTTAAGCATTTTCATACACAAGAGTCCTAACACAAAGCCTGTATGTAGTATGTGCTTTCAGATGATATGTAGCCAAAACAAAAGTCTTTTTTCCAGTAAAGTTGGCACTCCTGTAGATTTCTTCCAGAAAGAGCTACCAAGTGTTTGCAACAAGGATGAACGTGGCAGAAACAAATTAATGGCAATCTAGGAGCAATAAAACTTTAAAAATAACAAATATCTATGTAAATGTGATCCTGTCAGAGACGTGAATACCAATTATATTTCTTACAAACTACAGTGTAATTGAAATGAAGTATGTCTAGCTCTTTAAACATCCAACACTGAAAAGCCTTACTTGCTTTTTATGTTTTCCATCTAACCTTTTTTTCTTAGGAGTAACTTAAAATTCCCTTCTCTTTCCTTGAGTTTATATATACAGCACTCTGAGCGCAAGAATTGCATCCAAGTATTTTGAAAATAATTTTGACCCTCTATTTTAAATTTTCAAGGTTCAAATCTGTGCATCTTGGAACTAAAGTTCTTTATAATACTTCTGTGGTTTTCTAACAAGCTTAAAAATACTAACCTGCTTTTTGCAGAGCAGTTCACCTTGAAACATGGTTATTCACTGTCACGCTCAATCTTAATTATCTTTAAAGTCTAACTGTACTTAAATTACAAAAAAAACCCTTATAATAAAATTATTTCCCTCTACTTTTGATAAAAGAAACACAATTCCCCATGTCATAAAATAAGTTACATGAGTAAAATTTAATGAAATCAAACAAGCAAAAACGTAGCTCTTGTTTGAACAAGAGGAAACAAATGACACTTGTAGGGACTAAAAGCACTCCATCTGAAGCCACTGCAGGAGCATGCCATGGCAAACTCAGTCCCAGGCTCCAGTAAAAGAAATAAGCACCTGCTAAATTTTTAGCATGTGAATACTCTTTTGAATTCTAAATTACTACACATTCACTTAAATGAAGTAATTTTCTGAATGTGGGGCAGAGTATTCAGCATTTTACAAGATCAGTCCTTAACCACTTAGGTGATCAGCATGGAATATGCACCCAAAATAACTAAACAAGCTTACTATGGTCTTTTAACTGACTTAATTAGTCATTGAATCAGACTAATACAGTAGCAATCTGGATTGCTGAAAAATTAAACACGAACCTAAAGCAGCCAATAACCACCTAGATAGACACACAAAGTCATTGTCTTGTTTTTAACATCCATGTATGATATAAGAATCCAACTTTCTAGCCAATAGAAACTATAGAGAAAAAGCCTGAAATATCTTAACTAATTGTTCTCTGTGTATCGTCAGATGTACAGCAGAGATCATAATGTTAACTGTGAACAAGTCACATAACAATGTGTATTCTAATATTCTGGCACAGATGGTTATTAAAGCAAAAGTACATAGAAGTCCAGCACCCGGCAGAAAGCTGAGATCAAAATGCAATTTGACAAAACAGAATGAAATAATTCTGGCAGCAGAAAGATCAGTTAGAAGGGTAATAATAACAACAACTAAAGAAGAGAAAGGATCCCTGATCTTGGAAATCCATAGGGCAGGAATTAAACACTATAATCAAATTGTTTGTGCAACCATTTAGCATCTCATTTTCTTGCTGTGCAAGCTGAAGAACCACTTGAGACAGGTCATCTTGGAGAGTAACAAAGTACACCAATAACTAACATGGGATTAAAAGAATATTGATAGCCTGTGACAAGCAGCTTCCTGAGAAATGTTTCTTAGTCAAATAGCAGCAATCATTAAATATATGAGGGTCAGTCAATTTAATCTGCTCTTTTTATATGGATTAGTTTAGCAAAGTAACAGGAGAGACAATTAATGCCTCCATAGCTTTTCATGCCATGACACTAGCCCATCATTTTTAAAACAAATACTTGAAAGATGATTTTCTACACTACTGCATATAGCTGTACTCCTTTTAGCAACTACTAACAGCACCTATAAGGACTGCCTTCACGGCGAGGCACAATTATACATTCCATTACAGTAACAGAATATACCATCTTTTGAACAGACAAATCCCTAAATATTTTATACAAAAATTTAATCTCCTGTACTGAAATAATAATCCCGGAGAGCCTTCACCCCTCTGTGCCACTACTGCTTTTACAATATAATTGGACTTATGTCTAGGGACATGACACCGCCATCAATAAAACACATACAATACTTGAATGAAATGTTGTTACTATTCAAGAGTGGAGAAAAGTCACATAAAAATTTAGGGCAGGAGACAAATAAAAATTGTCACCACAATCTGTAGGAAACTCCTGTAGATTGAAAAAACAAAAGTGACCTGCTTTGAAAAAAACAGTATCTTATATGCCATAGTAAAGAACTACACATAGCTAAAGGCATATCAGTTTAAAGCTCCTATTTAGAAAGTCAGAGCATGGGTCTACAAAGAATAATTAAATGAAACCCTAGAAGCATTTCTAATAGATAAACTATAACTAGAATTTGGCCAAAATGCTCAAGTAACACTTCAGCTCCTGATGGGAAGCATTGTGAGGCCACCATAAAGCTCTTGCAAGCAGTAGCCAACTGTCCAAGGCCACCAGAGAATCGGATGCAAGATTGCATTTCCAACTTGTACAGATACAGAAAGTTTTGACAATGTTACTGGATTTTCCAGGACCTCCTCAAGTAGCTATACATACAGGACGCAGCACTTCCACACACAGCCTTTCAAGCACTATGCTTTTCTCAGGTGTTTCCCTCTTGGCCCTTTCTGACAGTTGTTTGACAGAGGATACAAATTGTCTGACACAGATTTTAAAGTCTGATATTTAAGAAAACGAATTACAGCTGACATCTTTGGTGTAATCCTTTGTGACACAGATAGTTAGGGAGAGTGACACAGTTGGAAAATAATGTAAACTGAAAGCACTTGGAACAGCTCAGGATCCAAGGTGACTTTGTGGTGTAATTCACTACTTTTATAATTGTTTTGTGATACACTTTCTGGGTGAGATACAAAGCCCAGGAGAGTCAACAGGTCTGTTTCCATTGACTTCTCTGTCCTTTTTATCAAGTCCTGGTGAGAAAGCAATTCCAAGTCAAAGCATACTCAGCAAAGCTTGTACAGAATTAGATCTCGCAATTAGTCTTTCAAACTTCACTCCTTCAGCGTTGACTGCTGAGTGTAAATTTCCACCTTTTTTGTCTTTAAAGAGGAAAGACCTTTCTTTGAGCTAGAGAGGAAGAGACATCACAAACATTTCTGCTTCACCGTGTACTCCCATAAAGAATTCTTAGCATGCTGAGCCAAATACAATTCATGATCTTTTTTCTCTAGTTCATTCAATAGTGCAGTAGGACAAGAGAGGAAAACAAGTGTGTGCCCTTGATGTTATTCAGGTTGGCAGTAACTGACCTGATCCTATTATTCTGGAACCTTTCTTTTGATAGCTGTACATTGCCCCAAAGACACTGGTCAACTAAACAGCAGAACCAAAAGCACCGTCTTCTATCTTGAGTTTTGCTGGTAAAATGACAACAACAAAAAAAAACACACCAAAAAAACACCAGCTCAACAAAAATACCTAACACGCCCACCCCCCAAAACAATGCTCAAAACCCAAATCAGGAAAGCGTGGATACAAACTGAGTTGCAGATATAAACTTACTATCACTGCAAATTCTCAACATTATTTGAGACTGTGAGTCTTGTCATGAATGTAATGCCTCTAAGAAAATATGACATTTAAAATAAGTTTAATACAAAGGCAAATGAGGGAAAAAGAGCATTCAAGGACTAATTAGCTGGTACTAAAGAGTGTGACACTTTCCGGTTTGTTTTTTTTTTTGACAGGCAGATTAAACTTTATCATTCAATTTTTTTAACTAACAGTTAGAAGAGAGATATAGAACATAGTATCAGACTTTTTCTACAATCCTTTAACAACAAATTAATGCTCAGACACTGCTGAGACCCAGGGCATATCTTTTCCTCAGTTAAATTTAATTGCAAAAGATGGTTTATGAATCTTCCAAGATTACACAACTCCTATGAAAACACAGTGGACAAGGTTCCAAGAGCTCATTTAGACAAATGATACACTGCCTCTCTCACGGAGAGAGAGAATGAGGGTACAAAATACGGATCCTAGCATGCATCTGAACGTTCTTAATTTCAGAATAAGCATTTGAACTTACTGTTCCAGTTCTGGAACGTTATAAGCATAGAACACTATCATATGCAGGAAAAAGTAGCAAAATCTGGGCCTGTGTTGCTGTGCAACAACTTGGTAAATCTGGCCCTACTTAAGTTTCAGTGGCCACCAACAGTGTGAAGCATGGCTCAGAAAATAAGGAAAATCCAGTCCAGAGTAACCCACCCATTTTAATTAAAAACCAAGAATGGAATTAAAGGTTGCTTAAGGCAGTAATGGTAAAGTTGAATTAACGTCTATATGGAAAACCTTCCATTGATCATTCTGGAATGATCACATTTTAACATGTTTATTGCATTTATTATTTCTAAACATTTCTAAATTTTTACAGTCTATAAAACATGAAGAACAGAAAGTCTTGTCTTGGATCACTAAAATGGCCTTGGGACTCTTGTGTCCAGTTGCACAAGCTATTCATTGTGTTGGCGTAGAGACACAACCTTGAATTGTTGACTGACTCAAACACCATCCAGTGGTAAATGGGAGTTACTACATTACAGCAGCAGCTCCATCTACTTTACCTTCCCTTTACTAGAAGGAAAGCAACTTTACAGACACGAAGGCAACTCCGCCTCAGCTGAAGAGAAGTATCAAAAACATAAACCTAAGGGTACTGGGATGTAAATGCAGATACAAGAAAAAACAAACGCCAGCAATTACAGCTGCCATTTCATAGTAGACTTCCAATAAATGACCTTCCAACAACTTGAGTCAGTCTCTACGACGAGACAATAAAAGCAGGTTCTGTGGGTCAGCCATGAACTCTGCACTCATTAGAACATGACATTTATAACTTAAAAATATGCACTATCCAATTCCCGTGCTTTCTGCTATGTCCCCCAGAAGCAGCGTTCAGCAGTGCTCTATCTGCCTTTGCAGAAGTCTGGCTCCTCTCCACATGTCCCAACCAGGCATACAGGTCTTATACATGCTGAAAGAAAACATTCAATAGCCATAACAGAAAATAAGGAAGGAAGCAAGGAAGGAAATATAGCTGCTCTGTTAAGAAACAGATAAGTTGTTGATTTCTTTCTAGACAATCACCGTTCTTTGCATCATTTGGAGAAAAGATTCCTAGAAATTACAATGGACTGACTGTCCTATTGTAATATAGCCAGACAAGAGACATTGTTCTTTTCCTCCTTCCTCCGCCATCTCAAAAAGCCTTGCACTCCTATCAGAGTTTCATAAGGCACTTTACAAACATACTACTGAACTCCATTGCTGTACTTCACCCAAAATTCAAAACAAAATCCAACCAATTTGTAAGACAACAGGCAAGCCCCTCCTTTTTTTTTCCTCCTGACTTTAGCCTAATTTCCAAAACATTCATATAATTGCTTTTTATACATTTAACATTGCTTCTACCCATAAACTTCTAATTATAGAAACACTTTGGTCAGAAGGGACCTCTGGAGATTCTAAAGTCCAACCACCTGCTCAAATCAAGGCATACAAAGCATCCAATATGTATATCTATAAATAAATAAGAATATTTTTCTTCAAGTTCTCAGTTTTGTTTGACTTCAGAATAGATGTCCTAATTTACATTTTCCTGGACATTTCGTCTTCTATACAACTATAATTTCCTTGGCAGGAAGTTATTATTACTTTAACACATGGAAAACTGAGACAGAGAATTTGCATTTCGATTTGTCCATCTGGAAATCATCATTAAGATCTGAAGTTCTTAGGTGGGGTGACCTCATCAAAATATAAACTGTTACACAATAATTCTACCTCATATTAGGCCAGGTACTACCTGAAGAAATTAATTCACTTAATTTAGTATCTTAGAACAAATTAATCAGAAAATTTCATTTCAGAATTTCAGATATGCATTCCCAACCACAAAATTCAGGTTTTTCTAATTGTATTTGTATTCTACTATCTTGGTCCTGGAATATTCTGACAGCTGTAAAATAAATAACCTAAATCATTATTAAAAGAAAGAGTGGCATATTATTTTTAGTCCTTAAATCATCAGAATTGTTGCTAAAGAAAACAGAAATACAAGAACCCAAGACGCAAACACACTTTATAAACAGAATTCATACCTATAATGTTATTATTTGCCAGGATTTCACATATTCATGCCACCATGCCTACTCACACAAAGCATGCCAGGGACCTTCATTGGAGTTCTTATCTTAACAAAATGACCTCGTACCTAGTGAATACCTTGAAATGGCCAACATAGCTCATGATATCCAAGTCGCCTGACAGAATAACCTCTACTACATTTTACGCAAGTAACGAAACATGGTTACGTCAACACAGTTGTGTTGAATTTAATGCACCACAATTCACCTACTGGAAAGTCTTCATGAGATAAATCATATTTTTAAAGACAGTTATTCTTTTGTATATATGCATATATACATTCATAAAGAAAAAAAAAAAAAAGCATGTGAATTCAACTACTGAAGAGCATTCTGCAGTCAATAGTTATGCTGTTAGCAGCCCAGAACATGAGGGTTTGTCTGCAAAGGGCTGTGAGGGATATGCAGAAGAAGGGATCCTCACACCCACGCCCTGATGGTTAGCACACTGGAGGGCACACACACTGCAAAGGGATTGCTTGGGTACCCTGTGTTGTACCACAGGTCTTCTCAGATCACATCTGCCCCAGCCACACCGGGTTCTGTTCCACCACAAGACCACGGCAAAGACGAGCATGCCAGGGCTGCCAAAGAGGTAACACACTTCTCAAAGAAATGCAGTGAGAAGGGATGCCCCCATCTTAAGATAAAGAGGTATAACAGCAGGCTTACATACATACACAAAATTATTTTCTCAGAAAAAGTTGAATGTCCACTTCCACCTTGCACATGAAATCCCGATGCCAACAAAACCATTCTACGCTCCAGTACAGAGCCAGGAATTTACTACAGGTCTGGAATGTGACTGATGCCATGGATGCCCTCAATCCAAAACCATAATATTCCATACACTTTCATATAAATTTACCTCTGTTTTCTCTGTGGTAAAAGAAGCTCTAGCAAGAAAGAAACAGAGACAGTTACAAGTTTTGAAGAATAGAGAAGGCTGGCATCTAAGATGGCACAGAATGTGGGAAATGTTTTCTTTTAAAGCCAGGCGATAGCATAGCCTTTGGTGAGAGAGAAGAGGAAGCATAAGAAATGACTAATTCAGTAGAATAGAAAGAGTTGTATTTTTCACTTGAACCTTCGCAACACTTGACAGCAGTTAACTTCTTCATTTCACAGGCCTCAAAAAGGGTAACAGTAGTAGATAAGCTTATTCACATTTTGAAAAGCACCGAAGTAATCAGTTACACCATCAACAACAATAAACCAGTCAGCTATACTGAAGTTAAATATTCCATTGGAGCAAATACATACATGTAACAGCTGGTAAGTCATACTGCTAGCAGCTTTAGGAAAAAGTCATTGCATTGGTTTTTTATGTTTTAAGTCTTAGCAATATGATTTTTTTTTTAATGGGAAGATAAGAGATTATACAAAGCTTACTTGGTTTCAAAATACCACTTTATCTCTCCATGGATGCGCTGCTACAGTGTAGTTACCTCTGATGCCTTGTTATCTACAAGCATTTATGCAGTATTCCACTTTATCCACCCACTTCCATGCTTCCAAATCCTACTGGGTATGCTTTCAGGCTAAACGTATGAAAACCTTCCTCAGTATGGTTTAAAACATGAATATAAATAGGTGATTGTCTGTTGATACAAATACTTTAATTCTATTGGATTACTTAGAGTGCTTCACAGTTCAGGAATATTTTCCTCAGACAGAAGTATAAGCCTTAAATGTTTTGGTGTTTAGTTTGGTAGCCTAAATAATCCTTTCCTCCATTGAAGAATTTTGTGAGAAGTCATTAAACAAGCTGAATTAAACATAAGATACTGGAAGACATTGGTGGATAATGAGTTACAAACTTTATTGAATGTACTGGTGTTTGATAGTGCAAAAGCAAGCTGAAGTGTGCTGTATGCTAAGAGTAAAGTAGCAAACAGCTTTGTTCTGATATCTACACGAGGTCCACTGCAGATCAGGGTTCACATATGCTATAACTGTGTACCTTTTACTGTTTCATGTGATTATGTCTTTAAAGTCCATTTTTCAGAAAATTTTATAGCCATGTCCAATTTGGAGTGACCTTTATTCCCGATGCAGTATGAAACTAAAACAGTTGCTTCAGTCAGAAGTATTTTGGGCCCATTTGTTTGATTTTTGGAAGAAACAAAGTTAGAACTGCTCTAGAGAGCAAAATTTTAAATCTCCTGTATAGAACAAATGGGAGATGCTTATGAAGTAGCTTCTCAAATCTCAACTTTGGACTATAATATTTTTTTACAGATAAGACTCGTAAAGAGATGTGCTAGTGTGTGACATTTTATAAATATTCTAGACAAATTTCAACCAAAAGTTTTAGGTTACCAAATCTTCTGTTAACAGTAGCTGGTATTAAAGAATATAAAACCGTTATAACCTGCAATTCTAATTTTGTAATTTTATTAACTAACACTTTGGTTTTCTTATTTCAATACTATAGAGAAGTACAGGAGCAACCGAGTGGCACGTAGATACTCATAGCATACTCCTTGTGTCCCTTACCAACGAAGGAACATCATGGGCCAAGGCTTTTACTTTCATTGTTTTCTATAAAGCTCTGGAAACATTGTGGTACAATATAAACAGTGCTATACTCCAAATTTCACACAAGCATATATGTACTAGTGACCTACGCTGTGAGACAGCATATCAAGAGCAAGGGATGCAGCATCAGGACTTCTGTATTTCAGTGAGCTCCAGAAGGAGTCTGATTACATTCATAATTATAGAACCATAGAATTGTCTAGGTTGGAAGGGACCTTTAAGATCATCAAGTACAGCCACTAACCTACCACTGCCAAAACCACCACTAAACCATATCCCTAAGCACCATGTGTACCTGTCTTTTGAATACCTCCAGGGACGGCAATTCAACCACTTCCCTGGGCAGTAGAAATGCTTGTCCAGGTAAACAATATCCACAGCCTTTCCCCTATCCACTAAGCAGGTCACCTTATCATAGAAGAGGATCAGGTTTGTCAAGCAGGACCTGCCTTTCATGAACCCATGCTGACTGGGCCTGATCACCTGGTTGTCTTGCCACAGGACAATTATATTGGGAGAAGCAGATGTAATCTTCTCTTGATTACATCTGATTTACACCAGTACAAATAAAAAGGGAGTCAGGATCCTAGATTCCCATCTTAGTTCTGTGACCAAGTCACTGCTAAATGTGGACAAACTGCCTAACTAATCCTTCATAAGCAAAGTCCCTTATTTTGTTAATGGGGTAAAATGATATCTGTCTACCTTAAGGAAACCAGTGTTGTCCAGTACCTACATTTATAGACTATTTTGAGAGGTCTATACAAATGGTGCCATTGAAATAAAAAGCAGTATCACCTGCTTTTGACTTGAGCAACAAGCCAATGCCATCTCTTTCCATTAGGAGAAATTGATGATATAATCAGCTATTTCTTTGACACAAACAAAATCCTGTTTCACTGAACATAAGAGGAATTAAACAGCTGGGGATAGTTTCTTTTCTCTAAATTCTAAGCTTTCTTTTCTTAGCATTTAACTTAAAAAGCTCTGATGCTTTTCTCAAGTAAATGCTACCAGTATTCACGTGTTTCTGGCTGAAGCTCTTTTACTGCTTTTTCTTTCTCCTTACAAGTTGTTTTTCTTGCATCATTCCTTCAAACAGTTCTACTAAAGCCATACTCTATAAAGCTTCTCTGTCTGCAACACTCCAAGAGGCCTCACGTGTGTCCTTGTACTGGGCAGCATCAGGTGTATGTGGTTTGCTGAAGGCCCCCCTGTTTCAGCTACCTGGTTCAATAAAAGGGGTTAGTGACATCTTACTCACTTTCTAAAATGGAAGACATTGTCAAAGGCCCCAGTTTCAACCTACAGCGATATTATTATCAATACAATCAATGCCTAGTAATAGCTATACAAAGGCAAATGTCTCCTGGCTGTTGTTAAGTAAGTCTAATCTTAACGGTGGCATACAAAGCAAAACAAACATAGGCAAAGATCTTCTTCCTTAAATACTACAGAAGTGGCAATCGTCCTGTCCAGAAATATATTTTTAGCAATTCTTTTAATTCCTTCTCTCTGCTCCTCCCCCCCCCCCATAGACATTTTGTATGTTCTAATACTACGCTGATGTTCCTAGAAGTTCTTGTTCTGAGTTAATACCACCATAGTGAAGCCAGCCAAACATATTGTTTTGTATAGGTACAATTAATGCAATATTTTGGACATAGTTAGCTTAAGCCACTTTTTACCGTAACAGCTTTGACAACAGTATCTCCTACTACAATTATAGTGGTATATATGTGCTTTGACTGGCATGGCTTTACTCTCCACAGAGATACCTTTCTACCGGTAATGTACTTCATTAATTACATGGCTACATACAGTTAAAAGGAACAAGAATATTACATTATACTGGTACCAACAGCAGCACAGGAATTTCTGATGATATCTCTGTAGTACCTTTACCAAATCAAGTTATCCCTCTCTTTTGGTTATTGGTGGCTTTTTTTTTCCTTCCCACCAGGGACATGCAGTACATATTTAAAAAAAGAATTACTGTTATTACTGGTTTTTTTATTTTCACTGTCAGGGCTCATATGAAACATATTTAACCAGTGCCTGCAAAAGATAAGGAAACATTTGTCAAAGTCCACAACAGTCAAAGTGAGTACAGCTTATTAGTACTACTTTTAAAACAGTTGTTTTATTTTACATGTTTCATTTCACAATGAAACCTACTACAAATACTAACTCAGTGACAAACATAAAATTAAAGCATCTTGTTTTGTCTTGAGGGCGAATTTTGCTCCTCTACAAGAATAAACAGCACAATTAGATTCCTAATAAGACCACAATATTACATGGCATTGTTGTTGGACAGGTTTCCTAGTGACTTCTAAATGAGATTTTACTAAGTACAGAAATAGACAAATATGGAAACATTTTTAGGTTTTAGATCACAAAGACACAAGACATCATTCTTTAAGCAGGTGTGCCTTCCTGAGCAGCTGCTTAAGATTAGTAAATTACAAGCTCAGAATTTCATTCCTAAATATGGCTAAAGAATAAAATCTTTAGTCTGGCAAGTTGGAGTCAAACTGCCACAATGAGCACCTGTTGAGAAAGCCCATTATTTGAAGCTGGGGGTTCTGGGTGAAAAGATCACTGTGAATTAATTTTGATTGCTTCACAAAACTCTGCATAACAAATGGTCTCTGACAGGGGTATCAGGAGACTTCCATTTGAAGCAGAAAAAAAAAAAGATTTTGTTTCTAGGAAGGTAACATAATCTCTCCAGTGACATTAAAACACACCAGTGGCTGCACTTGCTTGAATCTCTCTTCTGAAACAGATTGTATGTGCTTAGGTTACCAGGTATTATGTTTTGGGAGGAGAAAGAGAAACAATTGATATAAAAATCTTAGCTAAAAGATTAGCTAAAAAGAATATGGTTAGAGATCTGTGAATCCTGAATTGTTAAGGCAGTTATTTGTTCACAAGTTTATTCACAGCCACATTTCTGTGTGTTCTGGATTGCTATATACATTGCCAAAATGGAAAAGGAAGAGAAGAGAGTAAATCAAACCAAAGTTTTTGCAGCTGACTAAATAAATCAGCTTT
Organism: Gallinago jamesoni; assembly: GCA_025769975.1. NCBI lineage: Eukaryota > Metazoa > Chordata > Aves > Charadriiformes > Scolopacidae > Gallinago > Gallinago jamesoni. The sequence continues at coordinate 29,655,240 of JAOQGH010000062.1, read as the reverse complement.
TTTGTATGAACTAACTCTAATAGCAAGTTAAAGTAATACTCAAGATAATAAGAATATCTGGTAAATATTTCTGTCGCCTGGTGTACAAGCTATTGAATAGGAAGTAGTTTCTGCCTCTAAAAAGAGGTTTTCATCTGAAATATACAGAAGTACTACATGTCTGTCATCCCCTGATTAAATCTAAGGCCAAGCTTACCATCTGTTTGTGCAAATGAAAAGCGTAATATTCCACCAACTACTCTGCATGATCACTTTACTTAAGAGTTCCTGCAAAATTATTTCAGTTCATCCAGAGCTTATTTTTAGAACAAAGAGAATCACCAGAAAGCACTATGCTTTTAGCTAATAATCATGATCCAGTTGACTTTATGGTTGATTTGTTAATTCTTAGCTATTAATATTACATGAATTGCACCTTCTATGATTTCTTCAAAACTGACTGTAAAAGATATACACATATGAAGATATTAAAATGCTCATATCGGCTTTGCTTTTTATGTGTGCTCCATTTTCAAGATGACTTATATCATCATCAGGGTATTAATTGCACCTGCAGAAAGATTTGGATGTGTTTGGATTCATATGGGTACCATACAGAGGCCTGTGTCTATGCCTATTATGGCTAAGGATTTCCCTGAAGTCAGAATAAGGCCACACATTCCATTATGTAAAAATAACGGCAAAACTTGAGATAAATCAGATCCTGCATTTTGTTAATTTATGGTATAGCTAGGTCTAACACTCTACTGTTAGACCACCAGGCATCTAATCTTTCCATCTTTTGTAGTAACTGCATTACACAACAGGGCACACGATAGCCACCTAAGCAGAGAAATACTGACACTGTTCTATTTCACTCTAAAAACTAGACCGACACAGTGTCACAAACCCAGAAGTGAAATATTAGAAGATATCTTCAAGCAGTGATGCTTTGCTGTTGTAAATAAAACTGATAAACTAACCTGTTTGGATTTTAAAGTAAACTCTGTATTGTCCAAGCGTACATCAGCTCCATTTACCTGCACGTACCTTTGACAACACTACAGTCCTGCAGCCCTCATGCCCAGCCCCTGCCATCCCAGAGTGTTCCCAAAGATGACTGCACAAAGACAGTGGTTAATATAAATCACTTACATTAGACAATTTGAGGTTTTTTCCACCAACTTCCCCCCCCTCAAGCCTCAGCTATCCTGAGTATCTCTTAAAATTATCACATGTATCTCTTCAAGCAACGTATTGCTAATTCTTGCTAACTTCATTCTTCATCTAACATAAGGCAGAAAGCAACGGGTAAAAGTGGAAAAAAAACAAACCACCAGACACCACAGATGTTGTTTCATCTTTTTCTCTTTCTCTTTTTTTTTTTTTAAAGAGAAAAGTCCTTCTAATAATGCCCCTGTGATTCTATTACAGCACATTCAAAAAGCAAAGCACACTAGTAAAGTATGAGCAGTGGGAAATATGTAATATATATCTTTCTGCTTTTTTTCTTCATGTCTCCAAAATAAACTACAAATTTCCCATGCTGAAAAGTTTTTCCTTAAGTTAATAAAATCTGTCACTTTCCATAATGGTTGATTTGAAGAAAGTCCACAGGTGCAGTATTCTGTTGTTCACAGCTTGGGAAGTCAAGGCTTATAATAAAAAGCCCTCTGTGTTATGGTCCTCCTTCCCCATCAATTCACATCAAGTATTATTAGAATCATCTGCCACCTCAGTGGTGCTTCCTCTGTGCTCAAACTGCAGAAGCAACAATGACATTTTACTGCTCTGCAGGTGCTGCTGTGTGTGGTCACGAACACAGAAGTGTGGCCTGCTATTGTTCTCCAGTAGCACTTTGATCTCAAACACAAAAAGCCACATAGCTGGCTGCCCTATTCATTCTTATGCCGGGTTTATATGGGTGAGAGAAAGAAGAGGTGACAAGAGATGGGCAATCCATAATATTTATTTCAACAAATGCTTCAAATCTTTTTAAACATCATAAGAACATGGCTCATTAAACTACAACAGCCTTGAAATTGTGTTATAAAACCACAAAACAAAAATCAATACTTCTGCTGGAAAGGAGGTAATGAAATATATCGAGTTGGTTGAAAAGTGGTTTGTATGAATCATAATATTATTATGTGCACATCACTTCTACTCCCAATACTTAAAGTTAACAAACTAGGGAGTGCTTTCTGTCCCCATCACTTAAACAGGTGCTACGAGGTGGTATTTATCAAAGTTATTTTCCAGACTCAATCCTTCTGCCATAAATAACGCTGGGATACAGGAGGCTTAGTAAAGGGAGATCAATTCAATGCATATTTGCTACCTGAGCTTCAGCTGCTGTATTATTTCACAGGCTGATCAATACCGTGCTCTGTAAGAGCAAACGAAAAAGCCACAACATCAGCCTGATGAGTCACTGTAGGTTTATTACTGAACCAGAAAGATGTAACATTTCTGGTTCTGAAAGACTAAATTTGATAGCAGATTTGACCACTATTAAATAGTTTAACTCTCTATTTCAAGTCTTTTACAATGAATTGTCCAAATTTTCAGCAGTATTACATAAACGCTTCTGGAACCAACACTCCCTCTGCTGAAAAAAATAAATCTCTGGAATATAATTTAGAAATTCTCTCTCATTTATTTTAAACTAGCATTATTCTTCTTCAATTGAATCCAGAGCAAACTGGTACTTAAAACTATTCTGACACTGGCAAGCAAAAATGGCATAAAAAAAAAAAGAACATTGAACAGAACGAGATGAAGGAAAGGGAAAGCAGCACTCATGAAAGAGCCAAATTATTTGGTTCTCCTAGACATCAGTGTAAACATCTCACTCAGAAACTGTACTGTAAGGTTATATCAAACAAAATCCAGGAAAAATTTCCCCCATTGTGGTTTCAACTGGGATGGAGTTAAATTTCTTGCTAGCAGCTGGTTCAGTGCTACGTTCAGGATTTGGGATGAGAAATAGTGTGTTGATAGCACACCGGTGCTTTTGGCTGCTGCTCAACTGCCTTTTCTGTTCCTCACAGAACACAATTCCTCAAGAAGTTGTGAGAAGACCCAGCCAGGACACCTGACTCCAACCAAAGGTTCCATGCCATATGATGTCACCATCAGTATATAAACCGGGAGAAAGGAGGAAGTGGGGGGCAGAAGGGGAGAAACACAAAATTTGGAGTGTTGGCATTTGTCTTCCTAAGCAACCATTACACGTGACGGAATCCACCTTTCCTGGAGATAACTAAACACCTACCTGCCCATGGGAAGCAGTGAATGAATTTCTTGTTTTGCTCTGCTTGCACATGTGTTTTTGCTCTACCTATTAAACTGTCTTTGTCTCAACCCACAAGTTTTTTCCTCACTTTTCTGATTCTCTCCCCCATTGCTACTGGGGGGAGTGAGCAAGTGGCTGCGTGGTTCTAGCTGCCAGCTGGGGTTAAACCACAACACCTCTCTCCACCCATGGACCTTCACATACATACATTGTGAAAAGCTTCTTTCTTAATATGTTTCTCAGGAAGAGTCAACCATGAATACCTAGAAACAGTAAAGAACAGTAGGAAGAAGATATTGAATAGTAACTAAATAAAACTAGCACAAGGCTTAGCAGCTACTAGCAGCCACTGTACTCTCACCATTCTCAGAAAAAAAAACCCTAATCTGCCAAAATTGCCCACCCCCACCACCCTCCTTTTGTAGCCTAATCAGAAGACAGCAAAAACTTCCCATACTGAAATTCATCCATTTAAAAGGAAATGCTATATCCACACAATTCTTTGAAGAAGAAATAAAGAAGAAAACCATATATCAAAAGTCAATTGATGGAGGGAATTCAAAGCAGTTTTTAAGACTTGTGCAGAGCACTTAGATGAACTATTTCCACATAGTATTAAACTGAGTCCAAACTAGGCTCTGGGAAGAGACAAATACAGAGCATAACCCGAGACAGCTGTAACTGATTTGCTGGAGAGAACCAAGATAATATCAACCCTTGATTCAGGACAAACTCATCCAACAAGTTTCCATAGTTGCCACTGCTGTAGCCAAAAACTTCTGGGCATATCACTTCTTACACTATGAAGATGGATAGGGTCAATTCAGCCATTTTACTGCATTTCAGCCATTCCAAAGTCTCCTGTATGGGAGATCTGTCCTAATAGATGTGTGTCCATCCCATTGTTTTAGATAGTTACAGGGGCACTGGAAAGACTCAGAATGTCCACTCACCAACAGAGACCAAAATCTTAGTTTTACACCCAAGCAGAAAAATCTTACATCCTACAGCATGTGAACTTCTAACCCCAGCTGGGAGTCGGTTCTATAGAAACTGAGGAAATGCCATCCTGTAAATGAACATCTCCACTTCCCTTCAGCATGAAGAATGGACTAGTTTCTCCAATTTCAGCAGGAATCCTTTCCAAATTATGCTGCAATTTTACTATTCAACAGGAGAGAGAAAAAAAAGGTGCTACAGCTCATAGCTATTGATATTGAATCTTAAATTTATTTTTACTTCATTGTTTTCTATAAGTAGTCTTGTCTTTCACCAGCTCTACTGCTGCTAGAACGTCTTCGAATAACTCAACATTACAAGGAGCCTTAACCCCTGAAGGGGGAAAGACAGACAGAGGGGGTGGAATATGAGGAACAACTGCTAATGCTGAAGACAGACAGACATATCATATCACCACAGGACTCACTTACTGTAGAAGGCTCTGAAGTAGCAGGAACTGTATAGCAGTTTCATCTGCTTAAGATCAAATCTCCCCCCAAAACTTATTTGGAAATGTAGCAGTCTTGATTTGCAAAGGCCTAGGGTTGTACTGCATACACCTCCCCACAGTACCATCCCATGACAGTTTCAGGTGCCTCACTGCACTCTGTGGGCATATTGCCCCCCAACTTGTACACATACAGACTAATAGAACAACAAACTAATTGCTTTCCTTTCATAATAATAATATCTATTTTTTGGGGGGGGGGGGGGAGAAGGAGGAGGGAGGAACTGCTGGACAGGGAAGGCATTAAGATGATCTCAGAGTATTTTTCTAGGATGTCAGCTTGTAACTGTTCATTCACTGTCATGGGATTTGGGTCACGATTTTAAGTGATTTCATGTAAACATGTTTTAAAAGGCTGATTTTCAGACAGAGTAGCACTTTCTAAAAATCCCGAGTCCTTGGGATGGTTTAAATTGCGCATTATGTAAACTGAAATAGCAAAATAATGCTTTGAACAAGCTTGAAATTTAGGCCAAGTTGCAAGGGAGAGGGTAGAAATTGCTGACCACGCTCTTCATTTCTCCTTATTGTTGTTACTGTTGTCAATATCTTATTTTCAGATAAAAAAAGTCCTTCAAGATAAGCAGCAGATAAAGTCAGGGTTTCAGGCATTAGTTGACAGTAACTTCAGACTCCTGATGAAATGAAACTCACATTATTCTGTTTTTCCACAAGACAATGAGAAAAAGCACATCTAAACATAAGTCTAACTTGCTAACTTGTATCACACAAGGCCAGTGTTTCAAAATCCAGACTTATCCTTTCAAAAGCAAAGATTGTAACTGCATATATAAGGTTATGAAGAGCAAGTTGGTCAGAGAAAATCTCTCAGAGGATCCAAAAATATTTCCTTTATCTCCTTTCCTAATGCTCAACAGTAGAGCAGAAAATGGACATACCTATAGCTGCGTTTCAACACATGGCTGCACTACTTGATGTTTGTAATTTTATGCAGTACATGCAGATATATATTCTCTGGGAAAAAATAAAGAGCATAAGGCAATACTACAGAGATTTGTACCAAAACCAACATCTGCAGAGGACACCAATCTCCATACTTTATTTCAGTGCACTCTCCACACCACCACACTGGCATCAGCCCTTACGCACCCTCCTCTTCCTTCCTACCTCTCACACTACCCTCAACCAAACCACAAAGTCACAAAGGCAACAAGTCTGACACTAAACTGTCATACGGTACATCATCCAGCACTTCACTTCCAATTAATTATGACCTTTATAATTCCAGATACTTTGGTTTACTCTTTTTTCACATATGGGGAATATATAAAGATCACCCATTACCTGAAGTCCAGGCTGAAAGTTATCTGTGATAAATATCACCAAAATGGGACATAAACTACAGGCACTTGTCCAAAAACTAGCAAATGCAATTACAATTCCCTTGTACTGTGTCTGAAGAATGGACATTTTGTCTACATGGAAAATTTTAAAAGATTGTGGCTATATCCAATAGGTCAGCAAAAATACAGTATCTCTTCAGACCTTTAGCAAAAACTGACTATTTCTTCTTACAAATACAGTAAAAGTTTAAGAATGTATAACATAGCATTAACTGCTAAACTTCTTGTGGTAAATGGCAAATGTTGTACTGGGGTACCAGCAGGGTACTTCAGGTGTTCCGGTAGATGTTGAAATTCAAAAGAACTGGTTTTTATTTGATACTTTATAACCATTTTTATTCCAAGTAAGTAGCCATGTATGGCCTTTCACAGTGTGTAGGCCAATGTGAATGGTTTCCTATCTAAATAATCAAAATAAATGAAAATTAAAGGTAAGGAACTACTGTTAGCATCCTTTTGCAAAGTGCATCAAGAGATTAGAGCAACTTGCTCAAGGTCATAAATGCCCAGAGCCAGAGACGAAACTTCCATTTCCTAAATTAGCCCCTCACACTTTAACCACAAGCAAAACCTTTACATAAGCCTCCAAGGTTCCAAACCACACGCAATTAAAATGTAATAAATCGCATTCAACAGCACTAACAATAAAGGAATATGTGTGCATCAAGCTAGTGCATGCATCAGTAGACAGAGGGTGAAAACAAAAACAAGATCATCTGTTCAAACAGCACCAATGCAGGAATTAAATTTCGGTATTGCTGTCAACTTTTCATTTTCACTAATGGCTTTTAAGAAAGCTGGATATTTTTCCTCAGTCCATTTTACCTTTTCCCTCCATTTGACAAATATTGATTTTCATTTCCTCCAAGTTTAAGTGCATTGAATGCTATTGTGACTGGTTTGGTTGCTTTTTTGTTTGTGTCCCAGCCTTATTGAGGATGCCAGCATGAATGCATACAGCTTCGGGAAGAGAGAATTGGTTTAATAACTTCTTCAAATCCAGGAAAGAACACAAGAGCCCAGTCTACTGTTTTGTATAGGTCAAGCAAGAAAAGTGACTCTAGGCGACGATCTAATGTCAGTAAGGAGACTGCTGAAGTAACAGCCTTGGAGTTTTAATCTGTCACTGCTATGTTCTGTCACAACAGGACAAATTATGGAGAGCTCTTCCTCCCCTTCAGAGCAAAGTCCTTCAGTGCAAAGTTAGACACACTGTCTTAAAAATGCTTCTGGTGGCATTTTAAGCTAAGCCCCTTTGATAGAAACTTGGCCCTTTAGGACGCTTAGTTTGGAAGGTAACATCTCGCAAAATTCTGGCTCAAACAACCTGTAGCTTTATGAATTCTTTTCTGCCTGACTCACAGATACATAGGCTCACCCTCCTTTCTTAAGATGAGTTTAAGCTTTTCAAACCTGCCTAGTGCATTTTGTATACTTCCCCATCTTAAGGTCTTATTCACCAAACAATAAATCACTCTGACTTTGCAGTGATTATTAATGAAGTGTGTTTATATGATCTATTCCACCCATTCAAATATTCAGGGGTTAGAGGGTTGAGTGGGGACTCTCAGCAGACAGAAGTAAACATCTGGACTGAAAGGGAAAGACAGTAACACCTTAAACTGCCACAGACACTTTTACAGAAATTGTCTGTGCAGCGCTCAGATGCTCATCAGCATCAGAAGCCAAAATAAATTGAGCTGATTTAAGCAGGGGTTTAAATTACTTTAAGTGTATCAGCACCAGAGGTCTATGCTGGTATTAAGGAACTCCCACAACTGAGCTAACTAGTGATCTAACCATCACAGCCTTGTTCTCATCAGCAGCTCTGACAACTTGCCAAGAGGACTCAGGATTCAGCCCAAACAAGTAAAAAAATACATAAACCTCTGAAATCTGTTCTGTCTATACATATATATAATTTGCTATTCTCTAGATCCTCCAACCAACATAAAGATAGGAGATCATACGAATGCAGATTTAGCGTTGACTAAATTATCCACTTAGTTATTGTACATATGAAACAAATGTTAGCTACTATATATTAACTGACATTTCAAAATCCTGATGAAAGGGAAGAAATTTAGAATTATTCACTGCTAAAGGAAGCCCATTTTCAAAACAGGCACTGTTTGGAAAAAGAATCTTAACATTATTCATCTGGTTACTCTCACTGGCTCCGCTTTGAAATTATTTTTCATGGAAATGATGGGGAAAAGAAAGAAAGCAGTGACCAGTGAGGTTAAATCCATGATAGTGTGCTGGATGCCTCCATTTTTTGATTCCATGTTCAATCCTAAATACTGCTTGCGTTGCACCACCTGGTGCCAGGTGCTGCAGGGCTTCTCCTACACCCACCTGACATTGTGATACTGCACTTTTAAGACCTTTAAATAATGAAAACAGACCTTTGCACTTCAGCACTGCCCTGCTCAAGAGAGCTGTCTGCACAGACGATGTGAATGTCTGCTAATACGGAGAGACTTCCTACTTCAGAAATTAAGTGGCACCAGAAGTTTTAGGGCTGATGGTTCCAGTGAGGACGTTCCTTATTAGCATTCATGACAAAGTCGAACATGGGCACGGACATTTTTTCAGTTCCCACTCTAACCCGAATTTAAATTGCTTTCCAAAAGTGACAGTAACTTCTGAGAGTTAAGAACAGCCTTCAATTTGGGTTAATTAGTTAACTGCTATAAAAAGGAAGATGACATCACTTCCTTACTCCACAATTCTCCAGTAAGCGTTCTCACAGGTACAACGTATGCTCGAGTTGCATACAAGATGGTGGCCCCACCCACCATGCAAGAAATTGCAAAGAATGTCTTCAACCCTTCAGTGCATGTTATTCATCAGCTCCCTCAGTGCTAGACAGACTTGAGCACTAAAGAAAACTTCTCTTTCCTGCTCTCCTGTTCTCACTCTACTGCTCCTCCTCCCACATCAAGAGATTTCGCCTCTTAAGAAATTTAAACTGTGAATAAAAATCTGTGTCTAAAGAAAAAACAGAAGATGAAATGGAAATCAAAGAAAGAGATTCATGTTAGGACAAAATTATATTATAACTTGAGCCAGAAACTTAATCACTACCATGTTTACACCTCACTTACCTGTAAAATATTCCAGCCACTGCAATGTGAATCAAGGCCTCCCATGTCCCTGGAACAAGGAGATCTTCCCAAGGAGGAGTCACCACGCACTATCTTCCAGGAATCTGCTAAGCACGCTGCCAGAGTGACAGAGGGACTGGCTCAGGGTAGCCATTCTGATATTAACTATGGCCTGGATATAAAAACCAGAAATATCAAATCAGAAAACTGAACGTAAATGTAGCTGCCAGTAACTCTGTTCTCAGCTGAAGTTGCATACTTTCCAATTATTCCCATTCTTTCCTATTAATATTTCCAAGCTTTTACTCCTCCTTAACTTTTTGTCTAAAGATAGGTATTTATATAAGAGACTGTATTGTATGTGAAATCTTTAAGTCATTATATTTCAACTCGGCAGTTAAGAGACTTACTGCTTCCGGCTCATATGAATAACTGTACCCACTTCTTAAAACATTAACAAATGTTTTTAAGGCAAATGCACTTCACAAAATATTATCTTAACTTCTGTCAACTCACATTCATGAGAGAAGGAAGCCAAATAGAAAATATTATATTGATTTAAAAAAAAAAAAAACACAAAAAAAAAACCACAAAAAAACCACAACAAACCCAGAGATGAAACTGGAGAAGTACTGAAGACTGGCAGGGAGACAGCAAAAAACGACCTGTCACACTACAAAAATCACACCTTCTCCTGCCAGGTAAAACTGGCCTTCTGCAAAGATGGGACCAGGTAACTTGTGATGTCAGGACTCTCAAATGCAGTAATTATACCCCAAAGAAAAAGACAAACCAAGCACCAACTGCTGCACTTTGATGGTCAGCCAGTATCCTTTCCAAAGCACAGCTGGAGAGATTTGTTGACTGCTGCAGCAGGGAGGGCTTGCAACCTGTCCCTATGTCTCAAACCACAACCCAACCTACAAAGAAACACCAAAATTCATCGGACTTTTCCCTCAGAACAGGGTTTAGGATTTGGTCGTCATCAGCACAGGAAATCAGCCGGGCAATTTGCTGCTCCCCTTCCCTTGCCTCGCCGATCGAGAAACCTGCCCGTCCAATGTGCTGCCCTGACTCGCCGTTTCTCTCTCCACTTCACTGGTACAGTGAATCCTTAGGATTATCCCTCCCCACGCCTTTTTCAGCCTTTCATTCCGTCTGCCCTGCTATATCTCCCCAATTTGATGGGGGTGTGTGTGTAGGGGGGGGTGTTAAGCCCCTCTCCGCGGCCAGACGAACGGCGCGGCGCCCCAGGGCTCCCCTCTCTTTCCGTCGCCACCACGTCCTGGCTTCCTCTCCTCCCTACCACATTTTGGGGAAAAAAACCCCCAAATTCTGGGGCAAAAACGCCCATCGGGAGGGGCAGCCCCGCGGTTTACCCAGCCGGGCGCCGCCGCTCGGTCCGCCAAGGGCTCTCCCCACGCGGGAAGTTTCGCAGGCTCTTAGCCCGATTTTTAAGTAAATCGCGCCTGTTTCCGGGTGAAGAAAATGACTCGGGCTGATTAAATGAACGCACTGAACCATCGTTAGCGCTCAGAAGAAGTTTTTTAAAAAAATAAGCCCACCCTACTGTGCTTTATTTTGATGATAAAATTGTGATGGGTGAGAAGGAGAAGGGAAAAACAACAAAAATAAAAAGGAGGGGAAGAAAACTTTGTTGCTAATGAGAAAAATGCGGCCGCGCGAACAAAACTGGGGGGGGGACACAATAAAATCTATACTTGAATAAGGATTAATTCAAAGTCTGTGAATAGGAAGCCCTGCGCTGGGTAATTGCAGCGAGGGAGCGCGGCGCCCAGCTGCGAGGCGAGGCGGGCACCTTTGTGCGCTTGCCAGAGGACAGCTCTGGGGAGAGGTAACCTCCCCCTGGGTCCCCGCGCTCTGGTGTCGGGTAACGGGAAATTTTAACATTCCGCACCTCCAAAGAGAATTGTCCCCACCTCGCCCCCGTCCCGCTCTCCCTCAGACCGGAGAACGGGGCAGGGACGGAGGGTGTGGGGAGAAGGGAGACGGTAATTTGCTGTGAGCCTTGGAGCGACCCTCAGCCTGCCTCGGGACCCTCGGGGGAGGCGCAGCCCCGTTTGGGGGCGGCAGGAGAACGGGAACGAACCCCCCCACCCCACTTACAGGGCGGGGATAACAGCCCAGACACCCTTCGTCAAGCCCGGCGCGGGGGGGGGGAGAACGGGACACAGTTTATTCTTTTTCCCCCCCCAAGCACCCACCTTCGCAGCCGGTAGTGAGGAAAGCACAAAGTGAAACAGCAGCAACGAACCGGCGGGGCAGCGCAGGGGCTTATCAGGGGAACCCCAGGCCCAGCCGGCCTCAATTAATGCAATCAGGCGGGCGGGGGAAGGTGTCCCGAGGAGCCTCACCTGTCGCAGCCTCCCATCCCCCCGGGGGAGCCTCCGGGTAAACGCTTCCGAAACGTGCGGGGGGAGAAAAGGGGCCTTGTCGCCCCCTCGGGCGGCGGGGCGACCCCTCCGCCGCGTCCGCCGCCCTCTCAGCAAAGCGCGGGAGTTACCTCAGACACCCCTCAACGGTCGCCCGCGTGCGCGAGACTCTCCCGCCTCACCTCACCCCACCCCGGGGCGCGCGGGCAGCGGCGCGAGGGCTGGCCTCGTGGGGCGGGCGGGCGGGCTTCGCCTGAGGGACGAGGACCCCCAGGGAGGCGGCGGGGACCGCCGGGCCCGAAGAAAATAAAAAAAATAAATAAGGGCTTGTTTTTTGGTGGTTGGTGGTTTTTTTTGTTTTTTTTGTTTTTTTTTTTTCCGCAAAACCGGCAAGCGCACACGTTACCCAGCGGCAGGGAGCGTCGGGGGTCCTCGCCAGTGCGGGTCCCGAGTGCCTCGGGTGCGGCTTTTCCCCGGCCGGGCCTGTGCCCCTTCCCCGGCGGGGCTGAGGGCTCCTCAGTCCCCGGACAGGCCTTAAGGCGGGAGGGGATCCCGAGGGGTGGCCGAAGCCGATAATGAAATTCAAGCCGCGTGAAGGAAACCCTCCCGGAGCACTGGGGTTCTGCTAACCCTGCCTCGCCCTTCCGTTCCACTCATCTGAACTGGGTTTAAAAGGAGAATTAGTTAGTATTTCATTGATAAAATCATCAAAATCCGTTTAATTTACCTTTTTTTTTTTTTTCCTGAAACCAAAAGGTGACTGGAAATTCTTAAATATTCACATTGACAAGCCAGCTGGCTCTGGCGTACAACGTACACGTTAACAAAAATGCATATCATGTACCAGATGAATCATCACATTCGAACAGGAAAAAAGTTCTAAAGACATGAAGTCCAAGAGGTATTCAGACTACAGCGTTAATACTTTACTAAGGATTCATTATCGTATGAAGAAGGGTAAAAGTCCTCAAGAAAACTACTTCTCACCCCAGCTTTTCAGTGTTAATTCCTCTACGATGCCCAATTCACAACTCAAGCTACTGAGGGGAAAAGCAACACGATTAATTCTTGTTTAAAAAGGCAAGCAACTCGCCCCCCCTGCCCTCCCATGTTAAAGAAAATCCCCTAACACAAAATACCTGGATTTTGGAAATGTAAAAAATATATATATATATTCATATGGACCAATAACCAGTAAGATTGGTTATTCCTGTTGGGTATTTTGAAGGCATAATTTGAAGGCAGCCAAAATGATTTCTCTTTCATAAATAATAATGCGGGGAGACAGAACTCTACTGGGTGAAAATATCGGGCTGAATTCTGTTTTCCCAAACTCCCATTGAGGTTAATGATCATTGCAGGTGCATAAGGGAAGCCAAATCATGTGCAAGGCCAAAGCAAATTTTTTTTTGTTTTTTTTTTTACAATCAAGTTATAAACCCCATATAACATATGGAGGCTTGCAAGTGGACATCTTAACACAGATATAGCAGCGTAAGCATGCCACAAACATACAATCTCATAGAATAAAATTAATATCAAATATAAAGCATTTGAACCAAATCAAGCCTTAAATGTGTTAAGTTATTTCCTGCGAAGGAAACTTACGTAGGCTCAATAAGGTCTTTGCTAGCAGCATTTTTTTTTTAATAAAGAAATTAACAATGCCAAAATACCTACAATTTTATGAGGAGGAGTTGAATAGTTAAGGAGAAATTTCCCACTATTAGGGGGTATGAAAAATATACTAGCAATTAATATGCAATACATATATGTATACCCATACTTACAAATATAAACACACACGTACAGCCTGGACAGTTCATGTTAACCAAGGGAAAGGCTAAATAATACAAAGTGATTACTAAATACAGGTACACTTTAAAAACACAGAGACAGTGAATTTTATCTGTTGCAAAAATGTATTTGATTACTCAAGTAAAATTACAGTATCTCTGCTGTTAGTAAGTATTAAATGTTAAAGAAACTGGACCTCTTTTCCTTTCAACTTTCCAAGAAAGTGCATGTAACAGTCCAAGGTTCCCCCTGCCCCCCCCCAAAACCTAATACAAAATAAACAAACACTATACTTGTTCCCTTGGTCAAGGAGTAGGGCTTGGTCTTGTAAGGAACGTATGTACATTTTAATGAAAGTGATGTCTTATTGTATATACAGGAGCATCTACAGTTGTCCACGGAAGTTGTTCAAGATGCCATATTTAGCAGCATTGTGAAAGTCCAGCACATTTTCTATAATGGATATACCTACAAGGCAAAATGTTACGTCTCAGTTTCAACTACCAAAACAACACTTCAGTATCTTCTCTAATAATCTGCGTGCTTATTACTGTACAGAAACGTATTAACATTTAAGACGACTCAAGTAAAAAGCACAATACAAATAACAGTTCAAAACGGAAAATGTTAAACCTACAAAAATTAAAGCAGTTTTAATTTTATAATAAAAATCAAAAACTGAGCTGTGTAAAGGACCCACACTGTTCAGTCTATATTCTTTCAGTCCTTTTTCTTAATTCTGTTTGGAAAAATTAAACAATGTGTTTGCTGATAAAATTTCCAGCAGGATCAAAGTGTACATTTATATACAGATTTTTTATTAGAGATCTAATGCATCACTGAGGCATCGCATCAATACCAGAGTTCATGTTAAACTGGGTATAGAAAATAAGTTAATGCCAGAATAAGATCACCTAGCAGAACAGACTTGCAACTGCCATAAATGTTACAGCAAGTTTACAGCACTCTAGTCGATTAGTATTTAGTTCAAAATACAGAAGACCAAAGTTAATGCTTGCATTTGTTTGCAAAGCAAGGTTATATCACTAATAAATAAGCTCTCTTAGAAGTCTAGAAGTAGAACATGGTACAAAAGAAAGTCTTTGTAATGTTGCAGCCTGCAGCTTGGAAAAAGCAACCCTAGGTTGCATTATTTGCAGGAATGTTATTTATGGAGGTTTTTTTTTTCTTTCTAATTTGTTACAATTTCTTTGTTGTCTTCCACGAAACGCGTAAAACGGAAGTTTGTCCCATTTTCATTGCTTGCCATTTTCTCCAGACCAGCTAGAGGTGCATTGGGTTCTGAATTCTGGAGCTTCTCCAGGCTTCCCGTCAAGCCGCTGATGGGGGAGCTGCCACCGTTGCCCAGGCCCCCCGGCGCCGGAGGGATGCCGCCATTCTGGATGACAGAGATCTCGTTGGTCTTCATGGCCAAGCCGTTGGATAGTGCTGCTGCATACTGGTTCCAGAAGCTGGAGGGGTCTCCATTCCCCGACCGCGCAGCCAAATCCTTCTGAAACATTTCTGGGAACTTTACAGGATTGCCTCCTAGAAATGTCATGGGGCCATCTACGGAAAGGCGTCTGCCTCGTCTTGCAGGAGTACTGTTCCACATGTGAGTGCCCATGTGAACCTGAAAAGAAAGAAAGGAAGAAACAAACAAACAAAAAATAGGGGTTGACAGGGATTTCAAACTTATTTTGATCACAGAGAAGGCAGCAGTCCATGAACGTGTCCAGTCTCGTTACATAATGATCCACACTAAAGGTAGCGGATGCAGGGCTCCATTTCCCATCTGGAATAATAAATAAACTTCTTCTGGATTAGCCCATCACCGTTACCCAGAATACCTTGTTTTCCTGCTGAACAATGCATTGCTTGTTACTCTTTTTTTTTATTACATGTATTTAGTTTATAATGACTTCACGTTATTCCGTCAATTGCAGATAGCTGCTTTCAGGGCTAGAATTGCTATGTCCACTTTCATTGCGATTCTAAGTATTGTATTTGACACCCTTTACCCTATAAACGTCCTTTTCAGACAGGCAGAAAGTATCCTTTACTGATTGCTCATCGGAGAGCCTCGTGTATAGACAGAATGGCCTGAAAGTAATTATTCATCTCACATTACTGGCAGCAACCTCTAGAGAAATACTCTGTCAACAGAAAAATGTACACAGTAAAGTGCTCAACTGGTGTTCTAAAACTTAAGTATATTTGCTCTTTCAAACACATATCAGTAGGAAATGTTAGTTATATAATCAATTAAAGTAATGCCCATTAGTTCCAGAATTATGTTAATAGTTTTTTTAAACACTCATCATCTTGCGTGGTAGTTATGAAAAACAGCACATTCAAGAGCTTTTCACTTCCTAAAGAGGTGTGCAAGATACAAAATGCATTTCTCTGTTAATTAATGCTCCTCACCATCATTTGGCTGTTCCATTTCACACTCTACATTTGCTGGTAGATGAATTGTAATTAAGCGTCAAAAACAGCTCATGCTTTGGACTGGCTGCCAGCACAAGGCACTCCACAAGAGGCCATCTAGGTCTACCAGAGCTGACTAAACACAGACACCCAAAGGTACCACTACTTGCAACATTAACAGATGTAAAAAAATAAATAAATAAATAACCCACCAAAAAACCCAAAACAGCCAAGCAATCAGAAAATGAAACCTAGAGCAGGAAGAGGAAAAGGTACCTTCAGATTGCCTTTTGTTGTGAATGCTCTTCCACATATAGTGCAGGCAAAAGGTTTCTCACCAGTGTGTGTCCTTTCGTGGATCTGCAGAGCACTGGAAGAAGAGAACGTTTTCCCACACGTGTTGCAGTAGTGCTGTTTGGGGGTTCTTCTGGGGAGAGCGGGGAGCAGGACGGGGGATGTGGCAGAGGAGGACAGCGGCCCCGACGCCACTAGACCGGCGGGCGCTTCCTTGCTATCCTGAGGAGAGCTGTGCACAAAGCCATTAACCTCCGTCTTTATGAGCGATGACAGTGAATTAGCAGGCATAACCGAAGAGTTCTGATTAGGGCCGATACTGGAATTGGGCTCAAAAAGTTGTGATGGTAGATCTCGCATTTGATGTGTCAACATATGCTGCTTCAAATTACCCTTTGTGGAAAAGCCACGATTGCAAACTGTGCAAATAAATGGTCTCTCTTTGGTATGACTTCTGTAATGAATGTCCAAGGCACTCTGACAAGCAAATGTTTTGCCACAAATGTCACATGCGGTGTTTTTAAATTTACCTCTATCTCTGAAAGGAAAGAGCATGCTCAGAGACTCTTCTTTAATCATTTTATCAGTGTTACTAGACGTCAAGTCCAAAGCACCACTGTTAACAGAGGATGGAGACAAACCGTTGGCAAACTCGCTTGGTAAAGCTCTTACTGGTTTCTCTTCGATACTGGGTGACTTGTGGTAATCGTTAGTGCTGTTGGATGGGGACAAGGCCTGCATGGAAGAGGTAGACTCTGAGACAGCAGGGCTTCCAGCACTTTGGCTTTCCATATCACCACCAACCGATGACGAATCGTTAGTCAAAACATCCCCTTCCACCGACCCATTTTCAACTGACTTTAAGCTTGCTTGAAGTTGTTCAGCAAGGCCTGCATTGATCATCTTCATCTGATTTTCCAAAGCAGCAATACTTGACATTTCCAGGGGCAGAGGGGAAGAAGACAAGCTGTCTTGTGATGCGTCTGCAGATTTGGGTGTATCTGGCACACTGCTGTCGGGACAGTCTTCCATGTTCTCATCTGAGAAGTTGTCTATGTCATCAAAATTCTTATCATCGAAAGATCCCGTATCCGATTCCATCGACTCCGGATAGTTCTCCGTGACTGGGGTGTTGGGGATCTGCCCTCCCATGTGCATTCGGATGTGCTGCTGCAGCACAACGGCGTTGGTGAATTTTTTCTGGCAGATCGGGCACGAATGTTGTACTCTCAGCGGGGGCATGGCACGGTGGACGCTGTAATGAGTCTTTAAGTTGCCCTTCGTAGTGAAAGCGCGACCACAGATTTTACATTTAAATGGCCTCTCACCGGTGTGTGTGCGGTAATGCATTTTCAGTGCGCTCTGGCAACTTAGAACTCGGTGGCAAATGATACACTCGTTGGGATCGGTTGCCTTTTTGTCAATGTTCTCCACCAGTTGCTGCAATTTTGATGTTTCAGATGCTGGCGTTGAATCCAAGAGTCCTCCAAATGGAAACTTTGCCTTAAATTGCTCTGACATTAGAGGCATCAGGGGATTTGTAAAAGTGGCAACACTGCTGGAGCCCGAGTCTGCTGCCGGTGAGCTCACGGAGCTGCTGGCGTTGGGGATGGCGCTTGCGTTTTGAGGGTTCTCCTCCGTTTTGCCATTTGAGGTAGGCAAAGCACCAGCCTCTACCTCATCAGAAAGTCCGTTAGAAATTTTTGATGCGGGATCAGCTGTTCCCGAGTCACTCTTGACAGAGCAGGGAGGGCTAGTGGAAGGATGGCTAATGGGAATCGGCTGAGGCTCCTCAGTCTTGATGAACGGGGTCAAGCTTGGAATCGTGGGTGGGAGTGGCAGGCCAACAGAAGTTGTCAGGGTGGAGAGGACTGGCTTGCTGTCCAGCCAGCTCGTGACAGGTTTCTCTGGCAGTATAGACATCCCGTAAGGAATACCCGTGCTTGTAGGAATATTGTCCAAATGCTCTGGCACCGGGTATGGATTCATTTGAATATGAGGGTATTTTTCTTTATGACGCTGAAAGTGGACTTTTAAGTTTCCCTTTGTGGAGAACCTGTTTCCACATATGTTGCATTTAAACGGCCTCTCGCCAGTGTGAGAACGTAAATGAATCTGCAAGGCACTGTCACTCCCAAACACTTTAGCACAGAACCTGCATTTATGCTTAAAGAATGCCTCATCTGAATTACTTTTTGCTTCAAAAGCAGTTACATTTGGTGGCTTGCTTTTTCTTTGCTGTGCCAAGGCAGTCAAGGAGTTTAAATCCTCTGCAGGTGTTCCAATATTGGACAAGGGACTGGAGAAAACAGAGTTACTAGGGGTGGGCTGAGGTAGAAGTGGATTAGATGCAGGACTTAATAAACTGCTTATTGCAAAAGCTGGTGAAGATGACGCCGATACTGGTGGGTTGCTGAGCTGTGAGCCACCAATACTTGAAGCCACTTTTTCTGAGGACGGTGTTGTAACTGCTGCTGCCAATATGTTAATATTTGGAGAAGAGCCACTACTGGATGGAATTAGAGTGTTGCCAGGGTTGCTCTGAGGTAGCTGTATAGGGGGTAGCTGTTTCACACCACTGATGCTGGCAGACTGACTAGCAAGGCTTTGTGCTAATCCAGCTGCTGCAGCCAGCTGCTGGGATAAATGGGAACTTAATGTGGACAAGGGGTTGGCAGATGTTCGTAAAGTACCTTGAGACGGGCTAGAAGATGTTGGCATGTCTGTGTTTTGGGAAGCCAACAATAATATTTGGTGACGAATTTGTTCAATCAGTTGCAACTGATGGATCTGCTGCTGCTGCAACGCCAGCAGTTGCTCCATGAGGGCAGGGACAGCGAGCTTACTGTTGGACGCACCGTTACATCTCGCTTCCTGGGAGAACTGCGCTACTGCCACTTTAGTACTCTGCAGGTTTTCAATTATTACATTACTGTTTATCACTGAAAAGTTGCCTAA